>OZ004708.1:142355859-142677859 GCA_963924515.1 Vespertilio murinus | reverse complement strand
CCTCAGGAGTAGAATTGCTGAGTTCTAGTATTCAGTTTAGCATATATTGCTAAACACATTGCAATATAGTTTATACTTCAACTAGCAGTGCATGTGAGATTTGTCCTGCCCCCCCTTATTTTAAATATTTTTAAATTGATTTTGAGAGAGAGAGAGAGAGATGTGAGAAAGAAATATCACTAGGTCAGCTGCCTCCTGCATGCCCCCTACCAGGGATTGAACCTGTAACCCAGGCATGTACCCTGATTGGCAATCGAACCAGCAATCTTTCAGTTCCTGGGAGACACCCAACCAACTGAGCCACACAGGCCAGGGCTGTCACATCCCTTTTTAAATTGCAAAAGCAGTAGACTTAAGGAGATTTTGGCAAATGGACAACAGGTGACCCATATTAATTGGTCTCAGCAGACGGGTTATTTCTGTTGTGTTCAATTCCAGTGCTTTTTCCATGTCCATACTTTTATGGAGTCATAATCCTAATATTCAATTTTGTATGTTGTTTGTATCTTAACACTATTTACAAAATGAACATAAACTTATAACTAGCACCAAGATCCAGGAACAGAACATTGTGTTGCTCCAGTCTTTATGACTTTTAATTCCTATACAGGTCCACAATGTCATGGTTATGTTTTCATTTAGTAATTTACCCAACATTGGAAATGTGTGTTAAATTTTGTAGTATTACTGGTATATAGGGTGGGCCAAAAGTAGTTTTACAGTTGTATGTGAAACAGCTTATTCTTGTATTATTATTTATTAATTACTGTATTTTCTTTTTTTTTTAATCTTCATCTGAGGATATGTTGTACTGATTTGAGGTGAGGGGAAGGAGAGGGAGGGAGAGGAAGGGAGGAATAGAGAGATAGAAACATTGGCAAGAGATAAATATGGATCAGCTGCCTCCTGCATGCCCCATACTGGTAATTGAGCCGGCAACTCGGGCATGTGCACAATGTTCCTAGGTCAATGCTCAACCTCTGAGCCACACCAGCCAGTGACCCTGTTATCTTCTTGATAAACAGTGTAAATGCGACTTTGTTGTAATCTCATGTACTAATCACATAGTATTTTTCTTTGTAGGATGTTTTTTTGCAAAGGTACGAAGCTAGGAGCTTTAGGGGATATAAGAACCATACCATAAGTATGATCAGAAATTCTGTATAAAAATTAAGAATACCACTTAGGCAGATTTCTTATATGTGACATAGGAGGGTTTAGTTTTCTTAACAGATGCGGAATGCGTATATGAGTTCTGAGTCAAAAGAGGCCTTTCTGGTCTGGTCGGTTAAGATGGGCTTCCATAGCCCTAACGGGTTTGGCTCAGTGGATAGAGCTTCGGCCTGCGGACTGAAGGGTCCCAGGTTCGATTCCGGTCAAGGGCATGTACCTTGGTTGTGGGCACATCCCCGGTGGGGGGTGTGCAAGAGGCAGCTGATCGATGTTTCTCTCTCATTGATGCTTCTAATGCTCTATCCCTTTCCCTTTCTGTAAAAAATCAATAAAATATATTAAAAAAAAAAAGATGGGCTTCCATAAACAGTAAGACTTGAGCTGAGCTTTAAAGAGGTCTTTAGAAAGTGGGGTGGGAGAGGTCAAGGGGAGGGGCCAGGGAGGACACATATGTGATACTTTAAACAGTAAAGAATTGAAATTTAAAAGAAAAAGAAGGTGGCTAGGGAGCAGGTATCTTTAAAGAAAAGAGAACACTGAGCCATCTCAAGGGGAGAGATTAAGGGTTCATAGACTCTGGACCGTGGGGTTGCTGCTGTCTCCTGACCTTTCTTTGTCTGGAAGATAAACTAATATAAAGGTAGAAGAAATGTTTAGAGCAAAGAACCTCCCAGAGTGCATAGCAAGTGGGGAGATAGGTACAGGATTGTAGTAGGAGTCAGAAGGATAAAAATGGTTCATTCTGGAAATGTGGGGGGTGGAGGAATGAATGCTGAGTGGAGAGATTTGGGTGATACTTAGGGCCCTTGGGCCTTGAAAGCTGTCCCGGTGGAGAGTACCGAGCACTGCGGGTCAGGTGGGCTCGGAAGGAACAAGGCAGGCCAGCAGTGGTTGGCGTGTAGTGTAGTGAGTGTGGTCAGTCACATGCTTGGAGAGCAGGTGAGTGCACGTTGAGACTACACCTTTCTCCAGGGGCTTGTGACTGCTGAACGAGCCTGGTGATCTTTGTGGAAGTGCAGCTCTGGACCCAGCCTGCCTGGTTTGAATCTAGGTTCAGCCATGTGGTGTGTGATCTTGGTACAGTTACTGAACCTGTCTGTGCCTTAATTCCCCACGTCTAAAATGGGCAAAATAAAATCACCCTCCTCTCATGGGATTATTGTGAGGGTCAAATGAGTTAAAACACATAGAGTATTTAGAAGACTGCCTGATGCACAGTATGTGTTAAGCATGCTCACTATTGTTCCTTTAATTTTTAAAAATCTTCCCCCACCTTTATTGAGGTATAATTGACAAAATTATAAGATATTTAAAGTTGTGCATCATGCCAAAACCAGTTTGGCTCAGTGGATAGAGCGTCTGCCTTCGGACTGAAGGTCCCAGGTTCGATTCCTATGAAGGGCATGTGCCTTGGTTGCGTGTGCATCCCCAGTGGGGGATGTGCAAGAGGCAGCTGATCGATGATTCTCTCTCATCGATGATTCTAACTCTCTATCCCTCTCTCTTCCTCTCTGTAAAGAATCAAAAATATATATTTTAAAAAATCAAAAAAAAAATAAAGTTGTGCATCATGATGGTTTGACATATGTACACATTTAGTTAACACATCATCAACATAGGTATTTTGTGTGTGTTAGAAGCATTTAAGTTCTACACTCTCAGCACATTTCAGTTATCTAATACCTTGTTATTAAATTTCCGAAGTCATGTTTGCACATTGTAAGAATGCAAAAAAAACAAAGAAGGGTTTAAAATGAAAACGAAATCCCATCCCTCCTCTGATCCTAGTTCAGAGTATAGTTTCTCTTCAGGTGTCTTAACTGTCGACTCTGTTTTTAGGTCTTTGTGGTTAGCATTGAACAAATGACCTTGACATTTAGTGGCTTAACAGATTGTTTCATGCTAGTATGGACTCAGGCAGGGCTTGGCCGGGTGCCTTTGCTCTGCATGATGCCTGAGGTTCCTGTGGCACTGAGCTGGTGAATGGGCTGGTCTGGGTCTAAGAAGGCTTTGTACGCCTTGGCCGGGGACGGCTAGAAGGCTGGGCTCAGTGTTGACTGTTGACATATGTATGATAAGGTAAGCATGGTGGCCCTAGATGTCAGATTACTTACTTACATGGCCACCAGATTCCTCCACGTATAGTCATCCCCACATAATGCAGGGGTGGGAGTGTATGGCCCGTGGGCTGCATAAGGCCTGTGGGATTATTTGGTCTGGCCCTGCCAAGACATTAGGGGTGAGTTAGTAAAATGTTTCATCAAATATAGCAGGCTAATTTTTAAGTTACTAATTTTGTATGGCCCATGAATGATGTTATAAATATCCAAATGGCCCTTGGCAGAAAAATGGTTCCCTAACCCTGATATAATGTAACGTCTGCTGGGTGATTTTGTTGTTGTGCAAACATCAAAGAGGGTACTTCACAAACCTAGCTGGTGTAGCCTACTATACACCTAGACTGTTGTTCCTAGGCTACAAACACTTGAACAGCAAGTCAAGCACACAAGAAAGTGACGCAATCTAGAGGCAAAGTATGAAGCTGCTGGCTGCGTAACATGGCATAGTTTTACAGCAAACTTTCTTTAAAAAAAATATATATATATATATATATTATTGATTTCAGAGAGGAAGGGAGAGGGAGGAATAGATAGAAACATCAATGATGAGAATCATTGATTGACTGTCTCCTGCATGTGCCCTTGATTAGAATCGAACCTGGGACCCTCTAGTCTGCAGGCCAACACTCTATTCACTGAGCCAAATTGGATAGGGCGCAAACTTTCTTTTAAAAATCCCTACCTGTGCCGAAACCAGTTTGGCTCAGTGGATAGAGCGTCGGCCTGTGGACTAAAGGGTTCCAGGTTCAATTCCGGTCAAGGGCATGTACCTTGGTTGTGGGCACATCCCCAGTGGGGGAGGAGGGAGGGGTGCAGCAGGCAGCTGATCAATGTTTCTCTCTCATCGATGTTTCTAACTCTCTATCCCTCTCCCTTCCTCTCTGTAAAAAAATCAATAAAATATATATATATTTTAAAATCCCTACCTGAGGATATGTTTTTATCGATTTTGGAGAGAGAGAGAGAGAGAGAGAGAGAGAGAGAGAGAGAGAGAGAGAGAAGGAAAGAAAGAGAGAAACATTGCTGTGAGAAAGAAACATTGATTGGCTGTCTCCTGTATGTGCCCCATCCAGGGATTGAGCCTGCAACCTGGGTATGTGCCCTGACCGGGAATGGAAACTGAAACCTTTTCTGTGCATGGGATGACACCCAGCCAACTGCTGTGCCCCCTCCCCCCCTGGATGGAGGGGGCACAGCAAACTTTTTAAACAAGTAGGACAAGTACACTCTAACATAGTAATGAAAAAATAGTATATTAATATATAAACCAGAAACATGGCCATTTATTATCATCATCAGTGTCATGTACTATACAGTTACATGTGCTATTTTTTCATGTGATGGGCAGCACAGTAGGTTTGTTTACACCAGCGTCACCACACACACATGAATAATGCATTGCGCTCTAACTTTATGATGGCTCTGCTATCACTAGGTGATAAGAAACCTTCAGCTCCATTATAACCTTAGAGTATGTGATGGGTGCTGACTGAAACATCTTTATGCCGGGAATGACTGTTTATCAGGGTTCGGTAGAGAAATGGAACCATAGCGTGTATATATGTCTATAGAAGCCAACTTATTATCAGGAATAGGTTCACATGATGATGGAGGCTGACAAGTCCAAAATCTGCCGTGTGGGCTCCCGATGGGAGGCTCGGGAGGGCCAGTGGTGCAGCTGCAGACCCAAGGCCGTCTGCTGGAGAATCCCTCTGGCTTGGGGAAGCATTTTTTGTGTCCTCATCAGGCTTTATCTGATTAGACGAGGCCCACTCAGATCACGGAGGGCACCGATTAAAATGTTGATCTCACTCCAGACACCCTTCGTGTGGACACACACAGGGAACTCAAGCTGTGGGCACCTCACCTGAGCCGGTGGGAAGCTTCCTGGCCTTTTAGGACCGAGCCTCAGAAGTTACGTGAATTCCCTTTTACCAAGCTCTGTGGGGTGGCGGTGTCACCAAGCCTGCTCAGACTCAAGGGGAGGGAACTTAGACCCTCCCCTTGATGAGAAGAACGTCAAAGCATTTGCAGCCTTCCTGTTAAACTGCCCGTCTATATTACTTGATTTTGCAAATTTGACAGTAGCTATCAATTCCCTGTTATAGTACCTCTCCCCTCTCTTCCTCTGCCCTCTGCCTTCCAGTACAGTATTTATTAGAAGATACCCTCTTATTTTTGTCTTATCATAGATTTTCCTCCTCTTTTTAGTTCCCTTTATAATTTTCAGTAAAGCATTTTGTACTTGACCAGGCCATGGAGAGGTGGAAAACTCAGGTTTGTTGGTGTGTGTGTGTGTGTGTGTGTGTGTGTGTGTGTGTGTATGTATGTGATCCTGTGTTTGGGAGGGGCACTGAAGGAGAAACAGAACTGTCCTGAGTAGGGGAAGCCTGAGAATGAGGCTCTTATTAAAACCCTCCAGCCACGAGACATGTGGACTGCCGGTGAGTTTGTACTCTTCGTGAGCATAGCAGGTGACTTAATCCACGCTTTTTTCATTACTGAGGCAATCAGTTAATTGGAAACTGTTATGTGTTTCAAAGTGTCAGGAAGCCTGTAGCTCTGTTGGCTTTTTTTTGTTTTGTTTTAGATCCATTTAGTTAATGGAATTGAGCGACAGGGCTTAGTTTAACTCTCAGAAGACATTCTAATCCCCCTTTTTATAATTATCTGGTCCCCTGAGAAGCACACGAGAACCTCTGTTCTTGTTGGTTTACCTTATTTATTTATTTATTTTTTTTTAGAGACAAATGGTTTATTTGGTAACAGCAGGTGAAAAAGAAAGTCTTCATTTTTTTCCCCCTTTTTTTCTGCCGGGTGGCTGCAAGCGCCAAATGACTAGCAACATAGAAGACCTCCCTTGCCAGTCCTTGATCTTTTGCAGAAATGCAAAGATGCCCGTGAGCCATGTGACTTGCAGCTACTGTTTTCTAGACAGAGTGCCAGCTGTTGTGCTTTCCAGTGTATCAGCAGTTGCAACATTTCCCTCCCTGCCTTCCGGTTTCATGGCAGGAAGCAGTGCTTCCTTGATTTGACTGGTCTTGGGGTCGGTGAGAAGCATGGTGACTCGGTGGGTGCCCGCGCCCCGGCCGGCCGGCTGTGGGAGGCAGCCCTTGACATCTGTGAACATGGCCTCCTCGTCTCCAGGCGCCTGGCCTTGGCCTGTTCTTCAGAAAGCTGCCGCCGCCCCGCGGGTCACTCAGCTCCCGTAGGCGTTGCATAGTTTCTTCTTTGTGACAAACAGCTCCAAGAGCTCAGACAGCCTCTCTCCAGAGCGGTGCCATTTTTTTTTTTTTTTTTGCCAAAGGGCCCATTATCTGGGGGTGATCACAGATGCATGTAGGATGGATGCATGTCACTTCCAAGCTTATCTGGGAGCCTGGCTGTGGTCCCAGGTAGAGGACATTCCAAGTTTCTTTTGCCACACAGATATCATCGGGAATTTTGCTAGTTTCTTCAGTTTCAAAGAGGTTCTGGCAGCTTCACCCCCAGGGCTTTCTCAAACTCCTCCATCGTGCCCATTCTCCTCTCTGCAAGAGTGGGGTGGAGTGAGTCTCCTAGGCTTGGCCTTCAGGCCATCTGGATGGCAGGTGACCTTGAAGCTGGGTGTGACATGCTTCACCATGTGAGCCGGAGGTTCTGTGTGGGTTCTTGACTGTGTACAGGAAAGATTTCACAGTAGGAGTCCAGGTGACTTTCCGAGGATGTTTATTAAAGCTGGGGACCAGGCCGGAACTGGTTTGGCTCAGTGGATAGAGTGTCAGCCTGGGGACTGAAAGGTCCCAGGTTCGATTCCGGTCAAGGGAAGGGCATGTACCTTAGTTGTGGGCACATCCCCAGTGGGGGGTGTGCAGGAGGCAGCTGATCCATGTTTCTCTCTCATCGATGTTTCTAACTCTCTATTCCTCTCCCTTTCTCTCTGTAAAAATTCAATTATATATATATATATATACATATATATATATATATATATATATATATATATATATATATATATTTTTTTTTTTTTTTTAAAGCTGGGGACCGGAAGCAAGGAAGGGCCTAGGATAGAAGAAGCAACAGGTGGGGGACTGACTCGGGGGGAGATGAGCATAGGCTGGGCTGCTTTGTCTCAGTGAGAACTCAGAGAAAAGAGGGTCTTGGGGACAGAGGTTTAGCCCCGGACAAGCTGCCACTGCCCATTGCTCCCTGGTTGCGAGCCTTGTAGGGTCCCTTAGAGTTTAGGAGATGCATACCTGTGGGGGATGGAGGGGGACAGGGAAAGGCATGGATGAGATCCTGGGAGGGAGAGCATGCTGGGAGCTGGGACCTTTGTGGGGTTTTTGTTGTTGTTTTCAAGATTTTTAAAATTGATTTTTAGAGAGAGGAGGGGGGAGAGAGGAACATCCTGGTGAGAACATAGAGTAGCTGCCTCCTGCATGCCCTCTGCTGGGACTGAGCCAGCATCCTAGGTTGGTGCCCTGACTGGAAGTAGAACAGGCAGCCTCCAGGTTCGTGGGACAATGCCCAGCCGACTGGCCACACTGGCTAGGACTGGACCTTCTGGTTTTTGAGGGTTTTTAAAGGCTGGGGGTTTAGGGAAGGTCTTGGGGGAGGATCTGAATGGAATACTCATCAACTATATGCTAATGTATCAAAATGCAATCTATCCCCTTAACTTCACCTGACCTTGGGTGTGGTTGGCCAGTGGCACTAATTGCATTTCTGTTAACTGTCACCCGGAGTAGGGTGATTTAAGCTATTTACCCTCTGACTGGGGAGAAGTCTAAACCATTTACTCTTAAGTGTCCTTGGGTTAGGGAAGATAGGACTTTGGTGACTTACTAGATGGTTGTAAGCTGCTTGGCCATTTAACTGTCTGTCTCAGTTTCCCTATTCTGTTTTTCTGGTTTACTAGTCTGTTTCACTTTGATCTCGGGGGAAATATGAAAAAAACAGAGCAAGTGTTAGAAAGCAAGCTTGAATTCATTCATTCTCATTCTCTCACTCATTCTTCTCAACAGAGCTGCTTGTTCCTATTTAAAAAGAAAAAAAACTAATTAAAAGAAGCCCTTTTTAAGGGCTCGTTCATATCATGTGATGCTACAGACGTGAGCAGAGCAAGGACTAAACAGAAGGCCACGGGTGGAAAGCCCCAGGTGCCTAGCAAAGGACAACTGCAGTGTGGGACCTCTCCCCTGGGTGGCCTTGTCTCCCCTAGCATGTCCATGGTCATGTGGTTTGGACACCCCCCCTTCTCTCCCCACCCTCCCCGACCACCACCTTTCCTCCCTAGAGATAACATCTAGGCCTCAGTTGTATTTTAGCTCCTGGCCCAGAAAAGCAGCAAAACCAGACAGGCTAGACCACCGCTGACCTCAGGAGCAGCTTCATGGGATAAGAACCCCCTGACCAATCAATCAGGGGAGATCCCTACCCTGAGAGGACTTACCTGAAAAGCTGATGAATATTCAGTTGAGATCCTGCCCTGGAACCTCCCCTACAATCTCCACTCATAAAACCCTTCGGATGGAGGACCCAGTGCACTCTTCCTGGGAGGGGAGAGCATGCCTGCAGCTTTCCCTTTCTCTATTTCTTTCCCTTTTCATTTCTTTCCCCTTCTCCTCCCTCCCTTTCCCCTTTCTCCACATCATTACCATTGCCTTCCTCACTCCCAAGCTCCTAGGGCCCTTCCTTTGCCTCCATAACTCATCTCCTCAGCCCACTTCTATGAATTATTTCTTCTACCTCTGTAATTGTATAAATAAATGTCCTCTTGTAGTCGGAGTCTTGGTTCTGAATTTTTTCCTAGCCAGAACTCAAGTACGGAGGTTGCTGAGCCCAGGTCCAGTCGGACCCCCACCAGCCCAACACCCAGTGCTGTTCCCCCGCCTACAGCAGAGGCCGGATTAAATCCTAGGGGGCATGCCGAACGTGTCTTTGGGGAATCCAGGCTTCCGACCTTGAGGACGGAATAAGATTCATCTGCCTCTAGAGACACCACCCTTTGATCTCAGTTCAGAATTAAAATCCACGCGTGGGAGTCCAGTTTGCTGAATCCCTTCAAGGAGAGAGGAGGTTGGGAGAGAAATTACTGAACCTTATTTACTGTTTCAGTAGCAAGAGGGAGAGGCGATTCAAATAGTTACTGGTGTGAAAGTTTTGCATATTGAAACATTTTTTTTTTTTTAAGTTGAAGGGATTTATGGTTATTCCTCCAGTAAAACCATATGGACTTGTGTTCTAATAGATTTTTATGGTGGGGGGGGGGCGTGGAGGAAAGGGGAGAAGTGGTGGGATCTGGGAACTGCTCATAACGCTGGGAATGAAGCAATGTTGGCGGGAGGCACAGTGCAGAGACCTGAGGAATAGCCTTTTTAAGGGTTGGCCCGGTGGTAGTTGGATGAATGTGTGTAATTTTATCAGTGGCATAGACTAAGGCTGCCATGAAGGCCTAGATTCATCAGCTGCCATAGTGGTCTGGTGCCCACTGCATGGCAATCTGGCCTGTAGGTCATCAGGAATGCCATGCTTCTGTCAGCCCAAGTTTACACATTTTGGTTCTAAAGAGATCTGTCCTAGTAAGATTTGGCCCTACCTGCCAGGTGTGTGTCTGAGTCTGCTGTTTGTTCTCCACCACTCGTCCCAGTTACACGTTTTATGTGTGCGATCTTAGAGCCACGAGGGTGCTGTAAGTTATCCTCCCCAAATCCAGTGTATTCTTTTGTTAGGAGAGTTTTTGTTGTTGTTGTTAATCCTCACACCAGGATATTTTCCCCAGTGATTTCTAGACAGAGTGATGGGGGGAGACACACAGAGAAAACTTCGATGTGAGAGAGACACATGGATTGATTGCCTCCTGCATGCGCCTGGACTGGGGCCAGGGATGGAGCCTGTAACCAAGGTGTGTGCCTTTGACCAGAATCGAACCTGAGACCCTTCAGTCCATGGGCCAATGCTCTGTCTACTGAGCCAAACCGGCTAGGGCTTCAGGAGACTTTTAATCAATTTTTTTTTAAAGTTTTTATTTTTATTTTTATTTTTTTTTACAGAGAGGAAGGGAGAAGGGGAGAGTGTTAGAGACATTGTTGAGAGAAAAAACATCAATCAACTGCCTCCTGCACACCCCCCACTGGGGTTGTGCTGCAACCAAGGTACATGCCCTTGACCAGAATCGTATCTGGGACCCTTGAGTCCGCAGGCCGACGCTCTATCCACTGAGCCAACCCGGTTAGGGCTTAATCACTTTTTAGGCTAATAGAGAAAGAGACTCTTTCTCCTTTTTTGGGGGGTGGTGGTGGGCAGAGCAGACAGGAAGGGAGTTCTTTTAGCCAACCCCAGGTAAGAAAAGGCCACTCACTGTTTGGATGCCCATGCACACCGGGAAAACCTAATTGGAAAGGCCTCAGTTTTCCTTTCTCGGAATCCCGTGTGCTCTCAGAGCTTTTCTGCACTGTCCAGAGAACCAAGGCGTCCCACCCAGAAGCAGTGCCTCCGTGCCCGGCGCAGGTCTGTGGTGGTTGCGAAGGGTGTGCCGACGACGGTTCACCTCTTGAAGAAGTCAGGAATGAGTAAGAAGACCTTGAGGACTCTTAGTCAGCCCGCAATGATTCAGGAAAGTATTTGCTTTAGTACAATGGAAAAAACTGTCACTCTTTCCTGCTCAGTCAACTCTCCTTGCAAAGGCAGGAAATACTGCCTAAGGGGCTTGGAGTTTTTATAGTTTATAGTTTATGAATCACCCATTTTCTCTAAAAGAAAAAAGGTGTTGTAAACCTCTGGCCTTACATGCTGTTTGACCGACATACCTGTGCTCACCTGCTCAGAGTCCTGAGGGACCGCCCGGCGTGAGTCACGTGTGACGTCTGCCTGGGCCCCCGGCCGGGTGGGAGATGCCAAACCCAGCTTCACCCCGAGCATCTCCGTTTCTGTCTTGGACCCTCAGGGACCCAGAAGAGCTCTTTCTTCTCCATTTCTTCCCCGTTTTTAACCGTTGCTTTCAGTCTGTTCATTCGAAGGGAGGAGGTTCAATAGAGGGCAGTGGGTAGACTCTGGGGCTCTAGACCAGCCGTGGGCAAACTACGGCCCTCGGGCCGGATCCAGCCCGTTCGGCTGTTCTATCCGGCCCGCGGAGCTGAAAGGGTTCTCTTGCTCTCCCCTCCGCTCCTTCACCAGCAGCCCAAGATGAGAGTGCCAGCATGGTCAGGTTGCTTTTGTTACGGCCCTCCGGTCCAGTTTAAGAACTCATTGTGCCCGGGTGAGCCATGTGTCCCAGGGGGCTGTGTGCCCCGGGTGAGCCATGTGTTCCAGGGGGCCGTGTGCCCCGGGTGAGCCATATGTCTCAGGGGGCTGTGTGCCCCGCCGGGTGAGCCGTGTGCCCCGGGTGAGCCATGTGTCCCAGGGGGCTGTGTGCCCCGGGGAGCCGTGTGCCCTTGGGGAGACATGTGCCCTGGGGAAGCAGTGGGACCCGGGGGGAGGGACGGTGTGAACCAGAGGAGGAGTAGATTCTATTCATGTGATCCTGGGATAAGTCACTATAAAACAAGCAGACTGTCAAATGATAGTGGGGAGGGGAAGGAGACCTGGGGGGAGATAAGAGAACAACCAAAGGACTGGTATGCATGCATATAAGTATAACCAATGAACACAGAACTCTGGGGAGGGAGGGCATGAATGGGAGGTGGGGGGGGGGGGGCGCAATGGTAAGCTATGTACACATATAATACCTTAATAAATTTTAAAAAAAATTTTTAAAAAAGGAACTCATTGTGGCCCTCAAGTCAAAAAGTTTGCCCACCCCTGCTCTAGACTCTTAACTCGACTGCTTCCTGCCAGGCCTGTGCTCCTTTGCTTCTGCCTGAAAAGAAACATTAGTATCACTAAGCCATTGTGCTTGTGTCTTGCGGGGAGGAGGAGCAGGAGAAAAGGGACAGGGAGAGCAGGGAGGGAAGATTAAAGCAAGGAACATCCAGGATATAGTATTTCCTGACTGGAAACCCCCCCTGGGAGGAAAATTCTTAAAAGAGCCGTCTTGTTTGCTTACAGCCAGAGGAAGGGCTGTGGTCTCAGGTAGCCTGCAGTCGGTGGAAGGAGAACCCTGGGGACATGTAAAAGGGCAAAGGCAGGCTGGGGGCCTGCGCCCTGGGGAAACCCCGACTCCTCGAAGTGCTCCCGCCCTTCTGCTTTCTCTTCAGGCTCTTCCACCGTCCTGGCTGAGGGTCTTAATCTTCCTCTGCCTGTCCCATGACTAGGAGGAGAGAGACACTGCCCAGAGGAGCTGAGGGGCTCAGTGAGGTAATAGGTAATGCGCGTGAGCCTGACCCAGACTTTGTTGAAACCTCTGCTCGCTGGAAGAGAAGCTTGTTGCCCCTCCTGCCAAGGAAACGTTTGCTGGTTGTTGAGTATAATGGGGCTCCTGGCCATTGCAGTGCTGGGTAGTTGGCTCTGGGAACGTCTCTTCTGGGAAGTGGTTTACAGAACTGCTGGTTATGCTGAGCTGTGCTGGAAGCATTCTGTGGGACCTTTAAGGGCCGGTGTTGCAAATCCTTTACTATGTAGAACAATGTTTCCAGGATATAACGCATGCATTCCCTTGATAAACTACAGGTTAAGTTGGTGAGCCCTTGGATCTGAAGCGTTGGGGAAGTGAGGATGGTAACATTGTAATTGTAGGCCTGGTCCTTAACTTTCCCATAAATCAGTGGCTGTAGAGACCAAGAGGATTGGGTCTGTGTCTCATAGCAACATGTACTATTTTCCCTATTCTCATGTTCATGGCAATTAACGACTTTTCATTCAGCAGTAAAAAATAAGAGTGAAAAGGAAAGTCACAAAGTAGAATATATTTGTCATCCTTATATCCAACAAGCACCTTGTGCAGAACCTGTAAAGAACAGCCACCAACCAAAAAATAAACAAAAAAATCTTAATTTTAAAAATAAAAAAAATCAGGAAAATGCAAAATTAAAACGACTCTAAAATGCCAGTGTGTATGTGTGTGTGTATGTGTGTGTGTGTGTGTGTGTGATGATGTTTTCTCTCTCTCTCTCTCTCTCTCTCTCTCTCTCTCTCTCTCTCTCTCACACACACACACACACACACACACACTCTAGAGGCCCAGTGCACAAATTTGTGCATGGGTGGGGTCCAGCCAGTCCACCCCAATTTGGGTAGGAGGATGATTGGGGATGAGGCAGGCTGTGGGGAGGGGCCACAGGCAGTTGGCCGGCTGGCCCCGCCCCCTAGTCAAACTCCCAGTGGAGGGGACAATTTGCACATTAGCCTTTATTATATAGGATATATTCACACAAATGTCTAAAATAAAAACACATAACCAACCATTAATGGAGATACAGAGAAGATCAAACTCTCGAACAGTGCTGGTGGAAGTATAAATTGATTGAACCACTTTGAAATGTATTTGGACTAATCTCTAAAGCTGAACAAATGCATATCCCATGTCCCAGTACTTATGCTCCTAGATGCCCGACCGGAATGAGGGCCTATGTGTACCAGACGCAGTTACAAGAATGTTCATAATAGAGACGATCCAAATATCCGTGAAGGGGCAAATAAACCGTGGCATGGCCATGTAATGAAATACCAAATGGCAATAAAAAAGAACAAATTACTGCTACATAGAACAACGTGATGAATCTCTTAGACACCGAGGAAAAGAAGTAAGACACAAGCGTACACGTTGTATGAATCATTTCTGTGAAGCTCAAAAAGAGGCAAAAAATAAGCGATGGTGACACAAGTTAGACTAGAGCAGGAGGTGGTACAAGGAATGTCGTGACAGGGCAGCAAGGGTGTGAGGGGGTGCTGGGACCCCGATGATATTTTCTGTCTTTGACTTGGTTGCTGATGACATGGATGTTTATTTTAAGCATTCATTATGATAAATATTTATAAGATTTATGTAATTTACTGTATGTATGCTATTCCTAATTTAGAAAGTTTATTAAGATCAAGCATTTTAAAATAAATAAACCAATAAGGCTTATTGGCTGAAGAAAGAAGAGAAGGACTTAATTAAACTGTCTTAAACATACCAGCATCAACAATAAGGAATTTGTTGGAAGGAACCCAGTGAAACTCAGCAGCAGTTGTAGGTTGTAGCTGGCAGTCCTCCAGGAGTTAGGGCCTGAGTTTATGATTTCTTCTCATGAGGCACTCATGGTGTTGTGTCTCAGCATTTGCTTCTCTGTAGAGATCCTCTTTCTCTGCTTCAGCTCACATGCGGCAGAAAATGGCAGCCCAGCCTTGGTTTATTATGACCTCCCATTTCAAGCCTTAACTCCTTTTTTATACCTTACTAGAGGCCCGATTCACAAAATTTGTGCAAGGGGCTTGGTCCTCGCAGCCGTGGCTTCCTCCAGAAGGTCACCAGGAAGGTCGTTCCACTGTCTGGCCTAATTAGCATATTATGTTTTTATTATTATGAACCAGTGGGTCACAGTTCGATTCTCGGTCAGGCCACATGCCCGGATTGCGGGCTCGATCCCCAGTTGGGGACATGCAGGAGGCGGCCGATCAATGATTCTATCATCGATGTTCTATCTCTCCTTCCTTCCTCTCTGAAATGAATAAAAATACACATAAAAAAAAATGTCTAGCCCTCTCTCCCTCCCTGCTGATTGGCTTCATTTCCCCACTATGGTCCAGTTAGCTGTGGACAGGGGGTTTGGGATTAGGCAGCAAACAAAGACGCCAAGGTTAGGGACAGGTGGATTTTTCTAGAAAGGTAAACTGTGAGGGGAAAAAAAATTGCCATTTTACCACATGTTCTCTTGCTGTGAAGGTAGGTTTCCTCCCATTGTGTCCAGCTAGTATTTGGAGCAGGGGGTCGGGGAAGTTCCCAGCAATTCTCTGTTCCCTCCCAGCCACATCAGACTGATGTCTGCTTCCTAACAGGGCACCCTGGCAGCTTGACTCTGATTCCTTGCAGAGACTCCCTGAACTCTGGTTTTACCAAGACCCACCACGAACTAGTCTTGTGGAGGGAGCTGCTGTTACTTTGTACCATTTTGGGAGAGTATGCACTAATTTCCCCAATACATGGAGGGTCACATCTCCTGGGCATAACTTGGTTTCGGATCCGGACTTGATTGAAACTGAGCAGTGCAAATAGCCTCTCTGATCTCTATTCCGGGCTTGCTGAGGCTGGTGCAGAGACCCTTGGGCCCCGGATTCAAAGCAGAGGGCAGCACTCTCTCCCTCCCAGTCTCTTGGGTAAACGAGGTCTACAGTTTCCAAAGTTCCTTGACTTGGCGATGGCCTGTATGGGATTTCTTAGCATTGCCCTTCACCTCTCACTAGGCACCTTTCCACTGGACCTGCCTTCCACTCGTTTCCTCCCGCCGAAAACAGACTCTCACCACAGCCTCTGGATCTGACAACCTTTCAGCTTACGCCCAGTGAGTTTCCGAGCTCCTCTGGACTTCCAGCTTGCCAAGACCGAGCCGAGCGCACATTCGTGAGAGTAGAGTTGAATGCTTTTTTTTCTTTTCCCAGAAATTAACTTTACAGTGACGTTACCTGTTTCATCAGAGTAGCTATGAGAGGGGTCTTATCTTGGGGTATTGCTTTTCTTTGGCTTCCAGAAAAGACATGGAGAGGTCTAGTCATTGTCATCCAGCTCTGTTTTAGCCGATCACTTGGAAAACTATTTGTATCAGGTCTTCATTAGTAAGACTCCTGGGCAGGAACTAATAGTAAAAAGCTCAAACGAACCTTGGCCTTTTTTCGGGGGGATGATTTCTACATCCCATAAAATCCCAGGCAGTTACATTTCCTTGTTTTGCTGGGAGACTGGTGTACAGGTTAAGTTTATAACCTTGATTCTTGTTTTATCCCCCTATCAGTTAGAGATTAATTGTGGGCCTGTGGGAAGGTGAGCTGTGGAACTTTATCTTCTTTGAACCTACCATTGTTCTCAGGAAGGTTTTCTAAAGGTCAGTAATTTAAAGTTTCCCCTTTCCCCTAAAGCATATATAGGTACAAGGCAGAAACTTTAATCAGAAAAAGGGAGGTGTTATTTTCAGTTTATTATATTTGTTATGCAGATGGGCAGCCCGAAAATCCACTGGCAGTAAGATCTACCTGTCCATCCACCTTCATGAGGCTGCTGTAGGTATTAATGACTCCGTTGAGCATTTAACCATTTTGAAAAGTAAAGTGTTGGTTTCATTTCACAGCTTAGATGCTCAGTGGCTTAAAACAACATTTTGATTTCTTGTTCCTATTACATGATAGCTATGGCTCTGCTCCAAGAGTCTTCCTTACTCTAGATCCAGGCTGAATGGCCCACCTCCGTCTGGGCCATAATCTCCTGGGAGTACAGCACAGGGTAAGAAAGGAAAGGACCCAAGTCATTTGGCTAAACCTACCCAGTGGGGAAGTAGGGAAGTAGAATAATTCCTCCACCTGAGGACACTGTCACCTGACTGGGAGGTATAATCCTCTCGTGGGGAGGGCAGCAAAATTATTGAAACAACATCATCTGCCACAATGGCACGCCATATTTAATTCAGAGGTTTAATGGCCTATATGCTGATGCAGAAACAGTTTTTAGAACTCACTAAGTCTGTATTTCAGGGTTTATTTTGAAAAGGTTATGCTTCAGAAATCTGCCTAGATATGGAAAATAGGGTCTAATTTTTGTACACAGGACTGATTAATCTTTTATGAGCTGGAAAGCTGTGCCCGCAATTTGGTAACTTTCCACTCATTGTTTCTCAAAGGTCTAGGCCTGTATTTTAATCAAATTACTCTTACTACTTTCTTGACTTTTAGTTCTTGATTTTTCATGTATTACTGCTATCTCGTTGATCATTGTTTTTTGTTTGTTTGTTTGTTTGTTTTTTGTTTAACTGCTTGAAGTAGGGTCTTGGCCACCAACTAAAGGCAGATGTTTCTGTCAAGAGAAGGTTAGAAAAATGGAGGCCTTTTGGTGAAATTAAAATTTATTAGGGCCCGGTAAATACGCCTTGTTATTTTTTCTTCCAAAAGTGAAATTGCTGAGCTATTGCTAATATTCTTGTTGGGAAATGTCCATCTCACCATTTAAAAAGTACAAAATCAGCCTGAGCTGGGTTGGCTCATTGGATAGAGCATTGGGTCGTGGACTGGAGGTTTCTGGCTTCGATTCAAGCCAAGGACACGTACTTCAGTTGCAGGCTCAATCCCTGGCCCTGGTCTGGGCATGTGCGGGAGGCGACCAATTGATGTGTCTCTCAAAATGATGTTTCTTTCTCTCCGTCTCTTCCCCACCCACTCTCTACAAGTTAATGGGAAAATATCCTCAGCTAAGGACTAACAATAACAAAAAGTACAAAATCAGAATCTTTTAAAAAATATATTTTTTTATTGATTCAGAGAAGAAGGGAGAGGGAGAGAGAGAGATGGAAAATCAATGATGAGAGAGAATCATTGATCGGCTGTCTCCTACATGCCCCACAACCCGGGCATGTGCCCTGACTGGGAATCGAATTGTGACCTCCTGGTTCAACCACTGAGCCACCCCAGCAGGGGAGCTTCTGCAGTTTTGATGTGAATGCCAGAATTTTTGCTTGGCTGCCCATTACAGCAGGTGGACCCACCCTCCATTGGAGATGTTGAATGCTACACCCTGGGCTCTTTCTGCACACTTGACCTGCCCCGACTATTAACGAGAACGTGATTTTACACACTCGTTCCATCGAAGTATTGGGTATGTGGAATGCCGTGCATCCTTTTCCCTCTAATTTCTTCTGTGGATTTAGTAAGCGTGATCTCCTCAGCTTGCATGATTGAGGATGGGAGATAGTGTAAGAAGCAGCCACAGGAAACTCCCTCTTCTTCCCAATCCACTTGGTGTCTCTCGGCAGCCCTTTTTAGAAGAATCGTTAGAAAAGTTGTTGTAGGGTGGGGTAGCGCTAGGACGTTTCTTGGGAAAACATTTGATGGATTGAACAGTGTGGGTCCTGTAAGAGACTGTGATTTCAATACTTGGTCAAATGTATATCCCACTGAGACAGCCATGTTGGACGTTACGGCATCTTTTTTGCTGACTAATTTAGGCCTCCTTATGATTCCGCTGTACTTTCCCTTGTTCTGAATTTGATATTTTCTCTCCTGATTTTAAAATTAAGGTCAATATAGTTCAGTCTAGTTTTAAGATTTGCCCTTTTTGGAACAAGGCTGGATTATATATATATATATATATATATATATATATATATATATATAATACACACACACCATATTTGCCGGCGTATAAGACGAGTTTTTGGCCCTGAAAAATATGCCTCCAAGTGGGGGGTAGTCTTATACGGCGAGTATATAACAAACTCTGTATTTTGAGTGGAAATGTTAGGGGGTCGTCTTATACGCCCAGTCTCTTATACGCCAGCAAATACGGTATTTTTCAGGGCCAAAAAATCGTCTTATACGCCGGCAAATACGGTATATATATATAATGCTTACTTGATGTATTTGAAAATTTTAAGAGGGGCCATGCTCATATGAAGTAGAGAGAGAGAAAGAGAAACTGAGAGAGAATGAATGAATACCAGATAACCCTCCTTTCTGTGTTTCCCTTATCTCCTTTATTGTGTGCTCAGGGGGGTGTTGGGGTCTCTGTCCCTTGTCCTCAGACTCAGGGCCCTTTTGCTAACGAGGGAGGGGCTCCTGGTGTGCCAGGGCATCTGTGCTCCGGGCCTGGGACCCAGGTGGGGTTGAACTGGCAGAAGCCAATGCTATAGTGGGCACTTCTGCCGGGGCAGGTCTGGAAGGGACGGCATGCTAACCATTGGCTTTGGAGTTGGTGTTTTCCAGGGAGCTGCCTTGGCATCTAACCCAGCGGACTCTCCAAACTCTGCTCTGCTTGGGCTGCAGGGTGTGCCTGCCTGTGCTCTCCTGGCCTACTCCTCCTTGGTGCTGACGGCCGTGGTGATCTAGCCAGAACTGACCAAAAGCTAAACACCTGGACAGCGGTGCAGTAGGTTCCCGTAGAAGCATCTTCCCTGAACTTGGTTCGACTTGATGTTGCTCCTTTTGCTGTTATTGATGGATAGCATGAAGCGTGATCATGTTAACTTTTCCTCCACCTGCTGGTTCGCCTCCCGGCTCACTGGCCGTGCCTCAGTTTCCTTGGCTGGTGCTTCATTTCCATGATTTTTGGAGGATCCTAGGACTCAGTCCTTGGTTTTTTTTTTTTTTTTCTGTAGACACTCCCTTGGTGACCTCATCCAATCTCATGGCCTTTAGTTACTATTGATTCTGGTTATTCTCACATTTATTTCTCCAGCCCTGACTTCTTTCCCCAACTCCACTCTTCCATGTCCACCTTCCTGCTCATACCTTCATCTGGATGTCTGACAGCGCCTCAAACTCAGCATGGCCAGAACAGTGCCTGTCTTCCCCAGTCGTCTTCCCTGTCTTGACGGTATGCTCATTCTCACTCTCCACCTCCAATCTTAGCAAACCCTGTTGACTCTGCCTTAGAAATATATCCAGACTCTGCCTCCTTTTTCCCCCCCTTTCCACGGCCACCATCCTCTCTCACCCGCATTACTGCAATAGCCTCGTAATTGGTTTCCCTGCTTCTGCCCTTGCAGTCTTTTCTCAACAGTGACCCTCTGAAAACAGAGGTCAGATGGTGGCCCTTCTCAAACCCTCTGCTGGTTTCCCATTTCCTTAAGAGGAAACGTTTTCACAGTGAACTCCGAGCTGCTCCCTCGTTTCCTCTCTTAACTTCCTCTCCTCGCCCTCCCCCTCCGGGCTTTGGCCTCCTGGCTCTTCCTCAAATGCACCTGAATGCTTCCCCTTAGGGCCTTTGCCTGAAGCAGTCTCCTCTCCAGATTTACTCTTCCTCCTTACTGGCCTGTCAATTGTCTCAGTACCTTAACGTTCAAGAAGTACAGTCTGCCTTCTGCTACTCCTGATCTCCCTCTTCCCGCCCTTCCTCCTCTTTGGTCCGGTAGCATAACAATGTAGTGTGTCATTCACCTCTTGTGTGCATTGTCCATCTCCTGCAGCACCTGTAGGCTTCCCAGGGGCAGGGATCTTTATCTGGTTTATTGGCTGGTGGTCCCCAAATTCCTAGGACGGGCTCTGGAAAGATAGGCTGCACTGACTTGAGATGTTGGTGGTTGAGTGAAGGAAGGGTGCCCAAGGCCTTCAGAACCTCTCATGTGAGGAAGTGTATGTTTCAGTTTTCAGAAAACATTTGTTTTCCCTGGTGGGCAGGGACTTTTTGTTATTTTCCCCAGTTATCAAAGTTGTTGAAGATGTATTTCCTTTTTCTGCTTTGGCTGTTAGGATGCCAAAAACTGCTTTATGCTCAGTTGTGATGATAGTGTCTCTCTGCTTCAGTATGTAAACAGACAACCCTCCTTCCCTCTCCCCTTTGTCCCGTCTTCACTGGGTGAAAACTTGATCTATAGTTATTTTCGTTTTTGACGACAACAGTCTTTTATTGTTAGGTCCTTATAAGTAACCTTTGTAGGTGGTTTATGAAAGATTTGTTTGTCTTAGCTGATAGCTGGTTTTCTTTTGAACTTCAGCGGGAGCCAGCACCATTGTTTCTGGTAGTGTGCAACTTCCTAGTTTGATCAGTGTTCTGAAACAGTCACTTTGGGTGTTCTGTTTCTCTGTAGGCTTTTATTTGATTGAATTACACTTAGACACATATCAATATACTTGTAAATTGTTACTGTCAATCCCAAACTCTTGTTTCTTAAGCCCAAAGACCCTCATTTCTGACATAATACCCTTTGAAAGAATTTCTTGCCACTGTTTAATAAAAAGGAATTGTTGGCTAAACCCCAAGAGGATTAAATTAATGGTAGGGTGCCTTTCAGTCTGAACAGATAGATATCCTAGTGTGTGCTTTTTGGATGGGGGCAATTTTAGCCATAGGCTTACCCGTCTTTCTGGAGCTTCAGTTCTGCTTGAAATTTTTGGAGAACCCTCTTTAGGATTTGAACAGTCTTTGCAAGTGCTTCACATGGATGGCAAAAAAAAAAAATGTGTAGAATTTCCCATTTCTGAGTTGGCCAGCTCTGAGTTACTGACTCTAATTAAGTGTTGGGCTTTTATGTCAGTAGCCTGTGGCGATGTTGGTGGCAGAACCTAGGAGAGGAAGCCACAGGAGGTTATGCCCATCGCCCCTCTCCCCTGGCTGTGGCTCAGCCGTTCGGACTGGGATTGGGATTTCACAGTGAGTCCTTAGAAACCGCACAGCCAGTTTATTGGCAAACTGGGTTTGTCACCTGGAGGAGCAGCAGTTATCTGTTTGATCAGTCCTCCGAAGGCATCCCTTTTGAACTGTCCTCCTCAACCCTGCAGGGCTCTTCATTTTTCTTTCCTGGATCCCATGATGGGCTTCTCTTTCCTGGTGGGTAGAGGGCATGGCCAGCAGCTTCTGAGAGAGGTTTAGAGGGATACACATTTTTTGAGATTTGTCATGTCTAGATTATTATTATTATTTTTTTAAATATATTTTTTCCTGAGAGAGGAAAGGAGATGGATAGGAAGGTAGAAACATCGATTTGATGCCTCCTGCACACCCCTCCCACTGGGGATGGAGCTGCAGCCCGGGCATGTGCCCTGACTGGGAATCGAACCGAGACCTCCTGACCCAACCACTGAACAACACTACTAGACAGGCTATTTTTTATAGTTTTAAACATAGCAGCATAGTGTTTATTTCTAAAGGCTCCATATTTTGTTAAATTGGCCTTCTTATTGATTCTGCTATTTGCAGCAGTGCTGCAAGGGATAACTTTGTACATACGTTCTTTTGTTCGCATGTGATAACATCCTAAATATGGAATTACCTGGTGAAAGGCTCTGTGCATTTGTACTTATAATAGGTGTCACCGCCAGTGTCTTCCATAGAAGCTGTGCTAATATGTACGGGCTCACCAGCAAGGCACAAGAGTACCTGCTACTCTCCTTCCTTGCCAACATGGGATGTTAGGAACCTTCTTAATCTTTGCCAATTGGAAAAAGTGAAAAATGGTAGCTCCTGTGGTGTTCATTTGCATTCCTCATCGGAAGGTGAGCATCTTTTCATGAGTCCATTAACAGCCTTTCAGTGAACTGTTCTGTCCTTTGCTATTGGGCTGTTAGTGAGTTCTGTCACTTCATGTATATGGAAATGTGCCCTTACCTATGATAAGAATGGGAGTTACTTCCAGCTTATTGTTCATCTTTTGACTTGGATTGTGTTGCATTTCTCCATGTAGACAAATTTATCAGCTGCTTATTTTAAGGCCTTTTTAAATTTAATGCCATAAAGGCCTTCCCCATTCTAAAATTATTTTTCAGTTGTCCAGTTTCTTCTGACGCTTCTTTGGTTCCAGTTTTTATATTTAAACTAGAGGACCGGTGAATGAAATTAGTGCACAGGTGGGGGGGTTGTCTCTAAGTCCAGCCTGCACCCTCTCCAATCTGGGACCCCTCATGGGATGCCTGACTGCCCATTTAGGTCCGATCCTGGTGGGATAGGGCCTAAATGGACAGTGAGATATCCTTTTCACAGTCCAGGATTGCTGGCTCCCAACCTCTTGCCTGCCTTCCTGATTGCCCCTAACCACTTCTGCCTGCCAGCCTGATCACACCCTAACCACTCCCTGCCAGCCTGATGGACACCTAACTGCTCCACTGCTGGCCCAATTGCCCCTAACTGCCCTCCCCTGCAGGCCTGGTCACCCCCAACTGCCCTCCCCTGCAGGCCTGGTTGCCCCCAACTGCCCTCTCCTGCTGGACATCTTGTGTCCACATGGGGGCAACCATCTTGTGTGTTGGAGTGATGGTCTGCCAGGGTTTTTTTTTCCAGCCTTACAAAGGCTTCAGCATTCTGGAGAAAGGGGCTACACTCAGATGATTAGAGTCCAGAGACGAAAGATAATTTTGAAAAGCTTTGGGGGTCAGAGGATCTTCAGCTAAAGGAACTGAGGACTACTACTTGTCTAAGGACCCCATGCTATTTACTTAACACACTTTGTTCTAAGGCAAGGTGGAGATATACACTTCAAAGGGTAAGGCTTCAAAGGGTTTACAGAAGCATTGTCAGTTTGGGGAATAGCCTATAGCTGTTCAGGAGGCAATAAAATGCCCTGAGCAGTCTGGCAGTTAACATTCCTATTCAGATTTGGGGGAAGTGCCGTTTAGCCATTTCCAACAGGTAAACTACATATATGCTCATCCTTGTTGAGCCCCCCAAGTCCCATCAACCTTTTGATAGAACTTTTATAATTATTACATGCTGGAATTAGTTCTCTGCAACGGTCAATTTGCATATTACCTCTTTATTATACAGGACCAGTGACCCGGTGCACAAATTCATGCACATTGAAAGGAAAATAATTAGAAGAAATATTTTAATGTCGCTGTTCACCTTGATAACAGAAATGTCAACCAAATTCGCGATTGGCAATGATAAATCAAAACATGTGCGTGCTGAAACTGGTTTGGCTCAGTGGATAGAGCATCGGCTTGCAGACTGAAAGGTCCCAAGTTTGATTCCGGTCAAGGGCATGTACCTTGGTTGCAGGCACATCCCCAGTAGGGGGTGTGTAAGAAGCAGCTGATCACTGTTTCTCTCTCATTGATGATTCTAGCTCTCTATTCCTCTCCCTTCCTCTCTGTAAAAAAATCAATAAAATATTGCCAAAACCGGTTTGGCTCAGTGGTAGAGCGTCGGTCTGCGGACTGAAAGGTCCCGGGTTCGATTCCGGTCAAGGGCATGTACATTGGTTGCAGGCACATCCCCGGTAGGGGGTGTGCAAGAGGCAGCTGGTCGATGTTTCTCTCTCATCGACGTTTCTAGCTCTATCTCTCTCCCTTCCTCTCTGTAAAATATCAATAAAATATATTTAAAAAAATCAATAAAATATATATTAAAAAACAAACAAACAAACAAACAAACAAAAAACACATGTGCATAATTGGCACTTGTGAGAGATTTAAAAAAAAAATATATATATATATATATTTTATTGATTTTTTACAGAGAGGAAGAGAGAGGGATAGTTAGAAACATCCATGAAAGAGAAACATCCATCTGCTGCCTCTTGCACCACCCCCACTGGGGATGTGTTCACAACCAAGGTACATGCCCTTGAACAGAATTGAACCCAGGACCTTTCAGTCCATTTGCTGATGCTTTATCCACTGAGACAAACCAGTTTTGGTTATCAGTGAGAGCTTTATATATATCGTGCATGAACGAGTCAACTTAGCCTTTTATATATATAATAGAATAAACTTGCTTAATTAAACCTGATTTCTGATTTAGGTAAACTTTTTCCAGCCCAATGAAACATTCCAACTTCTCTTTCAGGTAATTGTCAGCAGCACATCAGTAAATACCAACACGAACCAAATTATTATTGTAGATCATGCAGGGAGAACACAGGGTAAAATATTTAACTGCAGCACTGTTTGACTTCATTCTGTGCATTGAGAGAACCTGAAATCATTTTCAAGGTCCAACTTTAGTTCTTTTTAGTCAGGTCAAATTTCTAAGCTTTCTAAATCTCTTTTTCTGGCTAAAGAAAATAAAATAGGATTCTACCGAGTCTCCTGTCTACCTACTCTAGGACTTTTGTGAGGATAAGATGAGATGAGGCACGTGAAAAATGCTTCACAGACATTTGGTTAAAGTGTAAAATGTTTGCACCTGGCTATAAAGCAAGTTGTGTTCCTGGTGAGAGAGGAAGCTGGGTGTTGCTACATGGTGACATTACCTGGATGGACACAGTGACCAGACAAACATAGTGACTGTTTCTGGGCTGGGCTGGGCTGGGCTGTGGGCCACATTTTGTGCCATGGGTTCTCAACAACATTGGCTGTGATTTGGTGGGCTGTTGCTCTGGGGTGGTGGCAGGGCCTGTGTCCCACTTGGGGGAAGCCAAGTGTTGCTTTGTGAGTGCCAGGTCTGCAGTGCCATTTCTCTGTAAATGGCAAGTGCGTGTCACAGCAGCTCCTATGTTCAGCGTCTGCCCCCTGGTGGTCAGTGTGGATCATAGTGACTGGTTGCTTGGTTGGACACTTAGCATATTAGCTTTTTATATATGTTAATTTTATATATATAACTTATCCACCTCAAATTAATTTTAGTAAGTAGGGATCTCAATTTACTTTTTAAAAGATGGCCTCTGATTCTCTCAATCACTTATTTAATCATCCATTTATCTCTCTATCATGTACCAAATCCCTAACTCTTTGTTTTTGGTTTCTGCCTCTTCTGTTCTCTGGATCTGCCCATCTGTTCATGTTTTAATTGAACTACTATATTGTTAAGGATTTTCTAACATATTTTTGTGTTTGTGAGGATCAGGTTTTTGTTTTTTTTTATTGTTGGGGTTGATACTAACCAAAAAATTTTTTGCAGTGACATTTGAAAATGAACCATTCAAAATTTAAAGAAAACCAATCATAACTTTATGTAATTCAAAAGAAGTATACAGAGCTAAGTTGGTAAAAGTCAGAATTTTCTAACTCAAGGTTTGCTATTTACTTATTCTTCCAATGAGGGCAAACAGGATGCCAGAACCAGGGATAATTATTCACTTTGGGGATCAAGATTGGCTTCCAGGTCAGAACATGTAACCTCAAGGGATGGATAAAAAAAAAAAAAGGATTAAATAGGTCAATAATTGCAAAGCGGAACTCTTTTGAGTTGGAGAGTTGGATGAAGAGACTTGATTGTGGGGACTCGGTCATTTGAGATGCAGCTCTTGGTTCACTCAGGTGATGAAAGTAGAGCACCCATCAGTAGTCAGCGGGAGTGCAGCAGCAGCGCTGATTTGCTTTCAGCGAGAAGCTTCTATTTTGGTCTGCGATGAAAAAGGAGACAGCAGCGGACCGCAGACCATTTCCTTCTGAACCCGGACAGCCTTTTGGCATCTCTCCTTGGCTATCCCTCTGAAATAGCCCAGGAAGTATGTGCGTGTCTGTGTGAGCCAGACTGTTGCCTTATTGCAAACTTTTAACAATGTGTACCCCTTCTATAATTTTCGTAACGCTGAGTACCCCTGGTCAAAAAAAAAAATAGATGTATTTTAATAACAATCAAAATATATTTTTTTGGGTACATACACAAAATAATAACAAACGAGAAATAAAGTTATTCATAATAAAATATAAATAAAAGTTATATTATAAATAACATTTACTTGCACACTGAACCATCTCACGCCTCACAAGATTGTCTTGACTTGACTCATGAGAACATAGAATTAGGCACAGCTAAGCACGGTGCTGTGCATATCCCCACCAAACTCCGGTGCAATGCGTACCCCCACCAAACTCTTCCCGTACCCCTGGGGGTATGCGTACCACACTTCGGGAAACACTGCCTAATTGGGTTGTGACACCAGAAGAGAGAAGAGCACCTGTCTGAATGCCCACCTGAGCTGTGGTGCCTACCGTGCATGCTGACGAGGGTCATTTTGGAAACTGTTTTGCTCCTGAGGGTAGTGAATTTAAACCACTACCTCCCAAAGGCCAGACCCGCAGTTTCCGTTACACTGAGGGGTTAAGGCTTTCTCACGAATTTTGGGAGGGGGACACACACAGGCATTCAGTCCGTAATCAGAGGGTAAAATAGCAAGTGGGCTGCTCGGAGCCCCTGTGGCCAGTTCTCTCACAAGCCTCTATGCAGGGGGCGCAGGCACCACTTCCTGCAGACAGTGTGTGCAGATCAGAAAGTAACTCGAGAGAGAGTGAGCACTATCCCTTTTTAGGAGCGCTGAGCCTGACACTCGTGTTTTAAGTCTTCCCTGTAGTGCCTAGCACGGGCCCACGATCTTCCGGGATTTATTTGACAGGGCACCTTGGTCTCCTTTCCCTTCAGGAGGGAGTGGTTTCAGGAAAGAAGCCAAGCGTCCACTAGAATATCACCATGATTTTGTGGTTGTGGCCATTTTCCCTGTACAATTCAGTGGCAGTAAGTACACGTACATGGTTGTACAACCACCACCACCATCCATCTCCGGTCTTTTCAGCATCCCAGGCGGAAACTCAGTGCCCATGCCAACCGATCCCCATTTCCCCGTCCCCCTGGCTCCTGGCAACCACCATTCCACTGGTCTAATTGATACTCAGAAGCGATGCCTTGCTCATTTGAGACTCTTCCCTAGCTCCTTAGCCTGGCCATCCATCGGCTTGCTGGTTAAGCTGGGGCTGACGTGCAGTCTTCATCGCTGATTTTGGAGTCTCTTGGGAGAGGGTGAAAAAACAGCTTGAGTTCACCGTGAAGAAATGCACCTCAGGTTTCTGGAGTAGATCAGAGATTTCCTTGCCGGCAGTGGCATCTCAGTCAACCGTGTTTTTCTTATCTCTTGGCCCGAAAACAAAAGCTGGGGCCTGGGGATAATAAGCCTGTGTACACAGCTGCAGGAGGGAGCCGGGAGGTGGCTGTGTTCAGAGGCCCGGGGGCCTGCGGAAGAGAATGGGGCATCTGGCCCCATGCAGTCGTTGGTCACAGCGGCTTTGGAATTGGATTTTGTCCCGCAGTGATGGCGACTCTTTGAAGAGAAAGGCACTTTTGAATATTCGCATTGCTTTGAAACCAGTGCCAGGAAGATATTGGTTCTTATGGCCGGTCTGGGGCCCGAGCTGGGTGTGGGAGGCTTTCATAGGCGGGAACAAAGGTTGTTGGAAAAAAAAGGAGGTAATCATTAATTTTGTCACTGAGGTTTGTCGCCTTCCCAGGTCAGTGTGGAGGAGGTTTCGCCGTTTTTAAAAAAATCCTTTGGTAATCATGGCACTTCCCCAAAGTGAATCCCAGGTTGAGAGCATGAATGCGGGTTCTACCTTTAGGAGTGCTGATGTGTGACTTCCACAAGCCTCAAAAAAGCACCTTAGAAAGGGTGGCTGAGGTAAACCACGTGGTGAAGGATTCAATCATTCTCCGCTAGTATATTTTATAGGACATATGTGTCTGCTGCCCACACAGTCAGCATTTTCAGCTCTTCATGCAGATTTTGTCTCCTCCTCAGAAGAATGAACACAGAGAGGCAGTTTGTTCCTGGGTTCTTTGTAAGGAGCAGATCAATAATGCATACACGCCTTTAAAGTGTCTGGCAACCGTCTGAGGACTTAATACAGGAAACCTCTTAGGCCCCTAGACGAGGCATATAAAAATGGAAAGTTTTGTACATACCACATATATTTTTATCCTTCAAAACACTGTTACAATCTTCCAATCCTGCATTACTCAACTGACGTGAACACCAAATGGTTTTCATTGGCTCACAGTCAGATGTCTGGACCATCCTGCCTGGAGGACCGTGCTGCCCAGTGAGAAGTTGGGGGTAACAGAGGCCGGCTCTCCCAGCCAGCCCATCAGACCCTCTCATTCCTGACGGAGGGAGGGAGGCCGATGCCAAGGTCGTGTGACAGTGCCTACCCATGGTGTTGTTTTCCTCTGCAGAGAGTAGGCTGGCACTTGTTTTCAGTGGCTGAGTTCATTATCCAACTGTCTCCCAGCCATACCTCCCCTTTCCCGGGCTATGAAAAACAAAACAAAATTACTAGGCGCTCACATCATCCTTTTAGAGAAGGATCTGGAGACTCATCAGATGACACTCCGTGATCCTACAGATTTGGGTTGAGATAAGGAGAATAAAAGCCACCCCTTAGCTGCCACCACTGGGCTCTTTTATTCAAAGGGGTCAGCAGGGGATTGCAGCTGGGCTAGCAGGGGGGAGGGGTGGGCGAGGATACCGCCCGGCTCTGGCTCTCTGGTCTTATGCACCCAAACAGTGCCTCCGCTCTGATAACGGCCTGTCTGGGTTTCCGCGGGAAGGGCGTTGAGTAACGAACAGTGGGAGTGTGAAGAATGAGCCCTGAGACCCACCCCAACGGGTGGAAATTCAGAAAATGTCATGCAGACATGTACGTTCCTCCAGCCTGTGAGTCCAAAACAATGGGATTGTTGGGAGAACTTTTGAGACTTGTTCTTTTTTTTTTTTTGAAAGCATTATTGTGTTCAGTGGGTACATGTGCTTTGCTCATAAAAATGTGTGCTTTCACCACATTGCTGGCGGGGTTGTGCTATGGATTTTACTACCAGCAGAAAGTAATGTAAGAGCTGATGTCTTTTTTAACACAAAGAGGTTTTTTTTTGGGGGGGGGGCGCGCAGGGGGGAAATCCCAGCTTTTATGCAGAAAATGCTGACTCTGTTGGCAGCAGACACATCTGTTTTGAGAACATGCTAGCAGAGAGTGATTTAATTCTTCACCACTTGGCTTTATCTTAATTATTCCTAAGGTGATTTCCCCCCCTCTTCGTGATGCAGTAGCCTGCTGGCTGACGACTGTTAATCCTGGGGAATGAGCCTGCTGTAATTTATGGGCAGGGGCACAGGTGTAAAGAGACAGAAAAGATATTCAGAAGAGGCTTTTAGTGCCTTTTCCCCATCCCCATGATGTCTTCTCCCAGAAACCTTAGGAAAGCACCAACACTAAAAAGACTTTTACAATAAGGGGGGGGGGGAGGGGGGAACCCTCTCCTTCTTCTTGAGCAGAAAGTTCTATGAGTTTCTGTAAAATTTGGCTTTGCTTTGCTCCTGTAGGAACAGTTGTGGTCCTTTTGTTTTCGATGCGTATTCTAATTCCGTGGACAGAGATGGGTGGTGGCGGGAGAGGGGAGGCTGAGGTGGGGCGCCAGGCTGGAGAATTGATGTCTTTCTTTGAGGATGCCCCCCTCGCCCCCTCCTGCTGGCTTCTGGACCGTGGGACCCAGCGCATCACTTCCTGTCCAAGTTGGCACTGACACTGGCCCAGTATCTCTGCCCAGTGTTCTCAAAATGCACTTGGCAGGTTTCCATCAATGGAGTCATCCAGAGAAAGAACTCACACCACTCCCGCTCCCCCCCCCCCTTTTTTTTCTTTCTCTGAAGTCTGGGGCAGCCTCCCCAGGCCTCAGTCCATCTGTCCCTTGCATTTTGGAATATCCCCATTGAGCCCCAAACCTCGCCCTAGATCAGTGGTCCACAAACCGCAGCTTCCAGAGCCACATGCGGCTCTTTGGCCCCTTGAGTGTGGCTCTTCCACAGAATACCATGGCCTGGGCGAGTCTATTTTGAAGAGGTGGCTTTAGGAGAAGTTTAGGTTTAAAAAAGTTGGCTCTCCAAAGAAATTTCAATCGTCGTACTGTTGATATTTGGCTCTGTTGTCTAATGAGTTTGCCAACGACTTCCGTAGATTATAGAACAGTGACCTCCTGAACATCCCCCAGGCTCACCTGTTTTCTCCTTTTTTAAATTTTTTTTATAATATATATATATTTTGGGTTTTTTTTTCAGAGAGGAAGGGAGAGGGTTAGAGAGTTAGAAGCATCAATGAGAGAGAAACATTGATCAGCTGCCTCCTGCACATCCCCAACTGGGGATGTGCCCACAACCAAGGTGCATGCCCTTGACCAGAATGGAACCGGGGACCTTTCAGTCTGCAGGCCGACGCTCTATCCACTGAGCCAATGCTTATGCCCCAAGGCTTCTTCCCTAGGGAAGACTCCAGATGCTTTCCCGTGGGAGGAAGGAAGGAGAGTGTCCTCTCCAGTCACTTTTCCCTCTACTCCAGGCCAGAAAGGCGGCTCACACCACTGAGTACCTGTGATCTCCTACACGCTCCAGGGCTTTCCCTGTGCGACTTCGTTAATCCCCATAACAATCCCAGGGTGTGGTGCAAGGATCATTCCCAAATGTGGTTCCGAGGTCCAGTGCCCAGCTCACATGGTGAGGAGGTGGCATTCCAGAGGGAGCCATTGACTCACAGGGCAGGGAGGTGGGCTGTGCAGTAACCCTGGGTGGCAGGTTTGTCCCTCTGGGTGGCAGGGCTGGTCCCCCGAGTTGGGGCGTCACGTTCATTCCTTCGTGGTGCGAAGCAGTGTGGCGGGATAGAGGGACCTGTGACATCCTCTGCTCTCAGCAGTGGAGGCCTCTCCAGGGTAATACACACTTTGCTTACCATGCTCTCCACTTCCTCTGGAGCAGTCCTCAATGTCCCTGCGTCTGTTCACAGTTCTGTTCAGGCAATTTAGACTCTTCTGTCACGTTCCTCCCAGGCTCCACCCACTGCCCAATCCAGAGCTGCTTCCATAGTCCTGGTGTTTGTTACAGCAGCACCCCACTGCCAGGCACCAAAATCTGTATGCTTTGTACCCCATCATTAACAAAGCCGACAGGTTTAGTGCCCGAAATAACGTAGGTGTATTATCTCACAGTAAGTACTGTAGGTCAGAAGGTCAACGCAGGGCTCACTGGAACCAGATCCAGGGGTGGCCAGGGCTGGTTCCCAGGTGGAGGGGGGGAGTGGAGGGGGGTGTCCACGGCTCCTGATTCCCCTCCTCCATCCTCACAGCCACCAAAGGACAAGTGGAGTACCTTTCATGCTCCAGATTTCTCCTGCTCCTTCTTCTGTCATCTGTCCTTCTTTCTCTGACCACAGCCAGAAAAGGCTATCTGCTTTCAAGCACTCCTCTAGTTACCTGGTACCTGGGGGTGGGGGGTGGGGGGTGAAGGGTGGGGGTTTCCTCTCTTTTCTGCGTCCATCTCCATCACAGAAAAGGAAACAGTCAGGTTCCTGAGTGGAGGAGCTGGGGATTAGGAAATTAAAGAAAGAAAGAGAACAGAGGCAGAAATAGATTCATAAGGCTGGGAGCGAGGTGGGCGCCATTCTTTCTGATGGAGAGGCAGTGAGCACCCGAGCCATGTAGCTGGTTTATTTTTATTTATATCCCAAAATACCAGGAAGTAACACCAAAACTTAGGATCAGCCGAAACCGGTTTGGCTCAGTGGTAGAGCGTCGGTCTGTGGACTGAAAGGTCCCGGGTTCCATTCCGGTCAAGGGCATGTACATTGGTTGCGGGCACATCCCCGGTAGGGGGTGTGCAAGAGGCAGCTGGTCGATGTTTCTCTCTCATCGACGTTTCTAGCTCTCTATCTCTCTCCCTTCCAGAGGTAAAATATCAATAAAATATATTTAAAAAATAAAAACAAAAAACCTTAGGATCAAAGGAGCTTATTTGCATTTTAAAATATATTTTATTGATTTTTCAGAGAGGAAGAGAGTGAGAAAGAGTTAGAAACATTGATGAGAGAGAATCATCGATCAGCTGCCTCCTGTACACCCCCTACTGGGGATGTGCCCGCAACCAAGATACATGCCCTTGATCGGAATCGAACCTGGGACCTTCCAGTCTGCAGGCCAATGCTCTATCCACTGAGCCAAACCGGTCTCTGCTTATTTGCATTTTTAACTAGGCCCTAGCATTACTAGATTTACATATCTAGACTTGTCTCTGCTGACACCTGGACAAAGGTAAATCAGAAACTGAATAACACCCCCACCTTCTTGGGGTGTGTGTGTGTGTGTAACTGGGACAGGACTCTGCCGGTGCCTTAGGCTCAGCTGACAATTTAAAGAATGTCCATGTGCCTTCCCAGGAGGCCCTCTGCAGGTACCCATGTGGATAACCCAGGCAGATCTGCTCATCTTAAAGGTCCTTAACCTTGATCACATCATCCGAGTCCTTTTTGCCATGTAACGAAAATTCCATAGGTTTGGGAATTACGCCTTGAGCCTCTTGGTGTGTGTCTGCCTGTTTGCCTGTCTCTCTGCCTGCCTGTGTCATTCTGCCTACCACACAAGGTAAGGTATGCATTCACAGCAAACTTAATCTCTGGTCTTCGTTTGCAGCCTGCATTCCTATAGGCCGAGCACTCGGTTACTCATACAACAAACTTCTTCAGGGCTCCTCTGCCCCAGCAGGCTGGCGGCACCCACCTTGCGGGGCAGGTGATTGGCGAGTGGGAGCCCGAAAGCTCCCTCCCCTCTTTCAGCGAAAACAGGCCACAGAAGCCAGGGGACCACGTGGGTTGTGACTCTTCCTCCTTAATGTGACACTAAGAAAGAAAACGGAAACAGCAGCAAAAACCTTTCCTAACGAGATGCGGACTAGTGCTGGGATGTAAAACTGACGCTCTTCCTAACTGGCTCTTTCTCCTTCGGGCACAGAGCCACGCTGCCTTGTCGTTAGGACTTTTTTTTCCGTGGGAACATCGGGCCCCTGGGTGGCATTTGGCGTGTTTCTGAGCAGGGTCCCTTTGGGAGGACGGTATGTCCCTCCCTCCCTCTTCCCCACCTGGAATTCGATGCTGGTTCCCCTCTGGCAGCTGGTTAGCCTTGGACGGCCCTTACAAGTTAAATCTTGTCTCGGGAAATAATTTGCTAGAAGATCAAAGCGTGGATGGGGTAAATTAATTTTCCAGCCGGCCACAGGTCTGCGAGAACGCAAACATTGTCTCTGAAGTGCTGCTGATGTTGTTGGCAAAGGAGTAATTTTGGGGGCTCTTTTTTCCCCCCCCAAGATTATAATGCTGCGTTTGACTGGCTCGTGTCTTAATATGTTGGAAAAGAACTATGAAAATTTGTGCCTAAGATAAGACCCTAAAATAACCAGTTATTTCAGCACCTAATTCATTTATTTATTTAAAAATATATATATATATTATTGGTTTTTTACAGCGAGGGAGAGAGAGGAATAGAGAGTTAGAAACATTGATGAGAGAGAATCATTGATCAGCTGCCTCTTGCACACCCCCTACTGGGGATGTGCATGCAACCAAGGTACATGCCCTTGACTGGAATCGAACCCAGGACCCTTGAGTCTGCAAGCCGATGCTCTAAACACCTCTAAACACGGAGCTAGACCGGTTTCGGTAGCACCTAATTCATTTAGAGCAATGGGTCTCAAGAGGCTTTTGGGGTTGGGGTGCGGGGGAGGGGGCAGGAGAGAGGAGAGGATGACTTGGCCCCTTGGGGCCATTTGGCAGTGTCAGAGACATTTTTGGTTGTCACGATTCGGGGGAGGGGTGCTCCTGGCAGCTAGGGGTGTGAGGCCAGGGATGCTGCTAACCATCCACACGCCTGAGTTACCCAGCCCCAAATGTCAACAGTGCCGCAGCCGCCGAGGATGAGAAAGCAGAGGGACCTCAGTCTTCTGTTTTTCATTTATTTGGAGGTGTCTTTCACCCTGCGCACAGATTTAATTTCTCTGAGGGCCCATTTCTTCTCTCCCTCATCACAGCAGCTTGCCCTTCTCTGGCTCAAACATTTATCGATTGGGTTGGCTATTTTTTTCCCCCTCCTCCCGCCTTTGTTAAGGTTCCATCCTTCTTTTCTCCCCTCAGAGCACAGTTCTTGGGGCAGTGCTGACAAGCTGCCTTGGGCAGGGTCAGCACGGTCTGGAGAGTTTGCCTGCACTCCGCCTCCACTTTCCTATCTGTAAAATGGAGGTAGTAAAACAGCTAATTGAGGGTGATTGTGGGACCAGAAAAACTGGGTTATCCTCTTCCCCAAGGGGTGCTGGGGATGGAGTCCCTATGATATGTGGAGAAAAAGAATTTTCTGAGACTCGCACTGGAGATTGAGTGGTTATGTGCGTGGAATCGACCACCCCCAGGTCAGAGTTTCTAAAGTTACATTTCCCAGAGTCCAGTCACGGGAGAAGGGTAGCTGGGGTTTCCGTGGAGCTAGAGGCAAAGCCAGTGCCCAGAGTTTTCTTTCCAGGTGGGACCTGGGTCCAGGCTAGCGGCATCAGGCTAGCAGCAGCCCACTAGCCCAGTGTGTGTGGGGTCCGCCTGGGCGTGGGCCATGTGGGTGAATACGTGAATACAGGAGAGCACACTCCATGCAATAAGAGCCCCGAGAGCTGAAGAGGAACCAAGAGCACACAAGCTGCAAGGACGTGAGCTTCTTTGGTCAGGGAATTAAGCACCCCAAATTTCCTCGCATTCGCAGTGGCCACGGCCCGCTCATTCTGACCAATGACCTTCATTCCCAGGTGTGACTGACAGGAAAGCACTTTTGCTGGTCCCCCCTCCAGCTTTACTGGGTTTCCTCCTATCTTCCCTTTGCTCTTTTCCTGCTATTAATAACTAGAGAATTACAATGGTATCATATGTATTCAAGAGTGATGGTATTCCAAAGCCTTTGGCATGTAGTAAGTGCTCAGGAAGTGCCTTACTTGCCCAGGCAACTGACTAGGAGGCCACAGCAAAGGCCAAGGGGCCTAAAGGCTCCCTATCCCCCCCACACCCCCTTTTTTAAAAATAAAAAGTCACATATAAAGGCCAGGCAGACATCTCCAGCCTTCAGGGATTGTTCTCACCTCTCCTGGAAGGAGAAAGAAAGAGCTTAACAGCTTTTCAGTAAAGGTTGTTGAAAGTAACGATCAACAAAACATCTGAAGTACATAAGAGGCTTGGCTTGCCTCAGGCCCAGAGCTATTTTAGAACCGAATTGACAGCTACCAGTTCAAGTTGGAACAATCCAGACTTAATTATAGTTAACCTGCAAAGAGTTCCTTCAAAACAGGTGGGTTTCCCAGTTGGGGACTCTCGGGCAAAGGCTATTTCTGGCCAGTTACTTGTCTGAGAGCCAGCTTAGAACAGGGATCCGAGTCAGTTGGACAGAGAATTCTGTCCCTGTTCAGAGCAGAGCGTCAGTTGTCCCATTTGTAAAACGGACATCGTTAATACTCCCCTCGGAGGATGGCTGTAAACATAAAAACGAAGGCGTGTTTTGTGAGGCATCGGGCATAGTAAGTATACTTCATAAACACGCCTGTGAAAATTACTGTTTGAAATTTTCCCAGTTTAAAAAAAAAATTTAAATTCTTCATGGCTTAAAGTATTATGTCTCTCCCCCGGCCCCCCCCCCCCCCCATTAACCTCTCCCTGACCGTTCCCAACCCCCAGCACATGACCTGGCCCCCTACTGTCTGTGTCCCTGAGTTATGCTTATATGCATACATGCAAGTCCTGTGGTTGGTGTCTCCCCTCCACATTGTCTGTACTTCGTGCTGTTAATGTCTCAACTTTATGTCTCCTAACTGCGTGTTTTCTCAAGCTGCCTCTACTGATGTGGGTTTGTGGACAGACCTGCTGCTTGGGAAGTGTAACTGTTGTGCCCCTGTACCTGAATACCAAAGACCATCAGGGAGCGGCATCCGATGTAACTGCAGGAAGCCTGGATTTATTTCGGACCAGTCCGAGCTCAGTCCCACCACCGCCGGCAACAGCGAGGCGAGAAAGAGCGCGAAAGTCCCATTTCCATAGGTTTTATACCCGGGGGCATATCACCTGATTGGTTGGGTTAGGGATAGGGGATAAGGGATTGGTTGGGTTAGGGATGGGGGATGATTGGTTGGGTTAGGGATAGGGAATAGGGGATATGGACCCCTGATTGGTTGGGTTAGGGATAGGGAATAGGGGATATGGACCCCTGATTGGTTGGGTTAGGGATAGGGGATAGGGTTGTCGGGGGCTGGCTCCTCCCTCCCCCCCGCAGGGAAGGAGCACACAGAGGTGTCCGCTGGGGCCTGGCACATGTGCACTGGTCCCGGCTGTTCAGTAACATTTTATGGTGCATGTTGTTTCCTCGCCTGGATATTTTTCTTGCAAACCGAGTTCCATGCCATGCATATGCTTTGATATCCCTATAATACTTGACGCAGAGGGGCGTTCCATAGCCGTGGTACTTATATTTGCTGCTGATGGTGAGCCGTAACAGATTTGAGATGAGGAATTCATTAGAGGATCTGGCTAACACTGTGCAGAGGAGGAAGTAAGGTGGGCGCCGATGGGTGGAGAGGAGGGCAGATCGGCAGGGCCAGTGCTCTGAAGGAGGACAGGCTGTTCCGGGTGCGTAACTCTGGGAACGTCAGTGGAAGGTGGGAGTGGGAGAAGCTTAAGCTGAAACCTGTTGGGTGAGGGGGCGGATTTGGGGAAGCAGCTGAGGGGGCCGAGCATCCTGTGTTTAGAACCAAAGAGAGTTTAGTCTGTGACTTCAAATTGGAGGGTGGAGTGAGGTGTGTGTGTGTGGGGGGGGGGGGGGGGGCGGAATAAGACCATAAAGGGCCTGATAAACCATGTTAATTAATTAATTAATTTTTAGAGAGGGGTGTAACGGGAAAAGAGGACTGTGAGAAACATTGATTTGCTGTTCCACCAACTTATGCATTCATTGGTTGCTTCTCCTATGTACCCTCACTGGGGATTGAACCTGCAACTTTCTTGTGTCGGGATGATGCTCTAATCAACTGAGCTACTTGTGCAGCCCATGTTAATACATTTTAAACTTTATCTCAAAGGTGGTGGGAAATCACTGGAGAGAGTTTTAAGCTGGCGAGTGATACAATCGGAAGTGCAGGTAGGAAGGTTCCCTGGGCTTGGGGGCGTGAGGATGGCCTGAGGACTGGGTGCCTGCAGGGACCCCCAGGTGAGGGGCATCGAGCCTGGGCCAGAGCAGGGGCTCTGCGCTAGGGGAGGGTGGGGTTTCGGGTAGCACCTCTGAGCTGACTGACTGGGGAGAGGGAAGCATGGAGTGCAGTGCCCAGGTTTTGGGAGGCCCAGCTGCTGCTCAGTGAGGGGAAGCCTGGGAGGTTTTGGGGGGGGAGGATGCGGAGCTCAGTTTGGGACAGATTGAGTTCTAGGGCCTTCGGGATGTCAGAGGGGGAATGTGCATTTAACGTTGAGAAAAGAGAAAGGGCACAGTGAGCTGGGTTCTGGGAGTCTCCGGCACCTTGATGATCACTGCAACTGTGAGGTAGTAAGAGCACTAAGTTGGGGTGGGGATGGGCGGGTGGGGGATGGGTAGGGAGGATGTAGGGTGGGAAAGAGGGCTTAGGGCCCAGCCCCGAAGAGCAGTCCGCTGCGGAGGGCCGGCCAGGGAGGCTGGAGGAAACCTGCCAGCCTGCGTTTCAGAGAGGGGCCAGTTACAGTGTCCAGCGCTCTGGAGCGTGGGGATTCAGACAGATCTGTGGGTTTGGCAGCAAGAACAGTTCCAGGGGCTTGATGGCGAATGGGAGCAGGGCAGAGGGGGTGGGGGATGGGTGTGAGGAAGGTGCTTCTGCCGGTCTGTGTGGCCCTTGGAGGGCATTAGAAAAGGCTGTGCACAGTCCTGGGTGCATGAGTTGGTGGGTGGACCACGGACGAGCCCTCAGCTCCCACCTGCCACCTTGGCTGGGGCCCCAGTTTAGCGTGCAGACTGCGCCCCCATGCATGGCGCCTTCGGGAAGGTCAGCGGCTCTCAAGCCGAGGCAGTTTTGCCCCCTCCCCCAACCTCTCAGGGAACATTTGGTTATGAGTGGAGACAGTTTGGAGGTTACAGCTGAACCAGGGTGGTGGGTGTTAGAACCATCTAGTGGGCAGTGGCTGCGGATGCTGCTGAACATCTTACAACACACAGGGCAGCCCACATCAAAGAACTGCCCCCCCCCCTTCCCGAATGTCGGCGGTGCAAAGGTTCAGAAGCCGCGGTGTAGGCGAGCCTTTCGAGATCTTGTTCAGTGAGGAGGAGGGAACGGGAGGGCGGTAGCTAAAGCGGGCCTGGGGACAGTGCCACTTGGCTGCGGTCTCATTGGTGCCAGTTTTCATCTTGCCGCCTCACCTCTCTGCCGCATAATTCGTACTCATCAGGTTGTAGTTCTTCTGCCATTTATTCTTTTTTTAATTTAAAAAATATATATATTTTATTGACTTTTACAGAGCGGAAGGGAGAGGGATGGAGAGTTAGAAACATCGATGAGAGAGAAACGTCAGCTGCCTCTTGCACCCCCCCCCCCCCCCCCCCGGGGATGTGCCTGCAACCAAGGTACATGCTCTTGACCGGAATCGAACCTGGGACCCTTGAGTCCAAAGGCCGACGCTCTATCCACTGGGCCAAACCGGTTTCGGCTGCCTTTTACTCTTTAGTAGCCATTTTCACTAGCTACCTCCCCCTCGCACCCCCAACTCCTGCCTCCCAGTAAATACTGTAAGGCACGGGAACCCTGTATCCTAATTCCTGTTTTGGGCTCTTTATGTGACATCTGCATTTTAATACCGTTGGTCATTTAATACCATTGGTCTTTATATGACATCTGTATTTTAATACCACTGGTCAGGAAATTCTTTTGGCAACCAAGAGAGGGACATAGCTTTGGCTCCTCCAGAGCAGAGTGTGTGATTCAGTGTCGGGTTGACGAGGCTTTAATGCCTGGCCAGTCACCTCCTTGGCCGTCTGGCGTGGGGATTAAAGACGGGAAGTGGTCCCTGTCTCTGGACGCAAGCCTTGCTCCTGGCGTGGGGAAGAAGAGAGTACACGTGGTTCTCACCAGATAGGGTTGCAGCAGCCCTCCCGGCAGCAGTTGGGGAACAAATCAAGTGATTATCTCAACAAGGTCAAAACTGCATTCGCAGATTAGTTTTTTTTTTTTGTTTTGTTTTGTTTTTTAAATGACACACTTTTTTGTTTTTTTTGTTTTTGTTTTTTACGATACACTTCTTTGGACCAGAAATCAGACAAACTTGGATTTCCACCCCAGCTCCAAAGCCTTGGTCTGTCAGGTTCCCTGGCCAGATTAGTTGTTGTTGGAACATTCGGGGCTGGCTGATGGGGAGGAGGGCTAATGCGCAGCTCCTTCTCCTGGCGTCCTTGTCCAGCCTTCTCAGATGGCAGCATCCAAGTCCCCCGGACACGCTGGCTGCTCAGTTGGTAATCTGCGTTTTACACGGTACAAAAGGTTGCTGGCTCACTGTTGTGATCCCTCTAACGTGAGGCGGACAGGGTCCCGGGTCCAATGAACGAGAACATCTATAACGTGTGGTCAGTGGGGAAGCACTTGAATTCACAGAACACCTTTGGTCAGGCCTGGGTAAGTTTGAAGGGCCAAGTTGCCTTTTCTGTTTCCAGGGATATCTTGCCCTGCAGCAGTGGGTAAATCTAAACCCATTTGGACAAATGAAAACGGGCTTAATGTTTAGTTTTGGCAAAGAGTGTGTTCAAGATAAGGAGGAGGTATGGGTTAAGAACAGGAAGTGCCCTAATTTTAAAATGATGGCCTTATCCGGTCAGTTGGTTGGGCCTTGTCCTGCGCACCGAAAGACTGCAGGTTTGATTCCCAGTCAGGGCACATTCCTAGGTTGCAGGTTTGATTTCTGGTCAGAAAGGCAACAATCAATCAATCAATGTTCCTTTCTCACATCAATGTTTCTCGCTCTCTCTCTCATCACTAAGCATGTCCTCAGGTGAGGATTAAAATTTTTTTTTTTTTTTAAAGAGAAGCATGGCAACTCAGATGAATTAAAATGAATTACTGGCCACATTGAATGTGAGATATGCCTTGGTTGGGGGCATGTTCTTTCTGAATAACTTACTGTATATGGTTTTGTATTTTAAACTCTTTTCTATGAAATTGTCTCTCAACTAGTTTAAAAGATAGGGCTGATGACAAGACTAATCCTCCTGTATGGTGCCCTTATACCAGTGGTATAGGCGTGCTTGTTGAGTATATGTATGCATACAACCTAACTACTCAGTCTACACCCCCCTAAAATAGTAAAACCCCCTCTTGCTTTTAAATGTCTGTAGTAGACCAGCCCATTTTATGAAAGGGGGAAATGGTGGTGGGCAGGAAGTTTGGGACTGAGGAATGTTGATGTAAAATCTTATTTCCAGTTATGGCAGTCTTTGGTCATACAGTTAAGAAAGGACTTGAGATCATCTCACATTTTCACATTTCCCTTAATCAGGACTGTGGGAAATATTGGTAAACATTTATCCTGTTTTTAAACCTCTCCATACTATAGAAATTATAATTTTTCTCTATAACTACAATGGCATATGGTTAAAAAAAATCCTATTTCTTATTTGTCTTTTTTTTAAAAAAATGGATAAGTAATTAAGGGAAACTAATTAAGATCTTTTCTTATACTTTTATAATATCAGTAGTTGTCCTACACCAGCCGTGGGCAAACTACGGCCCACGGGCCGGATCCGGCCCATTTGGCTGTTCTATCTGGCCTGCGCAGAGCCAAAAGAGTGGGCTGTACCCTTTTATGTAATGATGTTTACTTTGAATTTATATTAGTTCACACAAACACTCCATCCATGCTTTTGTTCTGGCCCTCCGGTCCAGTTCAAGAACCCATTGTGCCCCTCTAGTCAAAAAGTTTGCCCACCTCTGCCCTACATCATATTGTAAGCCCCCAGTGAAAAAGATTACTAAAGGTTTTTCTCACTTTCGGCAGCCAGGCGAAGATATGTAGGAAAGAATCCAAACTCTATTCTTAGTGTCATTTTAGTTGTTGACTGAGGAGGGCTTTCTAAAGGTTTGTCAGTGTTACATGAGGGGTTCCTGGTTTTGTGATTGCTGCAGGTGAACTTGGTGCTTCTTATGCTGTTAAACTTCAGCAGCATGTACAGATGCTCTTGTTTGCTCCATGGGACTATTATAATAGTAAGTAGCAGAGCTGTTTTACCAAGAATCTTAAAAAGAAAAAAAAAGAATGCAAACAAATTTACATTCATTTGAATAGATATTCACAACGTCAGCGAAAAAAAAATCCAATGTGTATAGTATGAGGAAATTTTTATAAATCGACATCTCCCTAACTAACTCACCATGTATTTATTTGTGTGTCTATCTTTGACACAGATTCGTGCACCGGTGGGGTCCCTTAACCTGGCCCGTGAGGACCAGTGGACTTCAGCACCGCCGCAGCCTGGCCTTACCCACCAGCTAGTTGGGCTCCAGCCCGCTGTCCACGTCAGTCCTGCACAGCACAAAGTGGTGTGTGAAGCGGCAGGCGGCTGGGGAGGAGCTAGGGCCAGGGCTGGGTGCTGTGCCTGCCAGGCGCGCAGGGGGAGTGTCAGCGGGGGAGGCTTGTGCCCCTGCAGCTGCACTCGCTAGCCCTCAGCCTGGTGTCCAGTGCCGATCTGTCAGCTGAGCAGCGCTCCCTCTGTGGGAGCACACTGACCACCAGGGGGAAGCTCCAGCATAGAGTGTCTGCCCCCTGGTGGTCAGTGACTGTCATCGCTACCAGCTGGTCATCTGATGGCTTAGGCTTTTATATATATAGATGTTATTCTAAAATGTTAACAGTGGTCAAGTTTCTTTTGGAATTGTAGTAATTTAATTTAAAATTTTCTGATCGGGATTTTAAAACATTTTGTAATGGTCATGTTATATTTTACCCAATACCAATAAAACAGAAGGGGAAGATAAGTAAAGATATAAATAGCAGGAATTTTGTAATCTGGTTACAGAGTATACGTTGCATGAAATTATAAATGATATCATGTAAAATTAATATTTTTGTTTTAATTTCACCAATAATTCTGAAGACGATTCTTTAATATTTCCACCTATTGCACAGAATGGAAAATGCACATAGGTGAATTTTCAACTTTTCTTCTGTTTTTAAAAAAATATATATTTTATTGTGGTTTTTTTTTAGAGAGAGGAAGGGAGAAGGATAGAAAGTTAGAAACATCGATGAGAGAGTAACATCGATCAGCTGCCTCCTGCACACCCCCCACTGGGGATGTGCCCGCAACCAAGGTACATGCCCTTGACCGGAATCAAACCTGGGACCTTTCAGTCCACAGGCCAATGCTCTATCCACTGAGCCAAACCGGTTTTGGCTCTTCTCTGCTTTCATTTCTTCCTTTCTCTTAGTTGATAGTTCTTCTCTCACAGGCCCCTTGTTATGGCGAGTGGCGTATACACCTTCCACAGCGAGTGGAGTATACCCCATCAAAATCCGTCTGCAAGACCAGCCCCCTGACTTCCTATGGCAGGTGTGACTGCGGGCCACTTGCCTCCCTAACACCCCACTCAGCCCAGTGGGAAAAGAGCCCTTCACTGAGTAAACCATGATCCTGCCTCTCTCCCTGGGTGACTTAGTGTAGTTGCAGGCTCTCCAGTTTATTCGTGAAGAGGACTGCTGAGGATGTGTTCATGGCAGAATCTAAACCGGTAGAGCAGTGTTTCCCAAACTTCTCTCATGATGAGAATCACCTGGTGGAGTTGTTAAAATACAGATTTCTGAATCCCACCTAAGAAGTGCTAAACTAGAATTTTTGGGAACATAAGCTTCGAGCATTAGTTAAGTATACAATTTTACCTATATGTTCCCAAAGGGAACATAAGCTTAGAGCACTAGTTAAGTATACAATTTTACCTGTATGTTCCCAAAAATTCTAGTTTAGCACTTCTTAGTTGGGATTCAGGAATCTGTATTTTAACAACTCCACCGGGCGATTCTCATCCTGAGAGAGGTTTGGGAAACACTGCGGCAGAGGAACGCTCCAAGACAGGCTTTGTTTCATGTTGAGCAATTCTTGTTCCCTTTAGTTAAAGGACGAGGCAGGCCTCAGGAAGGAGTCCTTAGAGAGGACCGTTTTCCTGCCTTTCCCTGTCCCAGTGCAGACAGCCGCCTCAGCACGAAGCTTGAGATGGGGAGCAGCCAGGCTTCCCCAAGCCCCCTGCTGCATGGCGGGAGGGTAAGAAAGAGCCCCCTCTCTCCGCTGCCCCGGCCACCTGGCCCCTTTGTTTCCTCCTCCTCCCCCGCTTGCTCTCTGGAGTGCAAACGCAGCGACTGCGTGATTCCACGGCCTAGGAACTCGGAGGCGGGTGACTAAATCCCCAAGCAGGTGGCTGCCGATTGTCTGCCTGGAGGAAGGGACCAGGGCTGCTTTCATCTTCTGATAGCTTCTAGGAGGCAAAGTGACCCATAATTGGGGTTGGCGGATTGCGTGCGTGCGTGCACACACATACACACACACACACACAGCCCTGGGGTCACAAGTCCCCTGGGGGTAACCTCCTTGTGGGTTTCGGTCTTTTCTCCCCACATAGTGCTGAGGCCCTTTGGGGCCTGACCTTGCTCTGTGGTGTGAGCATGCCTGGAATGTCTGCCGTCTCAGTAGCACCGGGCGGGCTGGAGGCAGATAATTCAGAATAACAAGTTCCTATGTAAAAGACACACACGGTGCAGGTGGGACAGAGACGCCGACTTGAACTATGGTAGGTTCCCCTCGAGATCCCAATTTTTAGTATCTCTTTAGGTATTGGTAATTTCAGAGAGAAGCCCCAATCTTTAGTCGGGTTTTATGATAGCCATTAAAGGTGTTTATTACCCCCCAAACACTCATTATTTAATAACATGGTGCTGGCCACCTGTTCCTCCCACGTCTATACGTACGGCCGACTGCAGACCTTTAACAGTATATTTTTTTTCAGGCTGAGCGGCAAGAACAGACAGGTCATCTTCTCAAAACACCATTATCAGGAAGGAACCTGGACTCCTTTATCAGATTAAGTGTTCTCAGAAGTGGGAGGCAGAGGCCGCACACCTGGGAAGGCCTACAAGTTCTCTACTCTGGATTCTCGGGTGGTCAGAGGTAGGGGCTGAATTATAAGAAACAGGTGTCCCAGCCGAAACCCGTTTGGCTCAGTGGTAGAGCGTTGGTCTGCGGACTGAGGGGTCCCAGGTTCGATTCTGGTCAAAGGCATGTACATTGGCTGCGGGCACATCCCCGGTGGGGGTGTGTGCAAGAGGCAGCTGGTCGATGTTTCTCTCTCGTCGACGTTTCTAGCTCTCTATCTCTCCCCCTTTCTCTCTGTAAAAGATCAATAAAATATATTTTAAAAAAAGAAAGAAAAAGAAACAGGTGTCCCAGCAGTCACCCATTCCACTTCATCCCATTCCTTTCTCCATTCTTTCCCTGAACTTTCTACCTTTGGGTTGTTTTTTTTTTTTTGGTGTTTTTTTTTTTAACCCTCCTTCCCCTTTTCCTAGGCTCCAGGATAATTTCTTTAAAAAAAAAAAAAAAATATATATATATATATATATATATATATATATATATATATATATATATATAATTGATTTTTTTACAGAGAGGAAGAGAGAGGGATAGAGAGTTAGAAACATCAATAATAGAGAATTACCGATCAGCTGCCTCTTGCATACCCCCTACTGGGGATGTGCCCGCAACCAAGGTACATGCCCTTGAATTGAACCCAGGACCTTTCAGTCCGCAGACTAATGCTCTACCACTGAGCCGGTTTCGACTCCAGGATCATTTCTAAGAGAATGTAGCTCCAGGAATCTTTTTAGAATCTGGCCCCTCCCCCTTGTTTTGCCATGTCACCGTGTCTATTGCACATCTTGAGAGAAGCCGAGTGGGAAAGCTGGAAAAGAGACGAGGACGAGGGGAGACCGAGGGAAATGGATAAGGAACGGGGCATGGGGAATGGCAGGCAGTTCCTGGCTAATCCCACGTGTGTGGGTCTGTATAACCAACCTTGAGATAAGAGGACCACGAAGCTTCGCCTCCTCCCCAGAGCTTTTCCCCAGTTATAATAAAGGAGGGGTGACACGTGAGGATGAAGGCAAGCCGGGGCGGGGGTGGGAGAAGGACACGTTTCCTTATTTCCCTCTTGTATCCAGAATGACTAGGTGGGAGGAAGAATCTTTACCCGGGATGGTTTTCAATGCTAGATTCTGTGCACTGGGTTTCTCGGTTTTACCAGCCCAAGCCCCAGAATTGTGAGTCTGAAGTTAGCTCTCTGCTTAAACTCGGAAGGTCCAGAGTTGCTTTTCAGCTTTCCCCAGCTTCTGTTTTTGGAAACCAGAAAGAGATTGAAAGAATTTACTTTCTCATCTGGCAGTACTGCATGTCTGAAAACCTAAGCAATCCCAAAGCGTGTCTCCCGGAGGGACTCCGAATTGGCTGGTGAAGACTGGGAGCCGCAGCTCTGAGTAGGGGAGCAGTGAGCCGAGGCCCTGTGGTCGGAAGGAGGCCTTTGCCCCCTTGAGGAACAGGTTAGGATCCCGTGACTGCTGTCACAGGAGGACCGACAGCAGGACCTCAATTAGGAAGCTCGGGATCTTGCCCACGGTCTATTAGCTGGTGAATGACCAAGCCTCCACTCCAACCCAGGTCTGTAGGAAGGTAAGGCAGCATCTCCGCAGTGCTTGTCAAACAACTTTTGGAAGTAATGTTCATGTTAACCTAGAACTGTGGTTGGCAAACTGCGGCTCTCGCGCCACATCCGGCTCTTTGGCCCCTTGAGTGTGGCTCTTCCACAAAATACCATGGCATGGGCGAGTCTATTTAGAAGAAGTTCAAGTTTAAAAAATTGGGCTCTCCAAAGAAATTTCAATCGTCGTACTGTTAATATTTGGCTCTGCTGACTAATGAGTTTGCCAACCACTGACTTGGAACATATTTAAACGATTCTTAACTGACAGGTTTCTTTGGACATGGCTTATCAACCTTTAATTACAATGTGAAACGTGTGTTGAATTATGAACTGCAAAAAGGAAGGGAAGTACTCATTTGAATGAACCCTCAGAAACTTGAAATTTTGCCCCCTTCCTCAGCCTTGCCAAAACGTAATTTCTTTCAATCCTCCAATCGCATTCTCGACTAATCCGCACGAGTCCGTACTGTGCCTTGGCTTTCCCCCTTGAGCATCTTAGGGATCTTTTAAAGTAAATATTTTGAAATGTTCTCTCAGGATCAGAGTGTTTGCGGTAAGGTATTGTGTATACTGCATTTATTGTCGTATGAGCTGTTTTTTCAGTCATGGGATCCTTTGTTAGGAATGAATGCGGTTGTAATTCTGTCACCTTTATTTAAAAAATCACTTATCAGGTGCGTTTCTATAGAAAGTGATTTGGATGTTTACAACCTTTACTTTCTAGAGACTTAAGTATGTTCAGAAGTATTTAAAATTGAATAGTTTTATTAACCAATAATACCGTTACTATTGTGGAGTGAGGGCTGCTTTGTGCCTGGCAGTGTGCTTTATTACACTCGTTTCTGGTGTACAACATAGTGATTAAGCATTTATATGTCTCACGAAATGCTCACTCCATTAAGTCTAGTACCCATATGACACCATACATAGTTATGACAGTATTATTGACTATATTTCCTATGCTGAACTTCACATCCCTGTTACTGTTTTTGTAACTGCGTGCTTCTTAATCCTGTTCACCTGTTTCACCCATCCCTCAACTTTCATATTAGTCACTCTCTTGCCCTGAACTTCTGGTAAGTTCAAAATATCCCTCTATTTGAATTTACTCATGGGAATATTGGAAGATCAATGAATTAGTCTTAATAGGTTTAATGTAAATATATATATATATATATATATATATATATATATATATATATATCCCCAGAGTGGAAGGGAGAGGGAGAGAAAGAAAAACCTCAGTAATGAGAGAGAATCATTGATTGGCCGCCTCCTACATGTGCCCCCTATTGGGGATTGAGCCCACAAACCAGGCATATGCCCTAATGGACTCAAACTATGACCTCCTGGTTCATAAGTCAATGCTTAACTATTGAGCCACACTGGCCAGGCTATAATGGCAGTCTTAATGAATGATTACTTTATTATTTCTGTTTTGTTTTATTTTATTTTTTTAATTCTCAACCAAGCGTATGTTTTTATTGATTTGAGAAAGAGCGGAAGGGTGGCGGGAATTGGGAAAAACCATTGATATGACAGAGAAACATTGATCTGTTGCCTCCTGATCAGGGATGAACTAGCAACCTAGGTATGTGCCCTGACCAGGACTCAAACCTGAAACCCTTCGTTGTATGGGATGACTCCGGCCATCTGAGCCACCTGGCCAGGGCAATAAATGACCGAGTATTTATAGCTGTGGTTCGCTAACTGTACTGCTCACCCAAATCCCCTGAGGGCTATGTTAGAACAGATGGCTTACCCACAGATTTTCCGATTCAAGAGTTCTGGAACTCGTGTAAGAATTTACATTTCTGACAAGTCCCCAGTTGACTCTGCTGTCTGGGGAACCACACTTTGAGAATCACTAATATGGGGGCAGGAATAAGTGCTAATGAAAGTAGATGGGCCAATCACTAGCCCTTGAAAAGGCCATGTCCCAGTCTCAGACCACATCCACAACCCAAAGCAGAATGCCGTCCTGATGTCCACCGGGGCAGAGAGTGAGACAGTGACTCCATGGAGCCATTTCCACTTTTGGGAAATGGTGGGGTGACCTTCCCCTACCCCAACCACCGTGTACGTGATGGCACGTGACTTAGATATGCCAGATGTACACGCCGTTAAACCCTACAGTGATTAAACGCTCCCACTTTGCTAGGTGAGTGACAGTTTGCCCACATTGCTGAATTGAATAAGCCAATGAGGAAACGTAATTCAGAACCCAGGAACCAATTAGAATATTAATTCTAATGAGTACGTTATGGAGATTGTCCTTCCTCCGGGACATTTCAGTGCCAAAAGCTTTTTGCTGGGTTTCTCCTTCTCTCCTTGCTGCTCCTGACTATTAGCTGCAATAATCTAAAAGTTTCAGGTTCCCCCTCGGCTGGGAATTAATCACTTAGGGTGATTTAGTAAACCTTAAGAAATTCCTCCAGATTTGATGTGCCCAGACTTGCACTGGAATATGAAATATTTGACTTAACAAGATTTGTAGGTTCCCCAGCACATAAATGTTTTTGAAAATATGTTTCCCAAAATATGATTAGGAAACAATTCCTTTGAAATGCTAAAATTACTCTTTAGTGGTGATAAAAATGCTGTCAAACCTTTCTATTTAAAAAATAACCAATAACCTCCATTGTGTTATAACATCATTAACTTTTTAACCTTCGTTATGCTATAACATCACTAGAGGCCCAGTGCACGACATTCGTGCATTGGGTGGGGAGGGATGTCCCTCAGCCAGGCCTGCACCCTCTCACAGTCCAGGACCCCTCAGGGGAAATTCAACTGCCGGCTTAGGCCCGCTCTCCTCAGGGAGTGGATCCTGCCACCACACCTGCACTTGCCAGCCATGAGCACCCTCTATAGGAGCACACTGAACACCAGGGGGCAGCTCTTGTGTTGAGCGTCTGCCCCCTGGTGGTCAGTGTGTGACATAGCGACCAGTCGCATCATTTGGTCGATTTGCATATTAGCCTTTTTTTATATAGGATTAACTTGTTTGTAGACAAACATCACTGACCATATTAAAGTAATCATTAAACCTTTTCAGAACTCTGTTTACAACTACTTTTTAATCATTACTCTAAAAGTTTGAGACATATTAGTATTTACTATTGAGTTTATGCTGTTTATTTTTTTTCTCATGTTTTCATAACTAAACATGAGTTGCCTCTGTAAAAACATCCCGTGTGTGTGTGTGTGTGTGTGTGTGTGTGTGTGTGTGTGTATGTATCCGCTGCAGAGGGAGAAGTTTAGTGTGTGTTCAGTGATCCCAATGAAGCATGGGGAATCCTGGTTTCTGAATTGTGCTAGCCTCTGAATGAGTGTGGGTTGAGTCTTAGGTTCCAGAGTTGACTCTTAGCCAGTTTTGGAGGCCCCAGTGCTTCCAGTTACTAGATGTGACCCTCACACTATCCTTGAACCATGAAGTCTTAGTTTTCACAACTGTAAAATAGGCATTAAAAATAGGTGTTATGTCCTAACCGGTTTGGCTCAGTGGATAGAGCATCAGCCTGTGGACTAAAAGGTCCCAGGTTCAATTCCGGTCGAGGGCATGTACCTTGGTTGTGGGCATATCTCCAGTGGGGGGTCTGTAGGAGGCAGCTGATCCATGTTTCTAACTCTCTATCCCTCCCCTTCCTCGCTGTAAAAAATCAATAAAATATATTTTTCAAAAATTGGTGTTATCATGTGGTTGTAGAGTGCCTGGCTTAGTAAATAATCAGAATGTTAGCTGTCATCCGGATAAATTGCATGGTTATATTATTATTATTATTGTTATTATATTGCTATTTTTTGCAAGAGAAATAAAGTAAGGATTCTGAATACATTAAGTGATCTGGCAGGTTGCTACTAAAAAATGAGTTTCAAGTAACTTGCCAATGCTATTTTCATTTTTCCATTAAAGAAGAAGGAAGGAAGTTTATACTTTTTGGGGGAGAGTGTGGTGCTGTGGAAAGTGCAGGAGTAGATTGTGGACAGGGATGTGGGGGGACTCGGGAAGCATAACCAGAAGCTAAATGCCCTTGAAAGTCTCATGTTTTTGCATAAAGATGAATCCACTTTTTATTTTATTTTCACCATACCCATATTTGTTTTGGTTTAAAAATATTTCAAATTATCATGAAGTAAAATGGTTTCAGTAGCCCTTCCAAAATGACTGGTTAGAGAAATTGGTCTTTGATAAAAAAAGAAGGATGGATCAGCTGGGCCAGCGAGGCTCAGTGGTTGAGCATTGACCTATGAACCAAGAGGTCGCAGTTCATTTCCTGGCCAGTGCACCTGCCTGGGTTGCAGGCTAGATCTTCAGTAGGGGGTGTGCAGGAGGCAGCTGATCGATGATTCTCTCATCATCTGTGTTTCTATCTCTCTCTCTCCCTCTCCTTTCCTCTCTGAAATCATAAATGGTAGATCACATTTGTGTCTGTCCCAGTGATGGGAGGGAAGTGAACCAAATGGATGCTAGAAATGAGGATAGAAAAAGGCTTCAGAACTTGAAGAGGATCATGGTGAGCAAATATATAGTTAAGCTCCACTGAATACCACTTCCTTATTCATAGGATAGGAAAAAAAAGTGGTGTGTTGTGGAATAGGGAGACCTACCGGGTTTCCCCGAAAATAAAGACATCCTCTGAAAATAAAGACCTACTTACAGGTTTCCTTCTGAGTGAAATATAAGGCATCCCCCTTCCCCCCAAATAAGGCCCCCAGGCTCTGTCTCAGAATGAAAATTAAATCGTAACTGGTCGCTAGGGCCGCCCTGACTGGCGTCTAGCAACCAGTGACGTTACGCAGAGTCCTGACGTCACTGCTGTGTGAATGGAGAGAAATCAGCGTGGAAACTTGGTGAAACCTAAACAGCAAGAAGTTGTGACTTGGGTGAAGAATTCATGGGAGAAAATCACTGACAGTTGCATTGCAAATGCACTGCAAGCAGGCTACCTTGACAAGAAGTAATCATTTAAAGACAGTGCTATTGCTAAACATGAGAGATTTGGTCCACTGATTCTGAAAGAAATGGAGTCACAAGAAATTCACCAGGAAATTCAGGAATTGGATTGTTATGATGATGTTCTAGAGGATGATGACATGATTGTCATTGAATAATTGAGTAAATTCTTGATACTGTAGGATTCACAGTTTGTCTGGTTTGTGTTGACAACTACTATACTACCTTACCATATACAGGTAATAAATTTCCTTTATTTTCATTTAACAATAAATGTGTACCATATTCTTCTCATGGAAAAATAAGACATCCCCTGAAAATAAGACCTAGTGCGTCTTTGGGAGCAAAAATTAATATAAGACCCTGTCTTATTTTCGGGGAAACAGGGTAGATCTAGAGAAGCTCATGCTAAAAAAGAGGGACGGTTTTAGCCATTTGTGTGATGTGGTCGGCACCTCTGGCAGCGTTAATGCCTCAGCGTTCAGAACAAGGAGAGAATCGTCCCGTTGTTTCTTCCGTGGCTGGCTGCCTCTGAGGGCTTGCTTTCAGCTGGGCTCTGTATTTCTAGAGGCCAGACGGAGGCAACTGGACTAGAAATGTTGCCCTACAGGAATAGTTGAAAGGCCTTTGGGTGGAAAGAAGAGCAAACATTCCTCAGCCTCAGGGACCTAATTTGAACTTTCAGAAAGAAGAAAATCCTTTTCTGTATCAATTAATTCAAGAGCATATACTAGGTCACTATTTAGCAATTGCTTTTTTTTTTTAAACCAAAAGTAATGTGTATCATTTCGTGTTCCTACTTATGGACTTATTTTGTCATTTCTATTGGCTGCATAGCCTTTCATTTTATTAATGCACACACTTGTTTTGTTCAAACCATCTCTTACGGGTAATCATTTTGGTTATTTCCAGTTTCTTAATACAATCAATAACACTACAATGAACATCTTTGAAATATCTTCATCACTGTTGTACTTGTCAAGATATGTCTTTCGGACAAATTCTCAGAAATGGGATGGCTAGGTCAAAACCAGTCCCTGAAAACATTTTTTAATGTTTAATACCAATCTGCCTTGCCAATAGAACTGGATGTGTTGAAGAAGTTGCATCATCCCAAGGCAGACGTGCAGTAGAAGGGGCTTGGGCAGTGGGCTGTATGCTGGACAGTGATCTAAGATCCCTTCGAGGATGTCACAGACATTTTACATAGGATCAGGTGATTATTTTACCCAGGGATGTCATGTTCCAGTCTTAGCACGTCAATCCTACTGTTGTAGCAAACTAGTTGTTAAGAGTCTGTAAGGAAAATAATGCAGAAGATTTCTGCAATCAAAACGCACTGTAGAGAAATGAGAGACTAATGGTTGCCAGAGGAGAAGGGAAGGGAGGTGGGGTGAAAAAGGTGAAGGTATTAAGAAGTACAAATTGGTAGTTGCAAAATAGTTCCGGGGATGTAAAGTGTACAGCATAGAGAATATACTCAATAATAATCAAATAACTATGTATGATGCCAGGTGAGTACTAGACTTAACATGAGGAGCACTTTGTTTTTTGTAATAGTAAGGTCCTCTTCTCTCCTCCCCCATCCCCTCCGCCCCATTAACCTCTTCCAGCTGCTCCCATCCTCCCCCGGGATCACTGTGTAAGGTATACAAATGTCTAACCACTATGCTGTACACCTGAAACTAATACAAAATAATATTGACGATCAACTGTAGTTGAAAAACAAAATTTAAAAATAGTTTTAAAAGTTTTTTTGTTTTTTTTTAAAAGCACCATAGAAATCAACCAGTGAAAGAAGGCATATTTCAGGCTGCAACTCAATCTGTGAGGTTGCTATGTATGATAGCAATAGCAAAGGGTCATTCAGCCCCGAGATCCCATGACAGGTAACAATTAGGAAATTACCCACTTTATAACTTATATAGATTGAGCTTTGCTAATCTAAGTAAACTGCATTTTCCCCACTTTACCTCTGCTTCTGGGGAGGATAGAAACAGGCAGAAGGCTGCTGTAGGTCATGTTCCCAATAGAAAGCTCAAAATGATTTAGCACGTGTTTTATCCTTGTAACCCAAAGCCCAGCTCCCGTGAGATGCCATCCGGGCGGTGGATTCCAGAGCTGGGCTGAGCCACATGATCTCTCAAGCCTTAGTTTCTTAACCTGTAAAATGAGATGAATCATTATCGATGATCAGTGCTTCTCAAGGAGTTGTTGTGAGGATTACATGACATGATATGTGGGACAGTACTTTATAATCTGTAGAACGCTACACAAATGTTAGCTGTTACTATCAGCTAATGGAACGGTCAGCCTTAAATCTTTCTAATGGATGAAGACAATAGTAAGCTTTATCAAGGAAGAAATTGGGCCTGATTTCTCTTGATTTTTGTGTGTGTGTGTGTGGGGGGGGTTTAGGAATATATTTTTATTGATTTCAGAGAGAAAGGGATAGGGAGAGAGATATATAAACTTCAGTGATGAGAGAGAATCATTGATTGGCTGCCTCCTACACTGGGAATCAAGCCCACAACCCGGGCATGTGCCCTGACCAAGAATTGAACCATAACCTGATTTATAGGTCAACGTTCAACCACTGAGCCACACTAGCTGGGCAGTTTTTATGTTCTTAATGTTTGGTGCATAGTTGGAAACTCACTAAATATTTGTTGTTACGAATTAAGGAAATATTTTTGTAATGTAGGCTGAGCTGGTATAGAATGACATGTTCCCCCTTGAAATAACAGTACTTATTCCACAAAGTTGAACAGAATATTTTCCCCCTTGAAATAATAGTACTTATTCCACAAAGTTGAGCACTATTATTTCTATCTTACAAAAGGGGAAACAGATCCTTTGATCCTCAAAATCACTCCAATAGCCAGATCATGCATTTTCAGGTCATTTCTAACCACGTACTTTTCTTTGATTGTTTGAGAAAAGGTGAAACAAGCCTGTGGTACCATAGCTCTGTCGGGTAAACCATTTAAAGCAAACTGATGAAATATTTGTCAGACTTTATTATTTACTGACCATTAATAGAAGATAATTTTGTTTGTTTTAGTTCTGCCCTCACCAAAGTCTCTGTTACCAGAAAGCTAATTCTGTTATCCACGTCCCTAATATGGCAACTTTGTCTGTATTTCTGTTCTTTGTGTATTGTGTTTGGTCTTAAACTGTGAACATTCTATTAACTGAGAGCTCTGAATAGTCTTTGTGTCACTGGAGTGATACTCTGTCTGTCAGTTCCATGCATTGTGTTTGAGAATAAATGTGCTGTTTTATTTCTGATGGGATTTCTCTCATTGCCACTAATAACATGACATTGAAAAGATAAGCCTATGAATAAACCTCATAAGTGCTTTCATTGCTGAAACAACAGTCTTTCATTTAAGGTTATACGATTATATATATGTGTGTCTATTTCAAATAGGTAGAACCGTCAGTGTCTTACACTTAGAGTTTTAGGTAATAAGTATCAGTGAAATTAAATCTAGCATTATGTGTATACTAGAGGTCTGGTGCATGAAATTCGTGCATGGGGGGCAGGGGAAGGTCCCTCAGCCTGGCCACTCTCCAATCTGGTGCCCCTCAGGGGATGTCTGACTGCGGGTTATCCCTCTTGTAGTCTGGGACCGCTGGCTCCTAACCCCTCTGCCTGCCAACCTGAACATCCCTCACTGCCTCTGCCTGCTGGCCTGATCGCCTCTAACCACCTCCGCCTGCCAGCCTGATTGCCCCTAACCGCCTCTGCCTCAGCCTCCACCGCTGTGGCTTTGTCCAGAAGGTGACTGGAAGATGAAGTGTACCCAGTCTTATTAGTATATTGCCCTTTATTAGTATAGATTTATTAGTATAGATATGTGTGCTTTGCTAGAGAGAGGTTTTATATATATATATATATATATATATATATATATATATATATATATAATTTATTTATTTATTTATTTATTTTTTAATCAGAATCTCAAACTGCTCTATGGTCCAGAAATGTTTAGGGCCCACTGATCCAGCAAATTCATTTCAGCCTGGTAGCTTGTTTGAGTAAGTTCTTGCTGTTCTATGACTTTCAGCACCCGTGTGTACTGAATTTAGAGTTACTTTTTAAAATTGGCACAAGACTATCCGGCATGAGCAGAATGTCTATTTTTTTAAGATAGAGAGAAAGAGAACTATCGTTTCATTGAGTGCCTAAGCTCAGCACGTGGCATTTTTTTGTTTTATTTCATCTTTGCCCCTAAGAGGTAACCGTGATCATTCCCACTTTACAGGCGGGCAGACAAAGCTCAGAAGCTGTCATTTGGCCAAAGTCCCAGACGAGTAGGTCAGGTGTGAGGTAGAAGGTGGTCCTGTGTGGTGACAACGTACATTTCTCCTAGAGAACTATATGCCAGGGGTGGTAAGCTTTTAACACGCGCTACCTTATTTGTTCTCACCACATGTAAGTTTCAGAAGTTTTAAAAAACAGTTTCATAAGGTTGTTTTTAGACCGAGAACAAACTATTAAGAAATCGATGTAGTTCTTTTCAATCGTTTACATATTTTTATGTCAACTCTTCAAACTGCATACCCAGTTTTCACTTAACTTTACAAACTCAGTGTTTCCTCTTCTTAATAAACTCTTCGTAGATGTTTAATGTCTGCATAATAATTTAATTAACAATTTTTAAGTTTCTGACTTTGGGTTCTGTAATAGTTGGGCAGTGAAGATGTTTGTGTCTAAGTCTGTGGGTTTTATTTTTAAACATTTTCGTAGTGTGTATTATTAGAAGGAAAATTACAGGGTCAGAAGTTATATTTATTTTTGAAACTGTAACCACTCTAAAGGCCCTTGATGCATTTTACTGGTTTGATACCTTTTTAAAAAGGGAGAGACCTGTGTCCACCCCCAGGGTGGTCTGTGAGTGTCCCACTCCCTGTAGACCAGCCCATGGGGGAGGGGGAGAGATAGATGGTTCTGGTGCTCTTACACCCGGCTGCAGGCTCCATCCTGGACCCGCTCCTCTGTGGGGTGTTTGTGTGACAAGGTGGTGTCATGTGTCTCCTCCACAAGAAAAGGCATTGTCACCAAGGCAAACAGTGATACTTGATGCCGCTATGTGCACGCCGGAGCCAGAGAAAACCTTCACCAGGGGGATTGTTGACAATTGCTAGAGGTTGTGGAGGTGCAGAAGTTACCTACTGTTCCTTTGGCAACCCATGTGCATGGGTTTGTTCTAATGTTGGAGCCCTTCTTAAATGAAAATTCTGAACACCCAAACTGGGGAAATATGTATAGTCCTATATAATAAAACCCTAATATGCAAATCAACCAAACGACTGACCGACCAGTCGCTATGATGCACACTGACTACCAGGGGGCAGATGCTCAACGCAGGAGCTACCCCCTGGTGGTCAGTGTGCTCCCACAGGGTAGTGCCACTCGGCCAGAAGTGGCCATGGTGCGAGACTCTCCTGCCTCCACTGCAGGCGGGTGGTAAGGAGTGAGGGGTCCCAGACTGCAAGAGCCCCAGGCTGCCAGAGGGATGTCTGACTGCTGGCTCCATGGGATCCGGCCTAAGCCAGCAGTCAGACATCCACTGAGAGATTCCCTGGCTTCCCCCCCCCCCCCCAGTGCACGAATCCATGCACCAGGCCTCTAGTAATAACATAAAAAGCCTTAGGAATGCATTGTTAAGATTTAAATAAAGGAGATCCCATGTTGTTGAATTAGGTAGGTAGTTTTTTTTTCTTTTCTTTTTTAATAATATGTAAGGAAATAGCCATGTTTCACTTTAAAATAAAATTAAAATTAAAGAGAGAACACATTTCTAGTAAGGAAACAGCAAGACATGCATTAAAATTAAGTAAAAACCAGGCACTTGTAATCCCATGTAAATTTACAGTAAGAAACCACATAGTTCTGCTTTTTTGTTTAATTTTTAAAAATATATATTTTATTGCTTTTTTACAGAGAAGAAGGGAGAGGGATAGAGAGCTAGAAACATCTATGAGAGAGAAACATCAACCAGCTGCCTCCTGCACACCTCCCACTGGGGATGTGCCCGCAACCAAGGCACATGCCCCGGACCGGAATTGAACCCGGGACCTTTCAGTCCAGAGGCCGACGCTCTATCCACTGAGCCAAACAGGTTAGGCCAGTTGTGCTTTTTTTAATGACTGTTGAAATGCAATTGGAGCACAGAGCCTCAGCTGAGAAATTTAGACACCTAAAGTGAGATGTTTCTTAATTTATCAGAAAAATTAAAGGCAGTTGATTTTGTTTAAAAGGTAGTACACAGATTATTCAGAGAATAAAGATGAGTTTTTAGGAAAGTGCTTGATGAGTATTTGGTAAGGACGAAGGTATTGGTACTTATCTTTTGGCTCATAAAATCAAGTCCTAAACTCACCCTGAGACATTCTTCCAGGTAACACTGGGCGTGGGTGCAGCACAACCTGGGAGCGCGTGTGTTTGCCGTCCCACCCAGGAGGTCGCTGGGAGGACATGTCCGTTTTCCTTTTGTCAGGTATTTTGGTTTTAAACAAGTTGGAACTGGAAAGTCAGTGTTTTTCCTCCACTCATATGTCTCTACCTTGTATTTGAAATAAATAGCGATTAGAAATGCATCTGTAATTTTTAAAGGACATATAGGGTGTCCCAAAAAATGTATGTACATACTCTGAATAATTAGAAAGGCAGTGTTTATTAAAAAAAAAAACATTTCAATTTTCAGAATTGAGCTATCAGCTGTTGAAGTGTGTATCTTTGGGACACCTATACATGTCAAGCGGGAATTTTTAGTATGCCAGTGCTTTCTTTGCATCAGTATGTGTTAACTGATGAGGTGACAGTGGCTGTTTATAGCAGAGAGATCTTCCAATCTTTCTGTTAGAAAATTTTTGAAATATGTTTCATTTTAATTTTTAATTGATTTTTTTTTTTTTTTTAGAGAGAGAGAGAGAGACAGAGAGACAGAGAAACATTGACACGAGAGCGAAACATCGATCGGCTGCCTCCTGCTCACACCCCAACTGGGGATCAAACCCACAACCACAACATGTGCCCTGATTGGGAATCGAATCAGCCACCTTTTGGTACATGGCAAAGCACCTAACCAATGAGCCATGCAGGCCAGGGCTGAAATATGATTTCTTGTTGGTCTAGGTCAGGACGTGGTGAGGTTGTATCAAGTGGCAGATCTCTTTAGGACTTGCTTTTTCATTCTTTGTCATCTTGTCTGACCATGGTCTGTATCGTGGTGGAGTGGAGGTTAGGTTTAACGGGGACTCGTCATTTGTTCCCAGCACGTTTTTTTTTTAATATATTTTATTAATTTTTTACAGAGAGGAAGAGAGAGAGGGATAGTTAGAGACATCGACCAGCTGCCTCCTGCACACCTCCCACAGGGGATGTGCCCGCAACCAAGGTACGTGCCCTTGACCGGAATCGAACCTGGGACCTTTCGGTCCTCAGGCTGAGGTTCTATCCACTGAGCCAAACCGGTTTCGGCCCCAGCACATTTTGAGAAAAAAATACTTGAGCTGGTGCAGGTTTTAATTCCTGGTGGGCAGAAGAGCTGGACTCTCAGAAACCTTGGTGCTGTAGTATCTGGACAGGTGCTTTCTTCCCCTCCTAAGGAGTTAATGCCGTCACCGAAGGCCGCCTTCACCTCAAAGAGCAAGAGAGCACTTGTGAATGTGGAGGGCCGACGTCAAGAAATTTAATTTGCCGAAACCGGTTTGGCTCAGTGGTAGAGCGTCGGTCTGCGGACTGAAAGGTCCCGGGTTCGATTCCGGTCAAGGGCATGTACACTGGTTGCGGGCACATCCCTGGTGGGGGGTGTGCAGGAGGCAGCTGGCCGATGTTTCTCTCTCATTGATGTTTCTAGCTCTCTATCTCGCTCCCTTCCTCTCTGTAAAATATCAATAAAATATATATTTTTAAAAAAAGAAATTTAATTTGCTGCCTTACTAGTCTCTAAATGTATCCGATAAATAAGCCATTTTTTTTTTAAGGCCAGAAGTAATGTAAGTCACCGCCAGGGAGAAAAGGAAGGTGGTGAGGGTAGCAGGGATGATGACATCAAAGGCAAGGCGACAGGAAAATGGTCGACAGTGTTTTCCAACTCCCCCCTCCCTCCCTGAGATTGATGGGTGCTCGCTTTAACAGTCCTGCGTGCAGAGACAGGAATTACTTCCTTGTAAAAGAGTGATGGATGGAGAAGGGTCAAGCTTCCTCCGTCACACGGCAATGGAGATGCATGCGCCCTCCGAGACTTTAATGTCAGCCTGGGGTAACGGTAGGTGGACACGTGTTGTTTTTGTCATTGGACCGAGCTTCAGTGAGAGGCTCAGAGGAGAACGCTAGGAGGTGCTTGGAGGGGTCAGGCAGGAGGGTCAGGGGGGCTGTGCCCATCCACCTCTGCTCTGCGCTCCCGGGGTGTTTGCCACGGAACCCGGGCTGTCTTGCTGGGGGAAGGAGTCCTCTTGTCCGGCAGCAGTAGCACTCATCGCGGCATTCCCTAGCATCCTCTTGCCTCGGCCCTTGGGCTGCGCCTGTTTGCATGGCTCACCTCAGACTCACCCCTCTCCTGGGAAAGGTGACGGGAGCCCTGGGCCCAGCGTTCCAGGAAGGCGAAGGAGCAGTGGGATGGTGACCGGGCAGGGCGCCAGCTGCCTGTGCTGAAATACCAGAGCCCCGGCTCTGGTGGCTAATGAGGCCTGAGAGAGCACATTCCCTTGGCATGCTTTACCGCTTGACCCAGTTGACGGGGCCACTCTGGGGAACCGGCCTCAGTTTCCTCTCTGTCTTCCCTCCAGTGGAGTGTGGCGTTTACACGGCGGTTCATATTGAAACCAGCACCTGCGCCGCCCCATTCTCAGCAGGGAGGAAGCCTTTGGTTTGTGGTTCTTTATTGAAAATACTGCTGCACTCTTTTTTTAAAGTATACATATATATATATTAAATGGGAGCCTGTATGTGTTGCATTCTGTCTTTATACACACACACACACACACACACACACACACACACACACACACACAAACGGCAGAACTACCGGTAGAAGTCACTTGTTTTCACAAGGAAGAATGAAAAGCATCTTTTCAGAGTATTCATAATTTTGAGATAGATAACATTTGCTAGATTTTATCTACTTTGTTTGCTGGAGGATATGCCTAAAGGAGAGGGATAAAGGGAGAAGGAGGGAGGGAGAAAGAAAAGGAGAGAGAGAGAAAGAGAGAGAGAGAGAAAACATCCATTGGTTGCCTTCTGTTCACGCCCAAACTGGGGAACGAACCCTCTCCCCAGGTGTGTGCCCTACCCGGGAATCAAACCACAACCTTTTAGTGCACAGGGAAGTGCTTGGCCAACTGAGCCACTCCCACCAGGCTCTTTATATATATATAATAAAGTTTTCTCCCATCTTGCCTGGTAAATGAGAGATCTCTGGTATTTACCTTAAATGTTACAACATATTTTTATTAAAGCAGTGAACAATATTATAAAAGACAAGGCCATAGCTGATCATTTGGTGACATTCTTAAAGTTACATAGTAATAACCCTGCAATCAGATTTACAGTATTATGGAGGTAGGTATTTTCACCGTACACGGGGAAAGTTAAAGCACAGAGAAAGCTAGTATAGTACTTGCTTGAGGTAAGTCAGATGGTTGACAACAAAAGCCACATCCTTAGTCCTTTAGTAAGAGACTTCTGTTTTATGTAGTAAATTAATCAGAGAGGATAATATTCTAGATAATAGCAGAGGATAAGCTTAATGAGCAGTTCTCAAACTCTGGTGTCTGGGCCAGCATCATTCGTCCTCTGAAAGCTTGTTAAAAATTTAGATTTTAAAGATATGTGTGTTTCTATTGGTTTTTAAAGGGAGAGGGAGAAATAGAAACATCCATGAGACTCATTCATCAGCTGCCTCCTGCATGCCCCCTACTGGGGATCAAGCCTGAACCTGGGGCATGTGCCTTGATGGGTAATCAAACCGAGACCTGTTGATTCAGAGGCCGATGCTCTACCACTGAGCCACAGCAGCCAGGCTAACAGTGCTTTATAAATAATTCTCTGGGAAGGTTAAGAGATTTTTCATCTAAATGTTGGGGATAAGAACATACTGAAGCTCCTATAGTGTCTTCCAAACCACCTGACAGCGCCACCTGCTGGTCATTACCTGCAGAGTACAGCAAGGGGCCTCCTGCCACCTCATCCCAGGCCACCCCCAGATGTGGTCACTTATTCTACAGAGAACGGAAGGAGGAGAAACACTGGAGAATCCGGAGCTTTCTGTCCTGGGGCTTGTGGTTGAAAGGGTAGATCTGAGCCAAATGGTAACCTCATCATTGGTTGCCTTCTGTTCATGCCCCAACTGGGGACCAAACCCTCTATCCAGTTTCCAATCTGAACAGTAAAAAAATAAAATTATAAAAAAATTGTCCTTGTTTCCTTTGCTTCAAGTGGAAATATTCTCCCTACTTTATATATCTAGATATCAGGAAAGGAAGTTGCTTTGGATGCCTGAGTGCCCTTTATACCCTGTATAATTTCTCTCAAATGTGGCTCTTTTTGGCAAGCAGTCGAGGTTAAAAAAAAAGTATTTTGCATGGATAGCAGTCAGTCAGACATTTCATTTCTGATTTATTAATCCTAAAGGAAAAAAAGTATTTTCTTGAGTCCTCGGTACAAAATTTTGAAAATTGAGTATATTTATTTTATTTATTTTTTTCTCCTGGAACTGTATAACAGTTTGAGAGTGTATCTCATAGTTGATTTTTTTAAAACCATATACATAGATTTATGTATAAATCTATCTGTTTCTATATTGTTAACAACATTAGTGCAAGACTTTTAAGGAAAAATTAATTATGAAATTTGAAAATACCCATTACCATGTTGGGTATTACCACATTCTTTTCCACTTGAAGAAATTGTGCTTGGATATTCATGGGAGAAATTATCCTTACCCTCCCATCATCTGTCAGAAAACAGCGCTCTCTAGACAACTGTTTTCTCTCCCCTCTGTATTTTTAACTTTTATTTGAGATGTAGGCCTAAGCTGTGCTAAGGTGACAAGCCTGTCCAAGGGGAAGGACCAAGAGCAGAGCACTCTGGCTCCTGGAGTTTTACTGTTAATAGCTGAAAACAGGTAAAGATGGTAAAGCGTGTACATGGCATTAATCCTAAAAAATGCTATCAGGGCCCAGCTGGCGTAGCTCAGTGGTTGAGGGTTGACCTATGAACCTGGTCCGGGCTTACTCCTCAGTGTGGGGCATGCATGCAGGAAACTGCTGACCAATGATGTTCTCTCATCACTGACATTTCTATCTCCTTCTCCCTTGCTCTCTGAAATCAACAAAAGATATATATATATGTTTTAAAATGCTGCCAGGGCAACCAAGGGGTTGCAGAGGATCTGTGAACGCTTATTCATCTAGAATTTCAAGCAGTACATAAAATATTTACATCGCACAGTGCTGCTTCACCCCTGACAGGAGCGCAGGTTCAGGTGTGTACTGTTACTGCGGGCATCACTAACGGATGAGGTGCCCAAGAACCTGGAATGGTATTTGGGATGTTAGAAAGTCAGGCACCTGTCATGGGGTTAGGTTTGTCGTGACCGATAAAGTGGCCCTGGTTCCTAAATATAAATATTTATCGTGTTACCGAAACGGCACGTAAGCATAAAGACACAACGTTACAGAGGAGGGAGAAGAGAGTTTTCACACGGCACTTAAAAGAATGGATGGCATCCAGTTGGTGTGGCTCAGTGGTTGAGCATCGACCTATGAACCAGAAAGTCACGGTTCGATTCCCAGCCAGGGCACATGCCTGGGTTGCGGGCTTGATCCCCTGTAGTGGGCTTGCAGAAGGCAGCCAATCGAGATCCCCGATTCTCTCTCATCATTGATGTTATTGTCTCTCCCTCCCCCTTCCTCTCTAGAATTCAATAATAATAGATTAATACATACAATGCTTATCTGTAAAATAAAAATCTAATCATAAGTTTGCTAACTGTGGATGCCTATTACATTTTACCTGGGAAAGAGGAATGATAGCTCCTGCCCAATGGGCTCTTTGTAAGGACTGTAAGACTAAGGCACCATGGGTACGTGCCCTGACAGGGAATCAAACCCTCAGCCTTTTGGTGCAGGGGACGATGCTCCAGTCAACTGCGCCACCTGGCAGGCTTGATCCCAGGTCGGGCACATCTGGGAGGCAGTCAGTCAGTGTTTCTCTCTCACATCAGTGTTTTTTCCTTTCAGTCTCTCTAAAAAATCAATTTAAAAAAGCATTCTTCCGGTGAGGATTTGAAAAAAAAGAAAAAAGAAAAGGCACCTTAGTAACAACAATTTCTTGTTTGTTTTAACAGTGATTACTTTCAGTCATGACTTTACCTGCCTGTTCTTTAAACCCTCAGAATAGACCAGTGAAGTAGTGGTGTTTCCATTTTAGAGATAAAAATTTTAAAAATGAGAAACACATAATTTGCAACACATAAGGCAAAGTTTGAATGTAGTATCCTGATACAAGGCTACCCCGTGTCCTTGGGGTAAGGATGCTTTCTGACTCTGATAGGCTTGAACGGGCTTTGCTCCTTGTAGCCAAAGGTCCCCAATGAATATACCATCCTCTCTCCGTTATTAGGGTACTAAGTTTGTAATATCTCTGATAGACAAAACGGTACAACAAAGGAGTAAGACGAGCATTCTAACAGAAAAGTAAAGGATATACACAAGACGCGCAAAAAATCTTCTACCTCAGATATGCTAATGACAATGAACTTTTAAAATTTATAAAATAGAATGGTTAAAAAAAAAATACTATACCATTTTAGAGGGAGTGCGGAGAAGTGGACTTCTCGTGTACCGCTAGAGCATAGAGTGGCTGAAACATTGTATGGGGTGAGTTATCAACAGTATCAAATCCACGTACTTTTCCATACCTCTGACCATGTCCTTATCCCTAACAAATGCTTCACAGTGTGTTTGAGGATATCCATCTCACTGTTCCCTGTATAATAAAACATTGCGGCATTTGACATCACTCACCTGTCTTTGGGCTCATGTGCCTCCCCACTCTCTTGGTCTTTCTCCTACCTCTGGACCCACCCACCCCTGTGCCTCCTTTGTTCGTTCTTCCTCTGCCTCCCTTCGTCCTTCACTGTCTTCTACCCAATCCCCTTAGAATTTTCATTTAGTCTTGGGGCATCAACCCTCTTTTTTTGAGTTAAGAGTCTAAGAAACAGTCTTTCCCCTGCTGTGAGTCATCCCTGCTGTTGCTGGGAGTTTGGACATAAAAATGTTTGTTTGGAATTAAAATACATCTACTTGGACACAAAATCTACACACGTTGGTCATCCTTAGAGCTCATCTCCGGGCTCCATGTAGAGGCCCCTGGCTTGTGAGTGAAGGACTACCCGTGATGGTGGAATTAGTTTCTTGTGTGAACTTGGTGCACAACAGTGCGAATGCGTATAATATCACTGAGCTACGTGCTTCAAAAAGTGGTTAAGATGTTAAGTTTTAAATTATCTGTATTTTACCACAATAACTTTTTTATTAAAAAAAAATAAAATCGTGTAACGAATAGGAATCTTACCTTAAGGCACGAACGCTTGTAGATTTCAAAAGCATCTGCAGAGCTGATGCAAAAAATCCCAGATTTGTAAAAATTCCAATGTTGTCCATGCTGATGTGCAAGACTAACTTAAAATAATCAGAATAGTCCCTTTCAAATTGGACACCTGGCTCAATAAACACAAGACAATGGGTGGTTCTGTTAACCCTCTCAGTGTGAGGGTTAAGTTGTCTGAAAGGTGGGTGGGCCTTGCCAGAAGGGATAAGAAAAGCTGTATCCTGCCAGGGGAGTGATAGCTGCGAAGGCTGGGTGTATGCATTCTTTGGAGCAAAGACTTATCTGATGAGAACAGAGGGTGTTTGTTGGAAATTGGAGGAAGATAAGGTAAAGCAGATCTAGACTGAACTTTGTGTTTTGTATGTTTGGTGTTTTGTTTTGTTTTGTTTTGTTTTGTTTTTATTCAAGAGAAATTTATTACCACCACGCATAAGGATATAATAGAATGCAAGACTTGGGAATTAGAACAGAGAGCTTCAAAGTTGGAGATAATTCTGTAAGGTCGGGTGGGAATGGCTATTTGTTGAGTACCTGCTGCGTGTCAGGTGCAAGATCTCCCAGCCCTTACTTAATTCTTACAGCAACCGTAAGGGCAGATGATGTTATTCCCATTTTATGCATAGCACGCTGAGTTTTGAGGAAATAGAATCTGTCTAAGTTCTGCGTGTGCCTGGGCCGGATCCAAGCTCAGGGACACATGCCTTCGAAGCACAGTGAGGATGGAGAACCGCAAATCCAGTTTTACAGAGAAGAGAACTGAGACCCAGGAAGCAGGGGGCGGCTGTTCAAGGCTATCCAGGACATGGGACGTAAGCAACTGTTCTGCGAGAGAGAGGGGGTAGGTGGTGATCAGCAGAGAGAGAGAGAACAGGTTAGAGCCTGCTGTTACGAACAGGCAGGGGTGCCAAAGAATTTGGTAATAGCGGTGGATTGGAATGAAAAAGAGGTAGAGAGCGGTAGGACAGACAAGGGGAACGCTGTGGTGGAGTAAAGGATGATGGAGAGGGATGACTTGGAAATAATCCTGCCGTTAATCTCAAGGGACTGCCATTTATAGAGTGAGTCTTCAGGGGAGCTACTTTTAAGAGAAAGGCTGTGTGTTGTTTATGGAGTGGTCTGACTGAAAATGACAAACGTTAGATGATAAAATGGATGGCATCCATGAGCTGACTGGTGCATATTGGTACATGCACGCAGAACAGCGATGGACGTGAAGGTGAAAGGCCATGAGGAGCAGCCCGTGTCTTTGACATGATGGTGAAGACAGACCCCAGGAGCGAGCACTAGCTGTGACCTAAAGCCCAGGAGACTTGTGTTTGCATGACATGCTAGGTGCTCTTTTGCTCCTGCCTGCCCCTTCCACCCCAGCAGGAAAAGCACTTCACTGTACTTGGCTTCCTGGACCGCACAGCCGTCTCTCACAGTTGATTTCCCCTTTCCTGCTGCAGGTTCTGCAGACTAGAAGGGACTATTTCTCCATCGCATTTCCCTCAACCGGATTCTTTTGCCTTTCAGAATGATTGTCGCTGTACTGGACAGACTGCTGAGCTATTGAAGTCCTTCTTGTCTTTGGACCACACGAGGAAACTGTCCATGGAGTTGAAATATTTATTGCAGTAATTTCTGGCCTGACACAACTGAGGTAAGCTATACTCTTTCCCATATACTTGTCATGAAGTTGCTGTGCTTGTCTCTTTGAACTGTGCTTTTTTAAGGGACATTAATCCACTTTCCCCTACCTTCTGTGCCCAGTAATCCTTCAGAGAGCCCCTAGCCTGCAAATGCAGATATGGGTGCAGAAAAGACGTTTATGGGATGAAATATGAGCAAGCTGTTTGATCTGAAGAATAAAGAGGAAAATGTATTACTCTTTAGATTAAATCAATAAAATATCCCATTTCCATAAATGCAATATGCATGGAGTGGATTATGCTAGAGAAAATCAATAGATGGAAAGGAGTATTATTAAGGCTACTTGAAAAAAAATGGAGATACTTAAAATATTAATATATTGCTGGCTTGAGTCAAGTATAGGAGACCTAGAAAATGCAGAGAATTTAAAAGAAAAAAAGCTGGTATTCCACACCCAGATGTAATCAAGGTTAAAGCGGTACTGCATTCATTGTAATGTTTGTATCACAAATGCTTGTAATGATATATGTGTGTTGTATGGGTTCATTTGCTAGACTGTCTTCAAATGAGCATCATCACATACTTACTCTGTACTCATACCAGGCTCTGTATCAAGCATTTTACGTACATTAATTCATTAATTTTTGCTACCCTGTGAGGTTGGTACATTTTCATTCCCCATTTAAACATAACGAACTTGAGGTTCAGAGAAATTAAATGACTTTCCCATGCCCACACAGCTGGTAAACCCACTTGAAAAAGTCAGGTACCAAAGTCTACACTAGTGGGATTTTTTATACACTTCCATTCCTTAATAAAATGCATGTTCCTTTTCCCCTATTGCATCATTTTAAATGAGTACACTGTGCTCACGATGGGAATGCAGTGGTTTCTCTACCCCCCTCTCCTTCTATTGGACACTTACTTGTTTTTTATACTTAATGTTTAGAAATAACATTGCAGTGCACGTCTTTTGTGCACAGCCATAACCCCCCTAGGAGAGATTACTCTAAGAGGCATTGCTGAGTGAATGGAGGCGTGGGAGTGTACTGTCCAGGGTTTTATACACTCTGCTAATTGTCTCCTCAAAAAGCTGTGCCAGTTTATAGTCTCACTAGCAGTACATGGAAGTGCCTGGTGACCCCAAGTCCTCAGCAGTATTGATAGTTAGCAACCGGGACACTTCTGTGGGTCTTTTAAAAAGATTCCTGGTGTCCTTGTTCAGGTCCATATTCTTGTCTCTGATACTCGAGCCGTGGCCCCCTGACCGGTTTCGTTCTCTCCATTCCAGACCACACCTTGTCACTACAGAATTGTGGGACAGAGAGTAAAAGCCTGGGTTCTAGAGCTAGGTGCCTGGGTTCAAATCCTGGGTGTACTGTTTTGCCTCTGTTTCCCCATCAATCAAATGATAGTGATGAAACCGCCCTGGTAGTGGTGCTAGTTGATGTAAAGTACTTTATTTATTAATTTTTTATTTTTTTAAAGAGACAATTAAAAAGTATTATTTTATTTATTTATTTATTTATTTTTTTTACAGAGAGGAAGGGAGAGGTATAGAGAGTTAGAAACATAGATGAGAGAGAAACATCCATTAGCTGCCTCCCGCATACTTCCTACTGAATATGTGCCTGCAACCAAGGTACATGCCTTCAACTAGAATTGAACCTGGGACCCTTGAGTCCACAAGCCAACGTTCTAGCCACTGAGCCAAACCTGTTAGGGCATGATGTAAGTACTTTAGAACGGTGCCCGATTCTTGGTACGTGCTCATCATTGTTAGCTACTACTGTTATCTTCCAGAAGTCCATGCTTGTATCATTTAAAAACCAAAGGTAATGCTTGTTTTGAATGAAATATGATCATTACCAAATTTGTAATCCACAGTAGACACATAGTGCTGACACTGTAGTATTGTGGGAGCACCGTGACCAACCTGAAGGTCACAGAAAACCACTCCTCGCTCAGTTGGTGCTGGGAGGTCAAGGATAGCGAGGAAACAGAACTAACAGGAATAACTAGGATGCTGAAGTGCCTTATAAACTCACAGAGCACTTCCACACGCATTGTCTTACCTGATCCTCACCACAGAGCTGTGCGGGAGGTGGAGCAGCTGTTATTAACCTCGGTTTCAGAGGAGGAAGTTGACTTGGAGGACTTAAGGGACTTGCTCACTTAAGGACATGGATGTGGTGGGTGAGAGAGAGGGGTGTCTGTAAATCTCGCTGCTTCATGGCGGAGATGAACTGAGGAGGCGCAGGTGTAGATACCCAGGCCTAGAAGTCGAGTCTTTCCCCTGTGGCCGTGGTCGGCAAACTGCGACTCGCGAGCCACATGTCTCTTTGGCCCCTTGAGTGTGGCTCTTCCACAAAATACCACGGCCTGGGCGAGTCTATTTTGAAGAAGTGGCGTTAGAAGAAGTTTATGTTTAAAAAACTTGGCTCTCAAAAGAAATTTCAGTTGTTGTACTGTTGATATTTGGCTCTGTTGACTAATGAGTTTGCAGACCACTGACCTATGGTTTCCACATAGACTCAGGAATGCTGGGACTCAGGAATGCCTTGGTGGTAGTCCCCCGAATCTGTTCTTCACCTAGCAGAGTGATCTCCTTGAAGTGTAATCACGGCTTGGCACACCCCTGCCTGAGCCCAGCATGGCATTCTCCACACCGCGGCCTGCAAGGCCAGGCATGATCGGGCTTCGCCGGCTCTCCAGCCTCAGCTCTGTTACTCACTCTAGAACACTATGTTCCAGCTCCACTGGCCTTCTTTCAAGTCAGGGAACAGGCCAAGCTGTTTCTTGCCCCCGGGGGTGCTCTTCCTTTGCTTGGAACATGTGCTTGTGCATGTGCAGGTGCGTGCTTGCACACATGTGCTCACACACACATTTCTTTTTTTAAAAAATATATATTTTATCGATATTTTACAGAGAGGAAGGGAGAGAGATAGAGAGCCAGAAACATCGATGAGAGAGAAACATCGACCAGCTGCCTCTTGCACACCCCCTTCTGGGGATGTGCCAGCAACCAAGGTACATGCCCTTGGCCGGAATCGAACCCGGGACCCTTCAGTCCGCAGACCGACACTCTACCACTGAGCCAAACCAGTTTCGGCGACACACACACACACATTTCTTATGGCCGACTCCTCCTTGTCCAGGGAGGCAGTTCCCAGGAGCAGGCTGCTTGGGTCCCCTAGCCGTTTCCTTGGGCAAGTTACCGCACCTCTACCTCACCTGTAACCCAAGAATTGTCATCATAATAGTACCTGTCTCAGAGTTTCAGAGGACCATGTGGGTTAATTCATGAAAAGCTCTTAGAAAACTGCCCTGTGCATAGAAGTGCCCACCCATGGTAACTCTTAACAAGATCGTTAGCTTAAATCTCACCTCAGGCAGAGTGCTTAAATATGAGTGGTTATTTCCTCATATTCTCTTCCTCATGATTTTTTCTCCTTTGTGCACGTATCATTATGTAATTTTATTTATTTATTTTTTGTCAATTTTCCCCTCTAGCCTGTCTCCATAGGGACAGGGGCTATGTCTGTTTTCCACAGCTAACTCTCTGGTGCTTGGCATCTAGTGTTTCTAGAATTAATGCATGAAAATAAACATCTCCAACCACAAGATTGCATAGAAATGCTACTGATGTTTTCTTTCTGTAGCATGATGGTTTTATTTCACATTATAAAGTATTTCATCTGTATAGAAGTTAGTTTGAAGTATAATTTGAGATATGAATGAAAAGTAATTTCCCCCCCAAATGAATAGCCGATTGCAATTTTTGAGATTTCTTAAAAAAAAAAAAAGTGTATATACTAGAAGCCCGATGCACGAAGATTCCTGCTAGAATGGACTTTCTTTTCCCTGGCTGCCAGCACTGCCTTTCCACTCCAGCCCAGCCCCTTTCTGCTCAGGCCCCGGACCTGCCTGTTTCTGCTCTGGCCCTGCCTTCCCATGCTGCCCAGAGGCCCTGAGAGACCGGGGCTGTGGCAGAATGCCTGCATCCCTCCCCCATCACTTGGGGACATATACAAATTAACCGCCGTCTTTGTTGGGTTAATTTGAATATCTCTCCTGATTGGCTGGTGGCATAGTGGAGGTATGGTCAATTTACACGTTTGCCTATTATTATGTATTTATTGATTTTAGAGAAGAAGGGAGACAGGGAGGGAGATAGAAACATCAATGATGAGAGAAAACCATTGATCAGCTGCTTCCTGTTTGTTCCCTATTGGGGATCGGGCCTGCAACCCCGGCATGTGCCCTGATGGGGAATCGAACAGTGACCTCCTGGTTCCTAGGATGACATTCAACTACTGAGCCACGCCAGCTGGGCTTTTGTAGTTTCTTTTAAGGAAAGCTTCAATCTAAATTATAGTTCCTAGGAACTCTGATATTTCTTTTGTTTGTTTTTTTTTCTATTCTTGAGTAATTCTTTTGCAAAAAGCAAATACAGAAACTGTTCATCCAGTTGAGTCAGGTTTCTCATGAGCGTGCTGGCCCCGTAACCAGGAATGATGCTCCTGGGGTCACTGCCATGGCCTGGCTTCCAAGAGGAGGACATAGGTTTCCAGTGAAGGGATTTGTTTCTTTAGCTCAGTATCTACTAGTAATGCTGAAAACTGCTAGGTATTTCACACAGACTCGTTTTAGATATTCTATCATTTTAAACACCCAATTGAAACCTAGAAACTTCACCATCCCAATGACAACTTTACTTTTCCTTAACTGCTGCCTCCACTGAGATGAGGAACAAAAATGCTTTGGCAGACTGTGTATTATAGTCTGTGGTTTGAAAAAGTTTATTTAAAATATATTTTTATTGATTTCAGAAAGGAAGGGAAAGGGAGAGAGAGAAACATCAATGATGAGAGAGAATCATTGATTGGCTTGCCCCCTGCATGCCTCCTACTGGGCATGTGCCCTTGACTGGGAATCAAACACAGGACCCTTCAGTCCATAGGCCAATGCTCTAGCAACTGAGCCAAATTGCCTTGGGCTTTTCCATATTCTAACTTTTAAAATTAAAATTAATGATGGAAATAATACATCCCCATTGTCACATATTTAAGCCATAAAAGTTGCACACTGAAAAAAATTGACTTTTGCTTCCCACTTTCTGGCCCACCCCCTTAATATAACCACTGCTGAGTATATTGTGTATTTTTTTATTTTATTTTTTAAAATCTATTTTATTGATATTTTACAGAGAGGAAGGGAGAGAGATAGAGAGCTAGAAACGTCAATGAGAGAGAAACATCGACCGGCCGCCTCCTGCACACCCCCCACCAGGGATGTGCCCGCAACCAGTGTACATGCCCTTGGCCGGAATCGAACCTGGGACCTTTCAGTCCGCAGACCGACGCTCTACCACTGAGCCAAACCGGTTTCGGCTGTATTTTTTTTTTTAGACTTTTCTTTATGCTTAGTAAATGTACAAGCTAGGGCAAAGGTAGGTTTACAGTTGTGAGTACGTGAAACAGTTTATTGTATTTGTCATTTATTTATCATATTACTTTCCAGACGAACAATTGTAAACCTACTTTTGCCCACTCTGTATTAGGTCTTCACACACACACACACACACACACACACACACACACACACACACTTCTTTGGAACAATGTCATAAACCCACTTTCTTATACATGTCAATGGGCCTTAACAACACTTGCAGCCTTTGTTTCCCGGCTGGCAGCGTCTTCGAGAAGTCGCTGGTGGATATTTTCCCAGGGCTTCAGACACCAAGCCCTGGCTCTTGTGTTCGAAGCCCTGGCTGTCATCTTCGGGAGCGCTGGGGCCCGGGCACCCTCAGGAATGTGGTGTAATCTGATCATGACTTCCCTCTCACCCCAGAGGAAGAAAGGAGGGATTGACAAGGGAGGCCAGTGGAGAAAATTCTCCCTACGCTCACGAGGGCATACATTGAGCGAAATGTTTTTCACTGCGTTCTACATGTACCAAGTGCATCGTTCAGTTACCAGGGAAACGGGATGACTGTCAGATGGGGTGCTGTCAGGTTGCACAGTTTTTTCATAACACCATCTCCTCCTCTTTCACTTCTTGGTGGTGGTTGTCACTGGCCCATGAGAACAGATGGTAAAGTTTGGGATGGAGTCAGGCGGAGGGCAGGCAGTGACTCACGGGGCTGTGCCCTTCACACCGGCATGAGAAAACCTGCCGTTGGCTCCTGATGGATGGCACTGCATTCCAGAGGACTAACTGTGAGGCTTTCTGTGGCCATGGGGGCTCTGGACTTAGGGCAGAATTGCACTTGTCAGGTTTCCCCGCCGTGCCCGCCTTATTACGCTGGGGAGGCACGTTTCATTGCATAAGGGGACAATTTATGGCAGCGGGCTTATCCCCTAGTTTCAGCTCTTTCTAAAATGGGAAGTCACAAAGCAATTAAATAGTGGTGTCGTTTTCCGGCAGAAGGTGGAGAAAGGCTAACCAGGGGAAAGGCTAGCATGATTGACAGAGGCTGGCTGGAGATTTACATTTGGGAATAACTCGTTCTTCAAAACTTTCTTCATTTGCTTGGAGGGAATGATGAGGGTAAATCATACACCAGGAGGATGGATGATTAAAAACGCAGGAGTTATGATTTCTTTTTTGACTTCGTAAGTCTCTAAATCCTCCGCCTTAGCATAGAGTTCTCATTTCAAGACTTCGATGGAATGATGGGAACCAGCCCTGCCGTGGATTAAAGTGAAGCAGAAATACTTTAAAATCTTAAATTGTTAATAAGCGTGAGATTATTTATATTTTGTAAAATGTCTTCTGATTTAATGCAATAAACTAGAGTATTCATGAGTGACTCCCCCCCCTTTAAAATCAGATTTATAAGTGTAGATATTTTTCAGTAGTTAAAACATTGAATGGGATGTCAACTGTTCTAGATTTTTTAAAAAAAAACAAAACATTAGTAATTTTTAATAATGACACTTAAAATTAGACGAAAATTTGAAAAATATTGACCATAAAAATCCGGAGAGTTAAGATTCCCGGTCCCTCTTCTTCCAACCTGCTTTAACCTGTAGAATAAATTCTTTTGATTTAGCTGCTTTGTGTTGATGATGACCCACTTATTCCTTTCAAGAGAATTAACAAATAAAGATGGATAAGTCCTACGTGTCATCCAAATAGAAAGTGCTGAGAAACTGCCCCTTGATTTGAAGTTCTTTTGTTTGTTCCCTAGTAATCACATGGAAACGCTGAAACCAAATCGCGTAAATAAAAAATGTGATTGTTGGTATCAGTTGAGAAAAGGATGAACTGAAAGGCTATTTGTGTGACCCAGAAAATAAGTGGCTAGGAGGTCACTGCTTTTTCTGGTGTGGCTTCCTGTTGCCTGGGAAGCCCTCTGAAGGGGAGACTAAATTACCGTATTTTTGGACCATAAGACGCACTTTTTCTTCACCAAATATGCAGTCCCCAGGGACACGGAAGGTCCCGGGGGACCTGCTGCCGCTCTGCAACTCGGACCATAAGACGCAGGCACTTTTCCTCCCACTATTTGGTGAAGAAAAGGTGCGTCTTATGGTCCGAAAAATACGGTAGGTGTTTGTTTGTTTCATTAATTTAAAATAAAAAAAACAACAACCCGTAGTCTCCACTGGTTATTTTAAAAAGCAGGTGAGAACTCCAGTGTCCCTTCAAATGTTCCCTATCATGGTCCCTCTTCAGTTTGATGTGTGTCCTTCCATATATTTCCTTTTTGTTGAACTTACTGGGTGATCCTGGTTAACAGAATTACACCTGTTTCAGGTGCCTAATTCCACAACACATCATCTCTATGCCTATGTATGCAAATACGATTTCTTCCTTTAAGCAGAATCATAATATACTTTGCCTACATTTTTAACTTATTTATCTTTTACTTCATTATAGATTATGAATATCTGTTTCATTACGTCTAGAATGAACTCATTCCTTTAAACACTGCAGATTGTACAAATGTACTATACTTTAAGGCTTTTTTTTTTTTAAATGAGCACTTAGTGTGTTGTCAGCTTCCTTTTCATGATAAATAATGCAACATTGAACAATCTTGTCCCTATATCAGTGTATACTGATGTATTTCTTTTTTCTTTTTAAAAAATATATTTTATTGATATTTTACAGAGAGGAAGGGAGAAAGATAGAGAGCTAGAAACGTTGATGAGAGAGAAACACCGACCAGCTGCCTCTTGCACACCCCTCACTGGAGATGTGCCCGCAACCAATGTACATGCCCTTGACCGGAATCGAACCCGGGACCTTTCAGTCTGCAGACCGATGCTCTACCACTGAGCCAAACCAGTTTCCGCCTGATGTATTTCTTTAAGGTAGTTTCCTATACGTAGAATTGATAGGGCCAAAAATATGTGCATAGTACCTTTAGACGGATAGCAAGAGATCTTGTTTTGTTTTAACCGCCTGTGTATCACAGGTGTTGATGCTAGCCATTATTACCTAAGAATGTCACCGTGAGTAATTAAATGCTTGGAGAAAGTGGAGAAAGGAAGGGGGTGTCTAACTTTTTATGGTCATACAATGTGGTAACACATATAATTTAAATAGAATGTAAAAAATAAATTCCTTTTGGGCATGTTTATGAGCTGTGTAAACAAGGTGGTTGTCAGTGCATTGTTAGTCTGACTTAATGTTTTTAGGTGATGAAGCACCTAGGAGCACATATGTGCCTCCTGGGCTTTTCTCTCTTCTTCCCTTTGTACAAACCCACCCCACTACTAACCTATCTTTCATTGTCTCTCCACCCCACCCCTCCTGCCCCCAATAATGCTGGCAGTCATTTCTTAAATAGCTTTGGATTTTATGCCAAAGGATCTTTTGCTGTTGACAGATTCTGTGAATACCCGGTGTTCTTTTCTTTGGCACCATCCAAGAGTGGTTTGGGAATCCACTACCATATTCCAAAGTTAATGACTTTGTTTTGTTCAGGACCAACAGCTGAACTCCAGGAGGCAGGCTGCACTTAACTTTTGAGACAGTCTCTGTGATGTTCTGTGTGTCTGAGCCTCGTGTCTCATGCCTTTCTGTGCTTTTCCATGGTTGACTAAGTAAAGCAGAGGAAGACCTTTTCAGTCAAATGCCAAAGAAAAGAGAGCCAAATGGAAGTGGGGAATAAGGGTAACCACATGGTTGCTTCCCTCTGCCAACAGTTTTTAAAATCTTTTTTATTTTGAACCTGGAGAAAAGCGGCACAGATAGTAAAGAATTTACATATACCCTTTTCCAGCTCCTGTCATTGTTAGCATTTTACATAATAAGCATAATTACCGGAATCAGGATAATTCAATTAGTACCGTACCTTTAGCTAAACTACAGGCCTTACTAGCATTTCATCTGGTTTTCCACGAATGTCCTCCTCCAGTTCCTAATCCATGATCTTCATTGCATTGAGTTCTGTCTCCTCAGACGACTACAGTCTCTCCTTGTCTTTCACGATATTGAAACTTTTGAACAGTACTGTTCAGTTATTTTGTTGAATGACACTGAATTTGGGGTCTTTGGATGTTTTCTAATACTTACTTTGAGGTTATGTGTTTTGGGGAGGAATACCACAAAAGCGATGATGTGTTCTTTTTCCCCCAAGTGGTGACTTGATGTCGTGTTCTCTTATTAAAGGTCATGCTGACCTTGATCACTTGATTCAGGTAGCTTCTCTGGGATTTCTCCACTGTAAAGTGATATTTTTCCCTTTGTAATTAATAAATTGGGGGAGATACTTTGAGAGTATGCAAATTAAAATTTTAATTTATAATTAAAAGCCTACCTTATAGGTCTGGACAAATACCCTATTTCTTCTCAAGCTTTTATCCACTGATTTTAGCATCCATGGGTAGATCTTGCCTGCAGTTATCACTATACCATTTACCTAATAGTGATTCTATGTCTCCTTTATTCCTATACATTTATATATTTATTGGAATTCTTCTGTAAGGAAGAGCTGCCCTTTCTTTTACACACACACACACACACACACACACACACACGGCAGTATGGAGTCATGGATAGTTACTTTATTGTATGGGTTCTAATTCAGTTATATCATTATTTTATTTAATTGTTTAAATTGTTCCAGAGTTGGCCATTGGGAGTTCCTTTAGATTGGCCCCAATATCTTTTGACATGTTCCCATCCTTTCTTATTTTGTGGCACCTCCAGGTATTCTGCCTTATCTTATATTTTCCTTGTCCTAGCCCTGGAGTCAATCATTTCCTCAAGAATCCTGGACCTTTTTATTAGAGAATGGTGTTTAGAACCTAGTGTCTGTGTGTTAGGCGTGCACATTGCAACTGGGGTGCCAGTGCTTTTTAACTTCCACCAATTTTAAAGCAAACTCTTCCCTGTGAGCACGAGTGTAGCAGGATTGAAAGTTGCTCTTGACACTGCAGGGTAATAAATCATTTTGATTAGGCCACTTATTGATGGGTTTTTAAAAGTCAGTGCACAGCCCGGCCGGTGTGGCTCAGTGCTTGAGCACTGACCTGTGAACCAGGAGGCCACAGTTTGATTCCCAGTCAGGGCACATACCTGGGTTGTGGGCTCCATCCCTGGTAGGGGACATGCAGGAGGCAGCTGATCAGTGATTCTCTTTTGTCATTGATTAAATCAGTAAAAAGATATTTTTAAAAAATCAGTGCACATTGGGAGGCCTATAGACAAATATTAGTAGTAGACATTCTGACTGTAAATCGAATGGGTTAACTTTTTGTGGAAAAGTGCTTTAATAGTGAAAGGCCTGTGTTAGCATTCAGATATCCCTAACATTCTTGTATTTTTGACTCTCATTTTTAGTCCATTACCTATTTTATGGTAATGAGAATAACTTTTGGTCCTCTATTAGTTATAGAAGTAAATGCTATCTGAAGAACACCTACTAGAGTGTTTTATGCATATCTAAGTATAGACATGAGATTGCACAGCTAGTAGGTCAGAGAACTGTTTGGATTTTGTTCGAGTTCAGTGCTCATCCCATGTATTATACCATGGCTGTCCTCGTGTCATAAAGATGAGAATATTTTTATGATTGCCTTTCTTTCAGAATATTTTTAAATTTGTAAAAAAAAAACCTTCAGAGTACTTTTCAATGATTTTTAAATGCTAGCTTTTTGGGGGTTCAGCTTTTGTCAGGCTTTTGGGTTCTAGGCATCAAATACTAGCTATGAGACAAGGTGATTTTGCTCCCATATGGTAAAACTATGACTTTTCTTAAAGCTGGATATGACTTTTCTCTTGGACCCTCTTAATTTCTGTGAATGGAAACTTCAGGCTTTCGGCTGGTGGCACATAATATTTAATGGCAGAGAAAATAAAGCACTAAACACATCAGTAGGTAGACTGTAAACATTAGTTATAACTGCTTTGACCGTTAGTGTGAACGCTGCTGGCCTTACCCTATAGCCAGTGACATTGTACGCAATTTGGATTTAGGAAGTCCAACACAATGATGCAGTTGGGAACGTGTCTGGGGTAAATAAAAAGCCCTAACTTCAACCTCCCCCTGCCTCCCACTTATTCTTCCTAGATCTCTAATATGTGAGTTTGTGTTTATACTGGGCTCATGGTGACATCTTCCTTTGGAAGAAGGGATTCTTGGGGAAAGGAGGAGAGTGGATTTTCATATAATTAAAAACCTGCCTTATGGGTCTGGATAAGTGGGGTACAGGTGTTGGTCTTAAGATGCATAATAGTTTAAGTGTCTTCAGATGGTTTGGGACTTAAAGGAGCTATCCAGCTTACATAGTCCGAAAGCTCCCTTCTTGGGCTAAGAAGAGAAGTGGCAGAGATAATAAACACAACAATCACAAATAACTTAAACGCTGAAAGACACAATCTGGCTATTGGGTTGAAGTATTAAAAATCACATGATGTTCATGTGAGTAATGCTTAGACTATAAGATGAAAAATTAATTATCAGAGTATCTTGTATTTACTGTATGTACTTCTGAGATGGATATCAGAACCATTCGCTTACAACTAATACTTCAGAGAAAGTTCTTTCACTGAATTATCCAACTGTGTTGGTAAGAAATAGTTATTTCTGGTCTGGATTTTTTGTTGTTGTTGTTGTTGGTGGTGGTGGTGGTGGTGCTGGGAAGTTTCTTATTACCACTTTATATCTTAAATTGCACCTAAAAGAGTGACTAGAAAATGAAATAGCAGGACAAAGGTTGTTATATAATCAAATATGTGCTATTTGTAGACTCTTAAAAATTAAGGGGAATTGACATAAGTAGAATTTACTGGAGCCTGCCTTCCTAAAGCCATATACATTATGATGTGGGATTCACCTTACATCGTTAGAATTTCTTGTTTCTGAACCATTTGGCTACCATGATCCCGGTGCTGTGAGAAATTCAAGTGTTCAAGGAAGAAGCGTGAACTCGGCCCTCCTTGCTGAGCGCAGATAACCGTCAGTCACACCATGACAGAGGTCCTTTCCCTCTGCCCCCTTTTGGTTCTCATGCTCTCCTCTTTGATTGGTTGGCACGCTGTGCTTGGCCTAACTCCTCTTCACCGAACCAATTGCTGTTAACAAAACCCAGAGTACAGAAGTCAGCTTCAAGGGCAGGCTTTTTGTATGACTTGGTTTGATGGTTTCAGGTAAGGTATGTTTCGAGTAGGCATGGACTAGTGAGTCAAGCTTCTCTGAGTCCATGTTTGAGATTTGGATTTAAAACAATAATGTTACATTAAAGCTTTTAAGAGGATTCCCAGCCATTGGTCATTGGAGACACTTTTTGATGATTTCTGGGGTAGTGAAGCTATTTTGACTACATATTAAATGCAGGAGAATTTAAGATGAGTGTCATGTGATGCTGTGCATGTAAGCTTAAAAATGCTAATTAATGTCAAGTTTATTGATTTGACTCCAAATTGCCTTATTTATGTGAATGGCCAGTAGTCATATAATGGTCCTTTTTATTAGGAACATAATATCCTATTATGTTGATGTACCATGGTTCTTGCTAAGATCCTCCCCCCCCCCAATGTTTGATATTTATTTAGTCTACTTCTAGTTTTTCCCTATAGTAAATACTAAAGGATATGTAGAAAGAGCCATGCTTGCTATGGCAGTTGTTGAGCATCTGCTGTGTATGTGCCACACGTGGCATCTGATAGTGTGGCAGATGATACAAAGATGAACCAGACAAGTGCTGGAGGAGATGGAGGAATGAGGGACGCTTTCTGTCTACTGTGATCAAGGAAGGCTTCATGGAAGAGCGGCATTTGATTCTGGGTCATGAAGAATGAGCAGTAGTAAGAATGGCAAGTACAGGAAAATTAAACTCCAAGTAGTGGAGTAAGTAACTTTAGGGTGTTGTGGCTGGAGTATACAGGGTACCAACTGCGAAGAGTCTAAAATATGTTTAACCACAGAATAGCTTGCAAATATGGTTTAGACAGAGGGCACCATGAGTGTATAATAAAAATGTTGCTAAAGATATGCAGTCTTCGGAAAAATACATTCCTAGAGGTTTAACTCCTGTTTGCCAGCTACTCTTTGACCTTCCGTGATAGTGTTTCTTTAGAGGGAGACTTAATATCTGATTTCCAAGTGATGAAAGGGAGAAATTGAAGTATGCCACTTTCCATAAAATATGGAAAGTCATCAACATCATATGTACAAGCAAACTCCATGTTTCATGCATGAACAAGTGTTTAGAGGATCTGTGCTTGATGGGCCAGATCTGGAATAAAGAAGCCCCAGTCCCCCAAAGGAACTAATTGAAGAAAGAACACAAACAAACAACCACAAGGATAAAAACAAAACCTCATTCACCAGTTCATGAAGCTCATTGAAGTTATGCATAAGGAACTGTGGAGCCACAGGAAAGGGGGTATCTAAAACTGGTAGGGGGCATCAGGGAAGGCTTCCTGGGGAAGGAAATGCCTACACCAGGTCTTAAAGAGTGGGAGGAGAAGCACATGAGAGGGCAAAGGCATAAAGGGATGAGAGAGCATTAAGCACCTGGAAGCTAGTGATTAAACTCTTCTCTGCAGCTGAAGAGGTGGAGAGAGACCTGACAATGAATATCTGTGAATGCCACACAATTCTGAGTTTGAAAAGAAGCACGATCACATTTGTCCACGTAGTGAATGGGATCGCCCAGGCTAGCAATGTTGAGCATGGTGGCAGGGAAGAGAGGGGATAGTGAAGGAGACCTCCCCCATGGACCACTCTCCCTTAGTGCTTTGTCTATGGGGGAAACGAACAGCATATTCAAGACAGTCACTGTGCCCAGAGTGGTAGGCAAGCGTGGTTGTGTAAGTGAATGAATGTGTGGTGAGAATTATTTTATTATAGGTTAGGCAGTGGTCGGCAAACTCATTAGTCAACAGAGCCAAATATCAACAGTTTGATTGAAATGTCTTTTGAGAGCCAATTTTTAAAAAAATATATTTTATTGATATTTTCCAGAGAGGAAGGGAGAGAGATAGAGAGCTAGAAACATCAATGAGAGAGAAACATCGACCAGCTGCCTCTTGCACACCCCCTACTGGGGATGTGCCCGCAACCAATGTACATGCTCTTGACCGGAATCGAACCCGGGACCTTTCAGTCCGCAGACCGATGCTCTACCACTGAGCCAAACCGGTTTCGGCAGAGCCAATTTTTTAAAGACTTAAACTTCTTCTAATGCCACTTCTTCAAAATAGACTAGTCCAGGCTGTGGTATTTTGTGGAAGAGCCACACTCAAGGGGCCAAAGAGCTGCATGTGGCTCGCGAGCTACAATTTGCCGACCACGGGGCTAGGCTGTCACCAGGATGGGAAGGAGAAATGGTAACAGGAACTAACTTGTCCCTGTACCCCACATGGAATTTGGGGGAAGCACCAGGCCCACAGCATGGGCCCCATGTGCTGACTATTCCAAGTAGAGTGGTTGGTGGTTAAAGGAGCTTTGCTACACAGTGAATGCTGGTTGTGGGTTAACCATTCAGCCAATTTTATCCAAGTAGTCATAAGTATGTTTTTCTCTTTAAAAGACCATAGCGGGAGAAACCAAAACAAAAATTAAACAAAAAATCACACAAAACAAAAGACCACAGGGGAGCCGAAACCGGTTTGGCTCAGTGGATAGAGCGTCAGCCTGCGGACTGAAGGGTCCCCAGTTCGATTCAGGTCAGGGGCATGTACCTTGGTTGAGAGCACATCCCCAGTAGGGGGCTGATCGATGTCTCTCTCTCTCATGGATGTTTCTAACTCTATCTCTCTCTCTTCCTCTCTGTAAAAAATCAATAATAAGGGGGGGGGGAGACCACAGGGGAGAAAAACTATAGAGCTTTTCCCCAGTATCTAACAGTGAATTTTACTATATTTTTAATATACAGTATATATTACATATAAAAAGTAAAAGATACCCTATATGTCATGGCTTTCACATGATCACTGCAGCTAGAAAGGAGGACCAGAATCAACGAGCTTTTAAAAGCCAAAGTCCCTGCTTTCATGGAATTTATGTCCTAGTGGTTGGATCAGGTAAGACAGACTAGTGAGTTGTTTTAAAAGCTAAGAAGAAGCTGGTGAAATATAGTTGTCCACTCAGATTTTAGAAAAAATATTGGGGCTAGGATTTAAATTGAAAATTTAGGAGTTTTCATGGGGCATTCTTTGGCACTGGGTTTTAGACCCGTGATTAATAAACCATACCCTCTTTCATCTTATGTAATTTCTTTGCATGCTCTTGGGTCATTCAGAATGGCACTAAGGTTAAATCTGGCGTATCATGAGCCACTTGAAAACAGAAGGTTAAGCCTGCTAAACACAGGCTCAATTGGGTACCTCTCCTGTGGGCTTGTTGGTTCTTGTATGGATTCCTGCTTCCACCCAGTCCCAGGGCCAGCTGCACATACCTGCCTCACCCCAGTCCACGAGGGCCAGCCTGTTTTCTCCCTTCACCCAGCCCAGGGGTGGAGTTGTGCTTCCAGGACTGTAAGAACTTCTGTAACCTCTCCCCTTCCTTGTTCCCCCAACTTACTGTGCTGGGGGGAATATCATGGAAGGGTGGCAATAATTTTTAGACAAAGAAAGAATATCGTAATGGATGTGGTGCTGAGTTTAGGCTCTCGAGGAAGCACCATAACAATCCTCTTTCATGTTCCTGGCCCTTTACCTAGTTGTCTTGTAATGTAACATTTGTTTTCTTAAAATAAAAAAAAATCTGTGTGTGTGTGTGTGTGTGTGTGTGTGTGTGTGTGTGTGAGAGAGAGAGAGAGAGAGAGAGAGAGAGAGAGAGAAAGAGAAGAGAGAGATACCTTGGAATCTTTGAGGGAAGAGTATGAAAATTATAGTAATAATGACTTCATTTGAATTATATCACATTCTACATGACAGTAGACCAAATCTCTTTTATTAATATTTGTGCATTCTCTTAAAACCTATAAGAAGCATTTTGGCTTTGTAAAACTCTCTATTGACCATTGTTATAAATAGAAAAATGTCATTGCTTCCGAGCAGATGAGGTGAAGAGGGTTGACCTGGGGGCCCTTGCATGTGGGCACGATCAAGAGCATTCAGGCTGAAAAGGGTGGGCTTTGTCTGGAGAGTGCACTCATCGTCCAGGCTGGCTTGGTCAGTCTGTCTTTCGTCAAGCCCATGGGATAAACAGACTTGACAAATTGTTATAAAAGGCTTTCAGTTTTTAGGGCGTGGCTGTGGAACCACACCTGAGAAGCTAGCTCGATGAAGCCAACTCATAAAGTTATCTAAGCGCCTCCACCCCAGTTGATGGTCCAGATTGTCTCCAAGGGAGGTGAACTAAGCCAGTGTTAAGGCTTTGAGTGGCATAAGGCCGTGGTGGCGATACATAATGGGTGCATTCATACCCGTCACTGCAATACAGCCTTTTCTTGGATGGAAGCATGGGAAACGGCTCATGAGCACGTACTCACGCTTCTTGTTAGCTCTCGGGGTCACTGCTGGCCCCCAACTGCCCTCCGTCCCCCAGCTGCCCACTGGGAAGTGAGCCTTTGTAAGATCATTGAAAATACTTAAGTTCTCAGAACCCAAAGGAAGGAAAACTTGACTTCTCACCCTTCAGGAAGTTGGTTGAAACAATATTATTTCTTTTAAAGAGGCCCTCCACATATACACAAATAGTTGTTGCTGACTAGATTTACCATGTTATGAAACTGATCACTGTGGTAATTACTATGGCAGCATTTTAATTTAGAAAGTACTTCAATAAATTAGCTTATAAGTTAAATTGGTTTGTAAATTCTTAGGGAATTTCTTAAACTTCTGATTGACACCTCAAGTCCATTAAAAACAAATATGAGACCCTATTTTGCCTTTTAACCCACTGGTACTTTTTCCATTTCCTTTAGTGGACTTCAGTAAAATTTAGAAAAGCTTATAAGTTCCCACAAAAGTTAACTCTAAATAAAGGAGAAGTTGGTTAATTCCTTAGTTTGGAATTATGGCAAAAATAATTTTCATCACATCACTGGTGAGCAAGTGTTTTATATTTCTTTGTTAAAGGAAATCAGTAACCTATTTAAGTTGCATATAAATCCGAGCACTCATACACTTTTTTAAATCTTATATATCTTAGTTACATTTTGTTTATGTGTTGTGCTTTCTATTTGGAATACTACTTCCACTGCAGTTATCACAGTCTTCCACTCATTTTCAAAAAGCCTTTACAATTGTAATGATAAATAATACTCAGCCGCATTCGTGTACCATAATCCATGAGACATCTTTCTCGTGTTTACAATGTAGATTGTATCTAATTCTTTGCTACGTCAGACGAGACATCATTAGAGTGAAATCTCTATGCTCTAATAAATCATCTCCTTGGGATAAATTCTCAAGAATAGCTAGGTCACAGGTGTGAACATGTTTTGATTTGGTGGGCTTATTTATCAAAGACTTTCTAGATTATAAAGATAGTACATAATCGCACTAGTATGGTATGGAAGTAGAGAAAATAAAATTTCCCTGTGGGACCCCAGTCCCCCCCCCCCCACGTGAGCAAAGGTGGTGTAGAGTGGGGTAAGGAGGTGCTGAGCAGTGGAATGATGTGCAGGTGATGACATGTACTGTCTAGTTCCACAGTGAAGCGAAGGACTGACTGCTTGACTTGTGTGATTGTAGCCATAGAACCTGCGCAGCGCCCTCTATGGACAAGACATAGAAGTGGCCGGTGCTGGTTATACAAGCGGCTGGTTTGAGAAAGTGCAGTTTCCTGGGTCAGATAATGTTAAGTGACCTCTGTGCCGTGCCCCCTTTGGCTCTGATTGAGAAGAGACGGCTGGAAGCAGCAGGCCCCCGCTTCCCTGGGCTTCAGGGCCATCGAGGAATCCTTGTAGATAAGAGAGGAAGTGCACATGCCTGGCCCCGGAGTGATGACTGGAAGCCGGGAGGGTCCGGGGAGGTAGTTCACCTGTGCTAAAGGAGGGAGTAGGCTTCTGGCCTGTGGCCCATGTCTCTCTGAAATTTGATTTAATCTTCTAGATTTCACCTTTCTAGGCCGAAATCAAGTTTTTGGTCTTTCCCGTGTGTCGGGAATTGTGGCTGAGCAAAGGGAAAGAAACCAGTCTATAAGAGCACTCTCTACAAACGTGTTCGTTTCCTCCGAGAGCCTTTAGAACAGTGTGGTTCTCAGCCTTTCTGATGCCGCGACCCACAGGTTGAGAACCACTGCTGTGGATACTAAGACCATCAGAAAACACAGATATTTGCATTACGATTCTTTAACAGCAGCAAAATTACAGTTATGAAGTAGCAACGAAAATAATTTTATGGCTGGGGGGGGTCACAACATGAGGAACTGTATTAAAGGGCCGCGGCATTAGGAAGGTAGAGAACCACTGGTTTAGAAGAATAATGCGATGATATTCTCCCATTGGGTTGTTCATTAAATTGTTTTGAATTATTTGTCTCTAAAAGGAGGCATCCTATGTGTCCTATATGTGCTCACTTGCTACTCTGGCCTGAGTGTAATTAGGTGACCTTATCACTCTTCCTACCAGCCATGTCTCCATCCCCGAGTCTGAAGGGAAGGTTGGCCTGACGCGCATGGTGGTTTTTTGACCTTTAGAGATGTTAGCTGTTAGCCCACAGAGTCCTGTTCGCTAGCATGAGGTCCAGCTCACAGCCTTCTACCATAAAAACAACAGGCAAACTAGGGAATCTTTTGGTCAGTCACAGACACAATTGCCACTGAACCGAGAGTCCGGCTAACTGGACCAAGTTCCTCATGGACTCTGCATTAGTTTCCCGTTTTTGAAGTTGGGTGTCTAGACTTATCTCCAGGATTCTGGCTAGGACATAGATGGGAAGAGGTGGAGGCCTCAGGGGACGGCTGAACTCGGAATAAAGATCACGACACCCGAGTCCCCCCCGACTGTCAAGCTTTTCAGACATGTCTCAGCACTTGCAGCCTGCACAGAAGCTGGATTCCAAACAAAGAAGCCACTGGGAAAGTAACGCTTCACTGCACTTTTTAATAAAACAGAGTGGCTACCTCATTAGATAGGAGTATGTCTGGAATTCAGAACCTCGGATGCCAGTTCTCTGACCTTCAGCTGACGACTTTGTTGAATTTCTCAGGTATTTTTAAAAAAAGCCAAAGATGTGATATATTGGTAGGAATAGAAGGATGCGACCAAAGACAAGAATTTTATAATATACATTAGATGTTTATAAAAAAGATGTAGTATTTTTCAGAGACGTTCTCCCGATCCCCCTTGTCTGTCTTCCTCAGAGTAATAAGCAGTGATGATTACTCTCAGTGACCTTCACCACCTTGATCATTTTTGTGTGAAATATGATTTTAAATAAAATCTGATCTTGTTTGCAAAGTGAACACAGATTACCCATATTACCTCCCACACCAACCCACCCAAACTTCCTTCACTCTACTTTGTTAATAAGAAATTATTAGGGGCTTTTTGTGTGTGCACTTTTGGCAGTTCAGAGCCAAGTGTTGTTACTCTTGGGTGTAGGATTGAGGATATATATATATATATATATATATATATTCCTCATTCAAAGACATGCTTATTGATTTTAGAGAGAGGAGAAAGGAGAGAGAGAGAGAGAGAGAGAGAGAGAGAGGAATATCAATTGTTTGCCTATTGCCTATTCTATATGTCCTGACTGGGGATTGAACCCACAACCCAGGCATGTGCCCTGACCATGATCAAACCCACAGCCTTGTGGTATACAGGACAACACTCCTGCCCACTGAGCCACACCAACCAGAAAGAGAATATAATTTTTATAATCTGTATTTTTAAATAGCCAGTGATTGGAGGTATGAAAGGGAATTTTTGGCATGCAGTCTGAGATGCCCCAGGGGTGCTCTCTCACTGGGCGTGTTTTCTAAACAACAGTGATTGAATGCAGCTCCACAGCACGTGGGCAGGGCTTTAGATAAGTGCCATGTAGGCCCCAGTGGTGATGAGGTAGCCAGCAGTGTCCTACATACTTCTTGAGAGAGAAAGGAGAGCCTTTGGGGCTTCAGTATTGTCATCTTCATGCCCATGGCCATGAATTCATATTCTGCCTTTGAACACGCCAATTTAAAAAAATATATATATTTTATTGATTTTTACAGAGAGGAAGGAAGAGAGATAGAGAGCTAGCAACGTCGATGAGAGAAAAACATCAACCAGCTGCCTCTTGTACACCCCCTACTGGGGATGTGCCAGCAGCCAAGGTACATGCCCTTGACTGGAATCGAACCCGGGACCCTTTAGTCCGCAGGCCGACGCTCTATCCACTGACCCAAACCGGTTTCGGCCACGCCAATATTTTTTAAAATATTATATAAAAACTTTGTAATTTAAAGTCAAAAATCATTTAACTAGAAATAGGACAAAGTGTAAAACAGTGCGTCTCTGTTTTTGTGATCCGGAAAAAGAGGAAATAGTCCCTTCAGGTAGAGAAGCGTCAGGCGTTTGAACAGACATGGCAGGATACCATCACAAAGGTTTCCTTAAACCAGCAGTCGCCAACTCTTTGAACCTCGTGGACCACCAGTGGTCTGTAGACCACTGTTTTACACTCCGTAGACCACTGGTTGGCAACCGCTGATCAGGGTGATGAAGAAGTCAGCAGTTACAAGTGATAATGTGTCTTTGAGATGACAGCACTTTAACCCCAGAGTAGGCCATCAGCAGTGCTGCTAATGAGGAGTTAACTAGTAGAGAGGGAACCCTATGAGTCACCTCAGGCAGGAATCACCATGGACTATGATATTTGTCTTCCATGTATTTGTGGTTTCATGATCAGGGTCCCAGCAGAACCACCATACAAATAACAGTAATGGCATTGTTGTTGTTGTTGTTGTGTGTGTGTGTGTGTGTTTACATTTTTATTGATTCCAGAGAGGGAGAGGGAAAGAGAGAACTATCCAAGATGAGAAAGAATCATTGATCGGCTGCCTCCTGCACGCCCCCCTATGGGGGATTGAGCCTGTAACATGGGCATGTGCCCTTGACTGGAATCGAAATTGGGACTCTTCAGCCCACAGGCCAACACTCTATCCACTTAACTAAAAACGTCTAGGGCATTGTGTTTGTTTTATATGTACCCAATCTTGTTTCGGGGAGGGAGGGGGGATTATAGTGGCTTAAAAGGCGATACAAAATAAAACTAAAAACCAGTGGGTGAGGATATTGGGACAGAGGGAAGTGAGGCCGAAGATAGAGCTAGCATGTACTGTGTAAGGTCTTGTAAACACATTGGAAATAGACCACTGACTGGGCTCTGTGCTCTTCAGCAACCAAGGCAAAGAGGGAATGGGGCCAGAGGCATGGCTCACAGGCTCTTTAAGGTTCAATAACCTGCTTACTCAGGAAAAGCACAAATACCCATGGCACAGGGAACACGTGGGCCATGCTGGCAGCAGCAACCCTGATGTAAACTATAAAAATATCCTCACCAGATATTTTTTCCATCGATCTTTAGAGAGAGAGAGTGCAAGGAAGGATGTGGGGAAAGGAGGGTGGAGGGCGGAGGGAGACAGAGACATCGACTGGTTGCCTCCTGCACATGCACAGTCAAGTGCTTGTTTGACCCTGTCGTGTTTATTTTTATTTGTCCATCACATAGAACAGTACGCAGACTGCGGGCTTTCTATTGGTAACTTTCCCCCTCTTCTCAAGGTGAAATAAGTGATACTTCAGATGAGATCAAAAACAGGATACACTGCTTATTATACTTCCCAAACTCTGCCTTAGAAAGAATGGCCCACGAGCTCTTAACTTGATGACTTGGGGTGTAAAAAGGACTGGGTTCACTAGATGGCAGTGTCAACAGCGTTTGGAAGTGAAACAGGACCTTGAATCATCCCAAGTACTGAAAACGGGGGCAAGCAGGAAAGCCGCTTGGCTGAGCACACAGGATCTCATTTCTAGCACTCTACGCGGAACAGAAGTGCCCATTTCTTCCTCCCTTTTGCTTTCGGAGCCGCTTGTGCACAGTCGCTGCCTTCACGTCTGGGCGGCCCTTTTCCCAGGAGCGCACCTCCCAGCAGGCCCCGGGGCTCTGTGCAGCCCGGGGCAGCGGGTTCCAGCCTCTCTCCTTTGCTGCTTCTGTTTGAGCCCTCAGGTGTTGTAGGGCCGGAGTTACTGGCCAGGTCTTGGGGGGTCATGGTGTATTGACAAGGTGCAAAAAGGTTTTAATAAGTGGGGATACTTTTTAGACCTCCCGCGTTTGCTCCTTTATCATTTCTAGCATCAAAGCAACTGGAGGAAGTGAACTGATTGCGTACTGTTTACACAAAGGCCTTTGGCCCATGCCCACCCTTGAGGAGGGATGACATACTTCCTTCGGGCTTCTTTAAATGAAGAAGATAAGCCTGTTTTTACGTCAGGACAGCATGAAGTTAATTGTATTTGTTGAAGTGTGGGATTTCTTTAGTGTGTCTTGGGAGGCCTGTGAGAAGTCATAGAAAAACTGATCTCTGTCCTGTTCCTCCAGGCGCCAACCAGCGGCGCTGCTGCTGTTCTGAGGGGGACAGTCCCTCACTGTGTGGCACTGGCCCCTGTGCTGCAGGGTATTCTGCATCCCTGGCCCCTGCTCACTTCTAAATGTCCGTGTCCCTCAGTCATTATGCCACCCAATAGCTCATACATATCCAGGGTCTCCTTGGAGGGCGGAATGGAGAGGTGGCACCGCCCAGGGTTGAGAGCTGCTGGCACTAGAGGTTTTGTGTAAGTGAAGGAACCTGTGGGATTTAGTGGGCATAATCTCGTTAAAAGTTTGTACATTAATAACTTTCTGCTACCTTAAACTTTGCTCTTGCATTTAGTTATGAGTTGTGATTCCGATTAAGTCTACATAAACACAGTTTTTACAAAGCATAAACTTGCACACATAATTTTAGGAGGGTACACTGTAAACAATTGTTTTTTAAAATATGTTTATTGACTTCAGAGAGGAAAAGAAGAGAGAGAGAGAGAGAGAGAGAGAGAGAGAGAGAGAGAACATCAACGATGAGAGAGAATCATTGATCGCCTGCCTCCTACATGCCCCACACTGGGGATCGAGCCCACACTCCCACCATGTGCCCTGACTGATAATTGAACCATGACCTCCTGGTTCATAGGTCTAGGCTCAACCACAGAGCCACACCAGCCAGGCTCTGTAAACAATTTTTAAAAAATTGATTTTAGAGAGAGAGGAAGGGAGAGGAAGAAAAGGAAGAGAGGGAGAGAGGGAGGGAGGGAGGGAGGGAGAGAGAGAGAGAGAGAAACATCAATGTGAGAGATACATAAATCGCTGCCTCCTGCATGCTTCCTACTTGGGATTGATCCTGAAACCCAGGCATGTGCCCTAACCTGGAATTGAACCTGCAACCTTTTTGTGCATGGGATGATGCTCAACCAACTAAGCCATGCCTGCCAGGGTAGGGTTTACCTTTTATATAACCTTATGAGGTGCTTTTTGTTATACTCCTTATTGTTTTTCTATTAGTCTACACATCATGTCCAGATAATCCATTCTCCTCCACCATGCTTCTGCTTCCCCTTTTAAAATAACTTTCTTTGAAAGTTATAACCATTTATGTTTTACTCCTGTGAAATTTAGTATCCTTTTGAGATCTGTAAAGTCTCTTTTTTGCATTTTTAATTGAAATTATTATTTTTAAAATATATTTTATTGATTTTTCGCAGAGAGGAAGGTAGAGGGACAGAGAGCCAGAAACATCGATGAGAGAGAAACATCGACCCGTTGCCTCCTGCACAACCCCCACCGGGGATGTGCCCGCAGCCAATGTACATGCCCTTGACCGGAATCAAACCTGGGACCTTTCGGTCCGCAGACAGATGCTCTATCCATTGAGCCAAACTGGTTTCGGCTTAATTGAAATTATTAATAAACAAATGACCTAGGGTTGAATTGTATTCTTTGCTGCTTTAGTTCGTCTGGCATCATGTGTTCTCTTTTTGTCAACTCCCCCTTTCCCCTCCCATAGATGTTTTCAGTGGGAAGAAGCCTCACTTTTGTTCTCCGATTTCACCTGCCCTTGAGGGTGGTTTGCATCCCCAAATGCCTTTTCAATTTTAGATTGTGCTAGTTGAAAGAGGAGTAATCTGTCTCCTTTCTCTTTTTCTTTTCTCATCAACTAGACTAAAACTGCCACTTGAGCTTCAGGCCTGGATTTTAGGTTTTCTAATGCTTCACAGGGTATCTAGCAGAGTGCCTGTCCATCAGGTAAAGCCTTGGTTGGTTGGATGTTCCCAGTTTACTTTCCCTGGTTGGTCTCTGCATGGGTACAGTTAACATCAGCTTCTAGATATAGGTTAGGTCACCATAAAGTATGTCCAAGACTAGGAGCAAATTTTTTTAAAAATCTGCCTGTAATTAATTTAAAAATATATTCTTATTTATATTTAGAGAGAGGAAGGGAGAGGGAGAGGGAGAGGGAAAGAAACATCAATGTGAGAGCGAACACATCAATTGGCTACCTCCCACTGGAGACCAAGCCCACAATCCGGACATGTGCCCTGACCTGGAATCAAACTGGCAACCTCCCAGTGCATGGCACGACACCCACACCAGCCAGGGCAGGGGCAAATTTTGTATCTTGCCTTTGATGTATGAAGATAGAAGATAGGGGGAGAGGAGATCCCCAAGTGGAACCTGGCCTAACGAAGTATCCCTGAGCAAGAAAGGGAGATGAGGGAAGACAGCTGCTGGATCCAGGTGGAAGAATGCTGGCCTACTTGGGCCCTCCGTGTGCCAAGGTCCAAAGGCAGTGCCAACTGATAATGGATGTTGTGCACCTGAGTTGATGCCACCTGCCTGCCCAGACAAGCTCTTCAGGCTCAAAAGCCCAAGGAAAGTCTCTCGTGTTGAGGAGCAGCAAGGGCTCTTCTGCTCCCTTCATTCCAATGTTATCTCACCAACCACCAGGCACCCCTCCCAACCTTGCCCTCCCGGTGAAGCTCAATAAAGAAATTAGGTTTACTGCTAAAGGATTCAGTCACCAAGATGGACTTTCAAGGTTTAGGTCAGCCGTGGGCAGACTACGGCCCGAGGAGCCGAAAGAGCGGAGGGTTCTCTTGCTCTCCCCTCTGCTCCTTCACCAGCAGCCCAAGATGAGAGTGCCAGCATGGTCAGGTTGCTTTTGTTCCGGCCCTCTGGTCCAGTTTAAGAACCCATGGTGGCCCTTGAGTCAAAAAGTTTGCCCACCCCTGGTTTAGGTCATCTCGGGGACTTGTTTGGGTCCCTAGGCTTTTAACATTTATCCAGTCTCCAGAGCTGCCTTATTACAAGATGTATCTATGGCACTAAAGTCACTAAAGTGAAGCTGTTTTGACAGTCACTTCAGTGGTTCCTCAGGGGCTGGTTGGTGTTCTCCCTGCCCATGTTAGGAGCAACCGGATTAAAGAGGGCAGATCTTGTGCTGATGGTTAGACTAGACACTTGACACGTTGATTGTAAATGGCTATCATACTACACAACCCAGATCTTTATTTTGCTTTGCAAGACCTTCATTTTGTTTGCCACTTCTCTAAGCTGTCATTTAACATAAAAGCTGGTGGTCTCCACATCATGTAAGGAAATATTTGACTTATATCCAATTGACACCTACCAGATTTTTACCATTGAGTAGTTCCCGCCATTTATCCAACCGCTCACCCAAGCTTTATTTAGTGCCCTGTGTTAAGACACTCAATAGCAGTCAGGATGGCAACGATACTTCATGACCCCAAACCTCAGCGGCTCTCTGAACAAAGACTGATTGCCCAGTTGTCCTTCCTGCGTGTGCCCTGTGGGTCAGTATTGACCTCAGTCTGTTGATGGGGCAGCTCTGTCTGCATCACGGCTCCTCCTCAGAGCAGAGGAGGAAGAGAGAACGAGGTGAAGTTCCGCTTCGAGCTTTTCCCTGGAACTGATGCGGGGTCATCGGCCAAAGCAAGTCACGTGACCGTGCTTGAGCTCAGGAGTGTGGGGGTATGTCATTTCCCCTTGGGAAGAGACAGGAAATTTTGATGAATAGTGACTTAATCTACGATATGTCTAAAAATGCAATTCCCACCCTGGAAGATATCAGTATCCTCAAAGAGTAGTTTTCAAAATACAGAATCATTAAGAGACGGGTGAGTCAATTAGGTTGATATCTCCCAGTGCCCCCCCCCCCCCCATTCTCGCAAGTAATCTGTTAGTATGTTCCATAAAGTGTAATAGTCATGATATACTCCAGCTATCTTTAGTTATTTTACTGTGGCCCAATTTATCAGTTATCAGCAGCTTCATTTGACAATTTGCATTCTACCACTGTCAGTTGTTGGCTTTGCTGTTAAACATCTCTTTTTCAAAACCAGACGTATCTTTTGCCTTCCAAAGCTAAATGGAATCGGTCGAGGGAAAGGATTGGGAAGAAGGAGTGAGAGGGTGACACATGTCTAATACCCCTGGGTTTTAATTCCTTAATAACACCCCTCCCTAAATAAATGCCAGCACTTGCTCAGGTGGGTCTACCTGTTTACTTTTTAAAAAGTTACTTTTTGCTCTTGGCCAGAAGCCAGCCCGGTGTCTCCGTTACAGCGACTGGGTGGTGATAAGGAGCCAGCTCCTCTTCTTTCCCTTGGCTGCGGGGAGAAGGGGTACAAGCAAAAATGGGCTAGTAGGAAAGATTGCTTCCTGGGCTGAATTGTTCCCACCATCAGCCTAGGCAGATAGGCCGACGCTCCACACCTATCTTCCCTGACAGACACTCAGATCGGCAGGCTGGCTCCTGACACATACCCACACGCACTTCACGTCGCCTGCTCGGTTTTCCTCGCTTCTGCTCAGGTTGCTCTCGGGAGTAGGCCCCACTCAAGACTTATCACTTTTCTCTCTCATCAATGTTTCTAACTCTCTATCCCTCTCTCTTCCTCTCTGTAAAAAAAAAAAAAAATCAATAAAATGGAAAAAAAAGACTTATCACTTTTGTCAAAAAGAAAATACAGGCTTGTAGAATGGAATATCATATCTTACAGGAGGAGGGTGTGGGCAGAGTGGGGGAAGAAAAGAATCCTGGCTGTTGTCAGTCGGCAGTGCTCGCGCACCACCCCTCCGGATGCAGAGCTCATTGTGGGCAGTTATCAAAGAAGTTAAGTTTGGCCCACCTGCCTGCTGTTATCCACCCCACACACAGGACTTCCTCCCGGAGATTATTCCTATGGTTCTGCCCATGGAGCTCAGCTTCCCATGGATAAAAGAACAGCATTTCCGAGAGTAAAAGAGACCAATCTGAACCCCATTTGGTGTGAAACTGTGGCATTCATTGAAAAGGGTAGAGTGTTTTTTGATTCCAGAACCCATTTTTAAGCAAGAAAACAGGTATTGTCTCATCTGCCAAAATATTTATCAGGACAGAATTCTTTTTTACAGAGTGCAATTTAAAAAAAACAAAAAAAAAAAAACATGCCGAGTCCTAAGGCATCTGATTCACTGTTTCTCACACACAGTAGGCATCATGAAATAATCTCTAAATGATAGTTAATGATAGAGCTTGCTCAACTTAAGAAATACATCTCCAGCCACTACACCCCTATTTGTCACCTGGGAAAGGATGCTTTGATTCGGTAGGAAAGCTTGTGCACCGCTGGGTGGGGAGGCAGCCTTTTATCTTCTGGCTCCTCGCCTCTCCCGTCTGTCCTGAGGCCAGCTCACTCCACCCTATTATCCCAGGAACAATCTGTGACTTCTTCATGTTTGGGGAAAAAAAAATGTACCTGCCACTTAACATAGAGAGTAAAGTTGTTGAGAAGTAGAGAGTTAATGACCAAATTTTACTTATTTGATTACATTGTGACTTAAGTAATTTTTAAATGTGGACTTAATACTTTCTGAACTTACATTCACGATCTGTTGCTAAAAACCCACAACACCCTTTGGGGGAAAAACCTGCCATAAGTAAATGCAGGGCTCTCTCTTTTAAATAAATGTTCTTACCCTGGTTTGTTAGAGCCTTTTCTCTCCCGACAAGGGCAGAATCTTAAGTTCTTTCTTCAGAGTCTATATTTCTCTTGAAGAAGTAGGGGAGGTTTATAGTACTTCTGAATTCAGCGTGTTGGGGGGTTTTACCCATGCCTCAAGAATAGTTTTTATAAATGTTATTTTTTTCAAGCCCTACAGTTCTTAAAGGTATCACGATATATAGTCTTATTTATCTAGTTGGGTGGAAGGTGAAAGAATAGGTAGTGTGAAATCAATGAGCTGTTGTCATAGCAACTTCTTCCTTGGGACAGGTAGCTATACACAATTTCCCTTTTACGGATCATATTTGGTTTGGTCCAGTTGCTTTACATTTTGAAAATGTGTAGTATTTACACAAAGAAGAGCTGACATCATTTCAGAATTAGCTAAATCTACACGTCTTTTAGAATCAAGCGAGCTCTGACATACTCATCATAGCTTTCCACTGTTCAGCGAGGGACAGAGGAATGGTATTTGATGATCCACAAGTCACTTTGCCTTTAATTTATGGGGTGCACACGGACTACAGAATGCAGATTTCCTCCAGCTAGCCTCACTGTGATTTTCACATACTAAGTACACTCCCACGTGAAAATGTTAAAAATTGATTAAAAGATGAGTTAATTTGCTATAATTCTAAAATACTTTAAACAGAATCTTCCTCTGGTGGTATTGTTTCCCCAGATCTGTTTAGCTGGTTGAAATTCCTTTGTTGTATTCTCAGCTGTGTAGTTCAGGTCTAGGCAGGCCAGAGGCTCTGCTCAGGACTGCTGTCTTCTGAAATGCCCTTAACTCTCCATGGCTCAGTGTCAGCAATCACCTCCCATTCCTTCCCCACCATTCGTGGAGCGGAACAGGAACTCTTGAACCACCCTCTCCTAACACCCACTTCACAGGCCCACGTGGGCAACAATTCTTTGCAAGAAAGAAAAATGTTTTTTAATAGATAAGGGGATAGAGTAGAACTAGGGATATAAAGTTTGAAGGAATAAGAAGCAGCGTGTTTTGCTTTTTTTCAGTGACTATAGCCCTGTGGGAATTTTTACTCTTGACCTGAATATAGGGCACCCGCTTGCTAATTGTAATGGATCAGATTCCAAATTGAAATTAGTCATTGCTTGATTTACCAGAGTTAAGCCTCTTGGGTCAAATTTTCTTACTTGTTTCCTCCCATCTGGTCTATCGGAATCCTCATGTAAGGGCCAAACTGTCAAAAGTGCTGTCAGAATGACCAACACCAGACACCTCAGGTATTTAATTCACTCTCTCCTCTTTTCAGTCTTCTTACCCAAAGCACACTTAAGAACTTTACTTTCGGGCCCTGGCTGGGTGTGGTTCAGTTGGCTGAGCATCATCCCAGGCACCGAGAGGTTGCTGATTCGATTCCCAGTCATGGCATATGCACAGGTTGTGGGCTTGATCCCCAGAGTGGGGCCTGTGGGAGGCAACTAATCCAAGATTTCTCTCTTTCATCATTGATGTTTCTCTCTCTCTCTCTCTCTCTCTCTCTCTCTCTCACACTCTCCCTTCTTCTCTGAAATCAACAAAATCGTATTTTTTAAAAAAGAAGGTTACCTTTGGGCCTCAGCTGAGGAGAGTAAATGAATAGACACAGCTCTCAGATTATGTGTCAGCGCTCTGGAGGTTCTCAAGTCATGACAAAGTTCACACAGAATCCTGATCATGGGGCACATTATCCTGAGGAAAAGAAAGACTTAACAGCCTCAGTCCTCCGTCATTTCATACTGATGAATCGGCTCTGCTCCTAAATTTTCAAGTACCAGCAATTCTAGGCAATTAGAGATGAAAAACTTCATGATAATCTCTTCCTTTCTTTCCCATGATTAATATACATTCTTCCAGCCAGAGTTGATTTCTCCTCCTCCTTCTCCTTCTTCTCCTCCTCCTCCTCCAAATGTATAACTAAAATTTTACCTGTTGGATTCACTTGCTTTTAAAACCCTATAAAAGCTCCTGAAGTTAATATGGAAGCCCTTTAACTGTTTGGAGGGAGAGCCTACAAGAGAAGATTAGGAGGATATCTGGAAGAAGTTTTCTGGGCTGATTTGTCTTTTCCCGGCCGTGAACTAGCTTCTGTGGAATCCTCTCAGCGTGTACCAGGGCTTTTGCACAGTTCTGTCTCCAGTAAAATGAGCCTAATTACTTACTGTTTTCTCTCCCCAGAATGGAAATGTGGACCCATTGGTTGAGTAGCATCTTGCCTCTGTAGTTCCAAGGAGCACAGGCATTACCTTGGTAGGCTAGGTTAGTGGACCCACACCAGTATTTCTTAGAAAACAGACCAACCACTTTCTCCTTGGCTCCCTTTCGCTGCCTTTTGTAAGGTGCTTGTTCTTGCTGACCACCCTGGTGCAGCTCAGAGAGCCAAAAGCTGAATTGTAATTTGCAAAAACTGAAACTCACTCATTGTTTTTATATGAAATTTATTTTTTTATTAAGGTATTATATGTATACATATCTTATCATTGCCCCCCCCCCCCCCCGCACCTCCCATTCATGCCCTCCCTCCCCAGAGTTCTGTGTTCATTGGTTGTACTTATATTATGCATACCAGTCCTTCGGATGTTCTCTTATCTCCCCCCAGGTCTTCTTCCCCTCCCTGCTGTCATTTGACAATCTGCTTGTTTTATGGTGACTATCTCAGGACCACATGAATAGAGTCCGCTCCTCCTCTGGTTCTCACCGCCCCTCCCCCTGGGTCCCACTGCTTCCCCTGGGACACACGGCTCTCCCGGGGCACACGGCTCATCCGGGGCACACCGCCCCCTGGGACACACGGCTCACCCGGGGCACACGGCCCCCCCCTGGGACACACAGCTCACCCGGGGCATGAAACTTATTTTTCATTAAAATGGTTTTCAAACTTGCTTTAAACTCCCAGGTGCAGTTTGTTTTTAAAGCTCTTGTTGTCCTGCCGTGTCACGGGAGCTTACCGAGTAAGGGAAGAAGAAGGGGAGGAGAAGGGAGTAGTCTAATTTACTCCAGTTGAGGAATCCCTGAAACCTGGTTATATTTATTTGGAATTGGTGACTTGTGTTTTCAGTCTCTATAACAGACTTCCCTTTGGAGCAAAAAGAGGCTAGTCATCGGTGTATCTCGTTGCTTCATGCCCCTCTCAGGTTCTGTGTGATGGGGCACTGCTCTAGGTGTGAGAGACAGCTACAAGGAGAAATGAGGCATGAGATCCTTTCTTGGAAAAAGCTTAAAATCCATTGGGAGCAGTGAGCCATGTGTAGATAACCATTTAAATCTCAAGTGAATCTAGTTTGTACCTGGAGAGCTGCCAAAAGGCATCCTAAAAATTGCATTAAAAAACACCACACCAGTGTATTCTTTAAAAAAACGCAACTAAAAACAAACAAAATAAACTTTTTATTAAACCACCAGCGAGAGCCCGTCTCTAAGTAGTAGCTGAGTTAAGACAATCCTTAGTTTAAAGCTTCAGTCTTGACACGGACTGACATTATGCCCTTGAGCAAACTACTCAACTTTTACAATTCCTTAATTTCTAAATTATAAACTGGCAGTGAGCCTAACATGAATGTCCAAGAAATTGGCACCTGTAAGGTGTTCTGGGTCTGAATGGTGCTACTATGGTTTATATACAATTAGGGTTATTTGTGTCCAGGGCGCAGACCCCCCCCCCCCATAAGCCCACAGAGGTGTCTCTTCTTTGACAGCAAACTCCTACAGATTAGCAATTAAAAGCCAGATTTCCTCTGTCAGGAGAAAGATTTGTTTAAACAGTTTTTAGTACATTTTCCTAAATCTTTATCAAGTAGGGCCCCCAGATAAAAACCCTTAAGGACTTAGCTGTAAGCCAACAGATGAGAATAGGAAACATTTAAGTCTTAAAGAACTCGAGTCCAACAAAAATGCTGGCCTGAGGTGACATAAACCTTGTTTTCAAATTTCCCAGAGCGGGGGGGGGGGGGGGGGGGGGGAAGAAGGGGGAGGGTTTATTACTGGGCAAAGCCCGGGCCTCCATGATTGTGTTTTTTCTTCTCTCTTTTAATCCACAGGAAACTTGTGGGATGGGTCTTTTGATAGTCATCCGCTGTTTCAAGTTTTTCTATTTCTACAGAGCGTGCTTCTGTAAAGGCATATCTAGAACAGACCAGAAGCCGAGATTGTTAAATCACTCTTTGAAAATTAGTGTCTTGGACAGGAATCTGCCTTTACCTGGTTTGTATCTAAAATAGGCCTCACATCCTGAAACAGAGCTGCACACACTATGTTCAGGGCGCCTGGCCACCCTTTTCTGCGTGGCAGGCCTAGCTCTCTGGCCTCTGGGGGCCCCAGCTTCATGTGGGGGCTCCCTATTCAGCTCCCCATCTCAGGTGCTTTTGCTTCCTCAGAGGCACATACAGACTTGTTCCTCTTGTGATGACAAATCCGAGTCGGTGAAATGCGACTTTAAGTGGTAGGAGTAACCCTGGGTGGCTATTTGTGTTGCCCACTTAGTTGTTGTTGTTTTTTTTGGCTCTTGGGGGGAGTAAGTGGGTGTTCCTTGCTCCCCAGCTGAGACAGACACTCCCCCCCCCCTTCCGGGCAGCTGCCTAACTTGGCTTCTTGCTGGGCGCACACCGGTGTCAGAAATACAATGTCAATACACACGTCGACATGTAATAGAGAAACAAGCCGTAGAAATGATCGTTTGCCATCTGCTCGCATGGGATGCGAGGCAAAAACAATGACATTTTCTGATTCAGTAACTTAATTGTTCTTGTGCCTCCTGTAATCACATCGTAGACAAACAAATTACACGTATCCAAACACTTGTCCTACAGAAAACGCACTGGTCTTTGAAGCGGACGAGAATAGCAAAGGATGCCTGGTTCTCCCTTCCCAGGGGAGGTCCAGAATAGCTACTCTGTTCGGCTCGTTGTGTTTCACAGTTGCAATCTGCAGTCAAAACATGTTGGAGACGCACCTCCCGTGTGTCTATGGGAAGAGTGGGTGTAACAAAGTGGAGAGGAGAATTGGCCTGATGGACTCCCAAGGCCTATGACGAGGGAGAGGAAAGTGTTGAAAACAGCAGATAATAATAATAACAACAACAACAACAACATCTTCTTTACGGAGTGCCTGCTATATGTCAGGTGCTGTATTGGTATTTCACATACGTTAGCTCTTGTGTTGGTGGACTACGAGTGCTCATTTTAATAACCAAGGGGATAATGATAGGAATAAAAGGTAATAATAACTAATTGAGAGCGTGGACAAGTTTCAGGGGGAAGGGGACGAAAGGGAACTGCGAGGCTGCCGAAAGCTTAGTCAAGGTCTGGCTGTTGAGGGTCGTGTAGCAAAAAGGCAAACTCCAGGTGTGACCGGTTGGTGGGAACAGATATCTTGGCATAAGCAATTCTAGGCGTGATAGGGGGTCTGTTGTTTCTGCTCAGCATTGATATGTGTGCATACCATCTACAAATATTTTCTCACTCCTTCACCTTGAGACAAAGGGTGTGAATTCACAAGCTGAGTTGGGAACAATAAATGTGCAATACAGTTTATGCCCAGCAAACAGAATTATTGACGAAAGTCTCAGGGCGCCCACACATAAAAATGGCCCCTATTAGCACCCCAGGATTCATGGGGCTTCTCTCCTGGGCAGCCTTAACCAGAAGTGTCCCATGGTCTCCACGGTATCCCAAGATTCAAGATTTCTCCTCTCCTCCCTCTCAGAGGGTGATCGTCATCTCTGCTCTTGGGCTCAGCCATTCCACACTGCTCTGCTCCGTGTCTGCACCTCCAGCCCAGCCCTCCCTCAGACCCCACTGCTCCTGGAAACCTCCACGGGGCAAGACCCTTTCCTCGCCTCAGCCAGAAAATTTAGGAATTCCTAGAACCTCAACCCAGTGCCGTGGCTTCAAAGCTCGGGTGACTTTCCGTGGCTCCCATTGCTTTCAAAAAAAAAATCCAAACTCCTTGGCTTGGCATACAAAGCCCTTAGTCATGCAGCCTTGGCAGAGTTACTTTCCCACGATGCCCTGATGCACACCCCGTCCTGTGGTCTCCCCTTGCCTGTGCATCTGCTGCATGTCTTCTCTGAGCACGGCTCTTCCTCCTGCTCAGGGCCGACTTACCCGTCTTTAAAACTCCCTTCAAGAGCGACGTCCTCCTTAGTAACCCTTTTCCACCCCCCAGTTTGGGGTGTCTCCCTCTCTGCGTTTTCTGTAGCTCTCAGCTCACATCAGTGGGATCAGTAACATACAGCTAACCTACAGAACCGTAGTAACTTCCCTCCCAACACTCCGCGTTCCAAGAGGGCAGAGGCCGTAGCACTGGTCCTCGCCTCCCTGGAACGAGCACTGTATCTGGCCCTCAATAGTCGCTTCATAAAAAATTTGAATGAGAAGGAAGGGGTATTTGGCCTTCCAAATGATGACGAGTCATTGATCCAGCCTTAGAAAGGAGCAGTGAAATCCTGTTAAGGTTGGATTTCACGTTTCCCTTTCACGTCAGATACCACCAGCCACCTAATTCCAAATTTTCTTGGCCAAAAATATTACTGAAATTCCATACTTCCAGATTTTTGCCTCTGGGCTGATACATTCACAGCATGCAATGATTTGTCCGGATAATTGTGCTTTACCTTGGGATTCTAAGAGAGGAAGGTTAAAGGAATCGCTGGTTTAGTAATTGCATTGTTAATCCTTAAAAGGAGAGTTGCATGGGAAATATTTTAAAAACTGGTTAGAGAAGATAATTATTGGGATGGAGAAGATAATTGCTTATGACATCTACCGTAACTGGTGTGAATTCAGGTTTCATGCAAAATAAAGCAGCTTACGTGTGTGGTGTTATTTTATGTTTTTTGTTTCTTACAACTACTTTCCTGTGTAGGTTTCACAGAGCATGTGTGAGGCACAGAGCGTGGCCTTCCATTTGGATGGGGCTTTAAAATGAATTCAGTAGCTTGACTGTGTGTGTGTGTGTGTTTAGGGTGAGGAAGATCTCCATGTTGATGAACTATGTTGAGTGTTCAACTTTGATTAGCACAGGGCGGGGGGCCTGGGGGCCCCATCAAAGAAGTTGATGAAAGTTGAGTGTTGTAGCAAAGCAAACAGGCCAAGCCCATATGGCTCCTTCCATCCATAGGCTATGCGTTTCTGTACCATTTTGTGCCCAATCTTGCCTTTTTACACACTAATTTTTTAGTACTCCACAAGACAATTAGGGAATAAAATATTTTATGGTCTATTCAATAATGATACTCATTACGCTTTCCCTTGCTATTCAGGTTACTACCAACGGTGCCACCCTTACTCATAAGACTCCTAATTAATAATGCCTCTGCTCATGTTGCAAAATCCAGATTGCTAAACTGGGCCTGCGAGCCCTCAGGAATTCAGCCCAACTCATCTTTCCAGTCTTAATGTTTGAATAGTTTTAGGTGCAAGTAAAAACCCCAGAACACCCCAGATCAAATTGCCGTATACAGAAAGGAAAGGTCATCTTTTCCGTAGCAGAAGTCTGGAGACAGCTCTTGAGACTGGCTCAGTGACCTAATGATGTCGTCAGAAGCCCAGCTTGTGACCGTCGCTCCACTCCACCGTGCACCACGCCATCTGCTGGCGTGTCCTCCGCCTGGTGGCAGAAGGGCTGCAGAACTGCCAGGACCACATCCAGACCACATTGTGTATCTCGCTCAGGAATGAGGAAACCTTTCCCAGGAGTACTCTAGGGAATGTCTCCTTGTGTCACTGACCAGAATTAACTGAGTCACATGGCTTTTCCTGAACCAATCACTGGCAAGAGGAATGAGGCTACGATGGTAACCGACCTTGTTGGAACACAAGTGGAGAGTCAGTCATTAGGCCTGGATTACAGGGCTTCCTTACTTCCCCCTGTGTATCCTACCTTCCCATACCTACCTCCGCCACTTTGGCCTTTCTGTGGTGGCCCTACAAAGCCTTATACCTGCCTGCCATCCCTCCTCCTCTTTATCCCTCAGATCCTAGCCCTCCACCCTCACCACCCCCAGTTCTCACCCAGGTTCCCTGTGCTTCACGGAACTGCCCTGGTTCTGCTCATTTGGCACCTGTGTGAGATCCACGTCTCTACAACTAGCTTCATAGGTCCTTGGAGCATGCCTATGTGTCTCTCTGTTCCCTGGTATCCTTTTTAGAGAGCCATAGACCTTGAGTTTATTCGTTCAAATGTCATTAAGATGAATATAACCCAGGGAAGAAAATGTCCTTACATCCTATTCCTAATAATCCCTTTTAAGACTAGAGGCAGTTCTTAAAATAGACTACGCATTCCTTCTGTTACCAGAAGAGAAAGAATTCCATATTAGTGGAACAGGAAGATGTAAGAGTAGCATTCACAATTAATAATTCCCTTTTCATCCACCTACATCCCTTCTTATCCCTTTTATAAAGAGTCACAAACTAAATTGGTACATATTAGGCTGTGGGTGTTCTTAGTTTCACCGTTTTCCGTATATTTTCAGACAGTGGTACATCAGGGTTATTGGAGGAGCCTTTTGAAAATAGATGCATGCTTAAGCATCGTATTCAAAAGTTCAGTGGCAGGTAGTCTGGGGTGGGGGCCCAGTCTGTCTTCATAAACTGGGAACTAGGAGATTCTAATGGGCAGCTAAGGTTGAGAACTCTGGCTTTAGATATCCATATGCAAAACCCTTCTTGGTGAATCATTTCAAACTTCTTTGGGATTCTTGTCCAGATTGTTGTCATATCTTACTGTCTGTCTTCATTCGCATGCCAAGCCATGCAAGAGAAGTGCTTATTTCCTGCATCTTTAAGACCCATCTTCACATCACCACCCCTGCACCCCCCTTATTTCCTGCATCTTTAAGACCCATCTTCACACCACCACCCCTGCCCCCGCCCCCCCCCCCCCAACCCTGGATTGTAAGCATCTCTTCCTCTTTCTTCTGCTCCGAAGTGTTCAAGGCAACATTAAGGATGTCCCGGAGGCTCAGTCGTTATCCATGAGTAGAGCAGTTTTGCCTGGGTCCTGAACATTCTGGTCAGCGTCATGCCTGCTGTGCATCCTGTTCTGTAAGCCCTTAACCAAAGGTTCACCTGCCTTTGGGCCCAGATAGCAGTGCTCTCAGAGTCCTCTCAGACTTGCCCAGCCCTTCTCTCATTCCCTGTTCAAACCTTTGCAGCTTTCAGGAATACTTTATCTAGAGTTTTACTTAATCCAGTTATATGCTGCCTTTTGACAATTTCTACTTTATTTCACTCCTCCAAAAATTCCTTAATTTCATATTTATCAGGAAAAAAAAAAGAAAAACACAAAATAAAACAATACCACCTTATCCTGGTTAATTGGAATAGTTGTCCTCTCAACCCCAATCTTTCTTAAGGCTGCTATTCCCAGGTCTTTCGTTTTCTTCAGATATTAACAAATATCATCATTTCTACACAATGGTGTGAAAGCTTTTGTTTGAGACTCTGTTGAATGTTCTTTTGTCTCTCTTGCCTTTCTTTATGCTGTATGATAAAACTTCCTTTGTTTATTTAGAAAATTCAGGGTTGGATGGTGCCTATCGAACCCATTTTGAATGATTAAATGCTTATTTGATTGTGACTAACGACAGGCCCAGTGCATGGATTCGTGCACCAGTGGGGTCCCTCAGCCTGGCCTGTGGGGATTGGGCTGAAACTGGCTCTCCAATATCCCCCCCCCCGGGGGGGTCGTTATTGTAAAAGGGCACAGGCCAGCGGAGGGACCCCACTGGTGCACAACCGGGGCCAGAGAGGGACCACAGAAGGGCTCCAGGGCATGTCCGGCCTGACTCGCCCAGTCCCAAAAGGCTGGACCCTAGCAGCAAACTAACCTACTGCTCAGAGTGTCTACCTCCTGGTGGTCAGTGGGCATCATAGCTACTGGTCGAATGGTTCCTTAGGCTTTTATATGACTGATACTTGCTGTCATAGCAGTTTCCTACAGCAGTGGGCCTTATAACTCATCAGAGTCAGGCACACTTATTTAAACATGGACTGCTGGTCCCTACCCTCAGAGAATTTCTGATTCCGTAAGTCTGGGGAGAGGCTTGAGAATCTGCATTTCTATTAAGGTCCCCAGTGATGGAGATTTTGCTTAGCTTGGGGCCACACTTTGAGAACCACTGTCCTGTGGGACCAAGAAGCAACCCATGAATGTTTTCTGGTTAAATGTTTCATGTCAGAATATTTAGGAAAAAAAATTTTATAATGCTTTTTAGATACTTTTCCTAATGGTGGGTACTCAGAGTAATTCACGTGAGACCCATAATATATTATAGATTTGAAAAGGAACTTTTAAATGAGAACAGATGGAAAATTGCTTTAAGTATGAGGAAGGCTAATACTTTTCTTCACATCAGTCTAGAGCAGCGTTTTGGGGTTAATGGTTAAGTAGCGCAATGATATCCCCAGACCTGGGTTCTTACTGTCTCTTCACCGTGTGCTGGCGTGTCCTCAGATTTGCTCTGCCTGGTGGCTAAATGGCTGCAGAAGTGCCAAGCATCACATCCAGGTCACACACCGTACACTCTGGCCCATGGTCACCAACCTTTCAGATGTCATGGACCACCAGTGGTCCACGGGCCACCAGTTGGCGACCGCTGCTCTAGCCAGTATCCTAGTTGATGGAGCAGAGTAACAGCTGGGGAAACTAAAGTTGATGATCTAGAGCCGTGGTCGGCAGACTGTGGCTCAAGAGCCACATGCGGCTCTTTGGCCCCTTGATTTTGGCTCTTCCACAAAATATCAGGGCCTGGGCGAGTCTCTTTTGAAGAAGTGGCGTTAGAAGAAGTTTAAGTTTAAAAAATTTGGCTCCCAAAAGAAATTTCAGTCATTGTACTGTTGATATTTGACTCTGTTGACTAATGAGTTTGCCGACCTAAAGGTTCTTATCAGAGGCCTTGATTAAGGAAGGAGCAGAGCAGTCATTGGCAGGCAAGTTAATTTATCTGCGTGGCCTTCATCTCTCATGGTAGATGAAGACATTGCTCCTCCAAGCAGTGTGCTATCGTGGTTCTTTCTCCACTTACACGGCAATTATTTGAGGCTTTCGATCAACTTCTTAGACCTCTGACTACTTTCGGGGTATGTCACAGAATCTTCCTGTTCCAGGGGTTCCTCTGGGAGAGCAATATCACGAAGAAAGATCCACATTGTATCACTGTCTGAAACCCTGACCTGTCCAACCTGACAGTCAGCATGAAACTGCAGACGAACCCACCATTTGAGAAAAGCAGCTGCACACACAGGACTCGACCAGATGGGAATGGGCAGTGGGTTCACTGCTCCCATTGCATTTCTTACCTGTGGGGTCAATAAAGCCTCCTCGTCTGAAGTCACACCGTACGACCCACTTCTGTTTTCCCCTCTCCTGCACCTTTCCTGGGATTTTGCTCTGTTGGCCACTGCTTACCGTCTTGCATTTCGAGAAGGTGACTGTAACTCGGCCTCTCCTGCCGTGTCAGGAACATCTGGGTATAAAGGGAGTCTCCCATACATATCTCCTGGCCATTGGTATTCAGATGACATTGTTGGCACCAGCTCTACAAAGTGCCCCAATGTGTCTTGTAAAGTGGAGGCACAGAACATGTAGCAAAGGATGTGTTGATTCTTTACTCCCAGGTTCCGGGCAAACTCTAAGTAGTTCATTCTTTCAAGAGGATTGGCCCTTGTCTTTTTGTCAGCTTGACTTCTGCCCTTGAAGTGCTTGGTTCCTTAGAGTTCTCTCATAGATTCCCTATAGATTCCTACAATCCGCGAATGGGCATGATCCCTGAAATGTCCTGTTCTGACTCTTCCATGGGGTGACTCTGCTCTTCAGTGTGACTGCCACTGCCAGGAACAGATAGAACAGGGAACGTAACGATGTCCACAGTGTAAGGACAATCTGCTCCCTCTAACCTAAGGCCGAGCAAGTGGATGTGACTGTGTTTAATTCTGTGTATTATAATACATTTACCTAAACAAGGGTAATGATTTAGAATATTCACAAAATGCATAATATGTAAAAAGCCATACCTCAGTGTTAAGTCCTGTATTCATTAAGGAGCCCCAGAAAAACTCTCTTAAGATGTGCCTCCCACCCCCCTCCAATCTGATGGGAAATACTTTATTTTCACCAGCTTCAAGGGTAGTCTCCAAGTTGTCATTTTACTTGAGCTGGGATCATGTGCCACTATTTAACTTAAATGTACACCTCCCTTATAATTTTCTCTCCTTATCTTGGCAGGAATCAGTTTCTCTAGAGCCCATCTTCTTTCTGTATGCAGGTTTGATCGTGGATGAGTTTACCAAACAGTGCCCCTGCCTTGTGCCTTTTGAGTCTGTGTGTATCTGTCTGTCTGTGTGTCTGTTTGAGGCTCCAGGTGTGAGGTCTCCATATCTCGTTGTACACTGCTTCATCTCTCTATATAAAATCCTAATATGCAAATTGTCCCCTCAGGAAAGCCACTGGGAGACCAAGAGTTCAGGAGTTCAGTTGCTCGCTGTGACATGCACTACCATCAGGGGGTGGTACTGCATGAAGGAAGGGCCCAATTTGGCCCTGAACGCTGGCCAGGCCTAGGGACCCTACCCATGCACGAATTTCATGCACTGGGCCTCTAGTTTTACAATAACTCCACACCTGAGTTAGGGACCACAAAGCTCCCATCCCCAATCCTGTGCTTTGTGAAATATAAAGTGAAGTTCATTTGAATGAAATTCCTCTCTGGGACACACGTCAGCATTTTAAAATGTCTGTGTGTGCTGCAATGAACTTTGAAAAGGGAGCATGCAGTTTTGATGTCAGGTTTTTAATGGACGTTGCCCAGAGCTGTGTTGCTAGCCCAAACCGATTTTCTGTTTACCCCCAATGATACCTCCGAGCCTGAAACATGTAGACCCGTGTTGGGGGAAGTCCTGTAAGGGTGAGCAATTCAGCTGTAAGAAACCAGGTTCCCCGGGAAGTGTAATTAATGCAATTAGGTGTGTGGTTCAGGGTCGTCTGGGCATGTATGTGTATATTCTGTCTTTATCAGATAAACAAATGAAAGTCTTCTACCTAATTGTTTCCTGTGTTAGAATCCACCTCTTCACAAGTTGGCTGTGGTCATTGAGATAACCAGAGCATCCATCTCAGTAATCCTCCCTTTTAAAAAAATATATATATTTTTTATTGATTTTTCACAGAGAGAAAGAGAGAGGGATAGAGTTAGAAACATCGATGAGAGAGAATCATCGATCAGCTGCCTCTTGCACACCCCCTACTGGGGATGTGCCCACAACCAAGGTACATGCCCTTGACCGGAATCAAACCTGGGACCTTTCAGTCCGCAGACCGACACTCTATCCACTGAGCCAAACCAGTTTCGGCAATCCTCCCTTTTTATTAGTTCTCCTCACATCCTGTCCAGGACATGGGCGTGTGTGTGTGTGTGTGTGTGTGTGTGTGTGTGTGTGTGAAATGGCTGAGAGCATCATCACCACCAACCTTAACATACAAACAGAGCAGCATTCACGTTATTTTAAGCATAGAGATTCCAAAGAATTTTAAGGCTTACGGCAGCATTTAAAGAACTTGAAACAGAGGCATCCTCAAGTCACCTCAGATTTGCTTTATGAGGGGAGGGAGAGAATAACTTTTCTCTTTGAGGATAACATGCACAGACCCATGCCCTTTTTCCTCTCTCACCTTAAAAAATTGACATCATTTTTACATCAGCTTCTGTGAATCAATTTACATTCGGATAAAACTAAAAAACTGGAAAGAAGAGGGTGAAGTGTAGGTGTTTAATTAGTGAAATTTAATTAGTAATGTGTAAGCTTGCTTTTGTAAATTTCCTACCCCAAATTTCAACTTCATGGACCTACCCACTCTCCAGAAGTGAGAGATGGTTTGCATTCCCATGAATTCACCATCTTCAAGAGGGAGAAAAATTCAAGCTAGACAGAAGTGTGTGTGTGTGTGTGTGTGTGTGTGTGTGTGTGTGTGTGTGTATGTGTGTGTTCTGACTTTAAGTTTATTTGAATTTCTAAAGAGAAATTTCCCTATGTCCTTTATAGTAAGTAAGGTACTGATCATCTTTTCTCTCTTCCATCTGATGACCTTTTACTATAGATGGAAGAAAGCTAGTGCTTCCTTTTGGTATTTTGAGAGTTTTATTTTTGTGCCTCTCCTTGGCAGCCTATTCTCTCCATAAGCCAGTGCCGACGTGATGGCGAGGGTGTACGTATCCACGGTGTTCTAGAACGTCTTTTTGTTGCATGTTTACGTGAGTAAGTTTATATTTTTTCCACCTATTTAATCTCATATTTAATATTGTGAACTTTCTTCTAAACAAAAGAAGAGAAAAGCCTATCTGGAGACACATAAGAACAGTGAAGGCAGGGTCATTTTTAAGCATCTGATTAGATCACAATTTGGGAAAGATCTTACACTTTAAAACAAGAGTTTTGAACCACAGGTTCGTTGAAGGTGGGAGGGGGTGTGTCTTCCATCTTCTTTCTTTGAAAGCATATAGATTTGTATGTGTGTTTGTGTGTCTGTGCGTATTTGAATTTCCTAGTGAAAGGGTTCGTTGCTTTCATAGGCTTTTCAAAGCCACCGCCTTGAAAATATCTTCTTTTTTACTGTAGTTGCTTTTTACTATTTATAAACAACTTTCAATATTCATTAATTCTTTAAATATTTCCTTTGCAGAATAAAATTCTTCTTGCAATATATATTTTTTATTTGTTTAATTTATTGTTCACTCAAAATTGATCCAAATTCTAGGGGGTTTCTCCCAGGAGAATTTGGTTTAAAAGCAAAGGACTATACCATAGATGAATGAGGCTTAGCTTGGCTCTGCTTTGCATGTGGGAAAATATATATTCCAGTGCAGTCTGTATCGCTCCTCACCACGGTTGCACTGGCTCTTCCTCGTGAGGTGCCTGTGGGAGAGCCAGTCTTTTTTTTTTTTTTTTTTTTTTTTTTTTTTTAGCCTCTGAAATAGAGGGAACAAAAGAATAGATTCCGACTTGCTATGTCTGGAGACTGAACTATATTGTCCTCTGGGAAACAGTTAAGCAAAGCACAGATTTAAAAATCAGTGTGGTCAGCATGGTTTCAACCAAGATGATAAATACCCATGATTTTATTGGACTTGCTGCTGTTTTGAAAAGAAGCATCAATTACTATCAACCTGGGTAAAAAAAAAAAAGGGGGGGGGCACGTTCTACTGTGATGTTTTTAGGAGTTTAAGAAATAGGTTGAAGTTAATAGTCAGTGAAATAAGAGAGATCCCATTTTTTAAGAAATGAAATCCCTCACATTTAAAAATGCACATGTGTACATTGACCTGGGCAACGAGGACAAGGTAAAGAAAGTATTTTATGATTTGACCACAGCTTACATTTTTGGCCTTACTGATATGACTCGGCCACACAATTAAATATTTATATCAATAAGCATTTGAGTGCTTCGTCTGTGCTGAGCGCTAGACCAAATTTATGCAGGAATAACAAGAGGACTTAGAGCCGGAGGTCTACCCAGGCGCTGCCAGCACAGGGCAGGGCAGGGCAGATACCCAGTAACATCATTCCTTGCCCCTTTATGTTTTCCTAAGTTTGTATAGGATACCTATTTTGACAATCATATACAGATCTTTGGAAAACATGAATATTATCAGGCACCACAAGGAAGTATTTTTTTTAATATTTAAAAATAAATTATACTAAAAATATATGTGCTGCCTCTCCTTGAGAGAATAAGCTATTCTGGACAGTTGAGCTTTCCCAGTGGCCCAGGGAAATTTGTCCCTCTGATTTTGTTTTCTCTGTTCCTCTCTCACTTCCACCACTTGTTTGAAAACATTATGAAATTGATTATACACTTATAGACTTTTAAAAATATATATTGAACATAATTTAAGCCTCCTTTTTAGTAAGTCAGGTCTGTCGTTATCAATTGTAATTATTGCATCATGCTGTAATAATAAGTGTCCCTAGGAACATTTCATAGGGCTGTTTGCCCCAACTTTTCTGCTTTGTAAGCATCATTTTTTAATGTGTCCCCTTGCGATAGGACTTTTTCTTTGAGTTCCTAGACTTTCTAAAAACAATCCCATGATTTTATAATCTGACCATATGTGAAAGAAGAGTGAGTGAAATGGCCATGGGTTTAGGGTTTCTGTATAAGCTAAGTTCATGGATATGATTTTCTTGATAATTTTATCTATTTGTTTGATTATTTTCTGTTCTCGTTAGTGATCCAAACAGAGTGGCAAGGCAAGTACTGGGTGGATAATGATGTTTTATAGTATTTCTTGGCATTGTAAACAAGTGTGCTGTGTTTTACTTTTATTGATGAAATAGGAGACAAGCAATTACAGAAACTTCAGTGTAATAAGTCTGTCACTTTGCACCTCTTTGGATTTTTCTCTGCTTTCCCAAGCAACTTAACTCATTCTGTTTAACCTTGGCACTGGTCAGACCTCAAATTAATGAAAGCTACAGAAAACAAGTGTAGTGTTTCAGTGTTGATACTCTTTTCCCGTTAAATGTGTATTTAATCCCTAAACTTAAAAAAAAAAAATCGGTTTGCTTTAAGGCAGTGGTCTTGAAGTGAAGCTTCAACAACCACCGTGGTGTCAAATGAGAAGCGCCCAAAGAGGAACGTCAGGTGCAGAGGCTTTGCCGTGATCTCGTGAACTGCTCCGAGCTATTTTTTTCTTGTGGACTCAGAGGAACAAATCCTGAAGAAGGCGCTGAGCAGCCTCTGTTTTCCTGCCTGCCCGCATGAAGTACCAGCCCCGATCCAGGACCTCCGTTGGGTAGTCCGGGACGTGTTTTACACAGAGCCCCTGTTGAAGTCCAAGGAAATCGGGCCCAAAACTCCAGGGTCTCAGTGTATCTAGTGCATTTCAGCCTTCCGCTTTCATACGCTCCTCACACAGCTCACCTGCCTAGCAGAGACCTCCACTTCTGGATGCTCCTTCTCCTTCCGGCTGTATTAACCACCTGGTAGTGGTGGATTCCTCGTTTCCCTTACCTTCCTCTAGCAGTATGCTCTCACTACATTAAAAAATAATCTGTGTCTATGATTTGCCTAGACTGGGTCACCCAGTGAGCATTTTATACACAGGCATAGAGAGGTACCAATTCCTTTTCTTACGGAATTAATATAGTCATGCAAAAAATAATTTTTAATTAGTTAATTAAAAAAAGCATTTTGAGCATTGGCTATCCTATAGTCTGTGAGCCGGACACTCATAAAACGTACTTCTAAAGCCCACTGGGGAAGAGCGGCATGCTGGGAAGGAAAGCCCAGTCCGGTAAGCGCTTACTCAGAGCCATGTGGGGCAGCCTTCTCTGAACCTCAGTCCCCTTATCTGTTACCGGGGAAAAGGCATCTCACGAAGCTGTTTTGACACTTAGCTAAGATAAGGCATGTGGCATTTTAAAGCTGTGGACGTGTCTGTTCGGTTTAAAATAGAAGCTAGCTAGGCGAATTTTATTCTTAGATAACCCAGTTATGAGACTGGGCAAAGGGGGTAATGCAGCTCCCGGGCGAATGATTGAGATTATATTATTAGGAGCCTCTCGTTCTAGAGCTCATTTCATTGGTGCTTCTGCTAAGTGTTGATGGCCTTGGGAATGACACAGACACACCTGACGTCACACATGACTGTCGGCCTTTCTTCGCACCCACGGCCGCATTTTTACTGCATCTCGTAAATAAGAATGTATTGGGTCTCATGGTGCCTGTTTGCTAGTCTGTTCTAGACTGTCTTTAGAGCAGTATCCCGGTGTTTCCACTTATTGTTCTTCCTCTCCCTCACCTTTTCTTTTCTGTTAGTTCCCTAAAGGTAGGGAGGTTATATATGTCCCATTTTGCCTGGGACAGTCCCAGTTTATGCCTGCTGTCCCAACAGCCTATCTGTTTAGCATTTTAGCACTCTCAAAAGTGTCCCAGTTTTGACTATAAGTTATATATAGTCACTCGGGCTCATGGCATTGCAGAAATGAAATCAGAAGCTCGCAAATGAGTGGAGTCGTAAAGATCTGTGGTAACTGGCCCCAGCCCCTGCACTGACTGCCACAGGGTGTGGATGTGGTCCAATAATGTGCTGGAATGCAGCTTTCAGATCGAAGTGCATGGTGTCTGGTGATCAGCACACATCCCAGCGGCCTTCCTGGGCAGCTGATAAGACTAAAACCTGTGTTGAGCTGGTGAGACTAAAACATGTGTTTGCTCACTCCCGCTTAGCACAGCAGCGTTGACACTTCCACAGTGTGCACTCCGGCAGGGCTTGCCGGAGCTTGAAGGCTGATACATTCCTTCTTACAGGCTCTTCAGGGTTTTCATTCTGTGCGAGCAGATGCATTCATATGGCATCATCCTGCTTTTGGCCATCTTTTGCCCACGGCAGCCAACAGGGGCCCACAGACTAACAACAGCATGTCTCTGGGCCCCTTCTTACCCGGGCAGCTCTGGTAGTGAGACCAAGGGGATATTTTACTGGTTTAATATGTGCAGTCTTGGCATTTTTCTAGCCCGGCAGTTCAAATAAAGTTTCCACACAGGTTGTGCCTGGTCAAGAGCAAATGTGTCACGAACGACCTTCCTCTGTGGACAGCTCTGTTGGCATTGGGGGCTGGCCTCTGAGCTCCTGAGCGCTAAAGAAATGCCTCCCTGCCGAAACCGGTTTGGCTCAGTGGTAGAGCGTCGGTCTGCGGACTGAAAGGTTCCCGGGTTCGATTCCGGTCAAGGGCATGTACATTGGTTGCGGGCACATCCCCGGTAGGGGGTGTGCAAGAGGCAGCTGGTCGATGTATCTCTCTCATCGACGTTTCTAACTCTCTATCCTTCTCAATTCATCTCTGTGTAAAATCAATAATATATATATATATATATATATATATATATATATATATATATAAAATAAAAATAAAAAAAAAGAAATGCCTCCCATCTGTCAAGTGAAAGTGGACGGTCAGAAAGTAAAGAAAAGCCACTGCCATGGTCATCTTGGGGCTAATCCCCTTTTTCCGTTTCCAGAGGCGCCGAAGCGGGGTGAAGATCTCTGTGGAAACAGTGCTTCTCACACTTGAACACGGGGCTCTTGTGGGAATGCAGGTTCCGATATGGCAGGTCTGGGGCGAGGGCCCAGGGTCCCGCATTTGTGGAGGGGAGAGCCATCTGGAAAGCGTGTGCCTCAGCCGGCTCTGACTCTGGATGGCACTGTTGTGCCACCGGCAAGTCAGAGTGACACTCACGAGACCCTCACTGCTGCCAGGAGCTCTGTTTCAGCCAGAGGGCAGCGCAAGAGGAACTGTCTCAGTGTTCCTGCTACTGAAGAGAATACAGAAATCTATACTTCATGGACGTGGACTTCCAGCAACTGCTCCTTTTCTCCCGGTTAAGGGCCTTGAGGAAGGGGGAGGGTGAGGAAATAAAGAGGAAACTAGAAGAAGTTCAGAAAAGGAAGTTTTATTCCCGCCTGCTTCCCTCATGGGAGAAAAGGCTGCGCTGTGCCTCCCTCCCTCCTGGCTCCTTCACTTCTGTTATTTCAGGAAATGTCGTCCTCACCCACCAAAGAGGGATTGGAATGCGGGCGGTTTTCAGAACCCTTTAGGTGGTTAGAGCATAGCAACCGAGAGTTTTTCATGACCGTAGGACACTACGTACCGTATATTTTTGTCTTTAAGAATGTGGTTCTATTTCCGCAAGGGCACCTCCAAAATAAGTCTGTAGTAGACAGGGGTGGGCAAAAGGAGGCTTACAGTTGTTTGTATGGAAAAAGGCACGCCGGGTATGATGATTGCAGCAGCTTTATTAACTCTCTGTTTTGCGTACTCACAACTGGTAAACCTACTTCTGCTCCCCTGTATGTATATGTGTGTGTGTGTGTGTGTGTGTGTGTGTGTGTGTGTGTGTATAAATTTGGCATTTCCCCCTATGTACCTCGTTCTATTTCTTTACAAATAATCTACTTTTTTTTTTTTTTTTTTGAGGAGGAGGAGGACCAAAGTTTTCCCACCCCATAACATGCCTTTTGGGATATTGATTTTTGCTAGTTATGAAGAAACAAAAAATTTTAGGATCTTTGACTCCCACCCTTTACCTGCCTAGAGGAATTCAGATGGAAAAACCTGCTTAGCGGAAGGGAGCATAATCTTAGCATCGTATTATAAACTAAATGTGGCAGGTGGGGAAAATCTAGCAAAGCCTGTTTGTTAGACTCCCCTCTGCGTCCCCGCTGTTTCTGGGTGGCCCAGCGAGACTTCATTTACCACATGTTTGCTTTTTCATCTGCCTGCGAATTACCTGCCTTCCCGTTAAAATCCCAGGCCCCAGTCCCCCTTCCCTTTGTTCAAAATGACCTGTAATCCTCAACTGCCCAAGGTCCCCTGGGGGCTCACGTTCTGTGGCCCGGCATGTACAGCCCCAGTAGTACATTTTGGACATTTTCTCCTGTGAATCTGTGTCGTGTTAATTTAGTTATTCGCCCAGCCTCAAGGACTTAGAAAGTGTGAGGAAATTTTCAGTTTCCTCCAGTTTCCTAGCTTCAAATTTTAAAAAATATATAATCTGTAGTTAGCTGTATTAACTTCTGCTTCTGTAGTACTAATAAGTAGGAAAGTAATTTGAGGAATCCAGCCTCACAGTGGCAGCAATAGCTGGAAATGGTTATTAGCACTTATTGTAAGCATCTGCTGGTTTTGGGGGTTATATGTGTAATAGATAGCTCTTTTGAGTGGACAAGGAAGTGCTTGCCAGTGGATCCAACTGTGTGCACTCCACGTGTGTCCTCTCAACACAGTGACCGCTTCGGTCTTAGGACAGAAGCCTGGAATTTATTCTCCTCTCCGTCCTGGCTGTTTACACTTCAAACCCAGTGCCCCGTTACTCACCACACTACATAGAATATAGTGAGTAACGGAGCCTTCCACGTCAGCCACAGATCCCTTGCTCTCAGGCCTCTGGATGGGAAAAATTAAAGTTTTTCTATAAATTTACCCTCCGAGGAAATGTTCAGATTACACACAGGAGTCGAGTTTTATAAAATGTAAATTACTCTGAGCCAAGGATGAAGAGTAGACGTAGATTCCCATATTGAACACCTAAAATGGCTATGTTGAATTCACAATCAATGAAAGCATATTAATAGTCTACAGAGAGACTTCCATGCGTTGTTTTGAGGTGTGGTTACTGTATTAAAGGCAGTGAACCTCGGTGTGGATTCCAGGTCCATTGGCCCTCCCAGTGGTTTAGGTGAGTTTAAATCCATCATTACCCATCAGATTGCATAGGCTCTGTCTGTGTTTCAGAACTCTACTTCTTGGAGTTGGTCCATGGCAAATTATTGGATAAGTACACAAAGCTTTGTGTAAAAGTATGTCCCTCAAAGTGTTTGTGACATGAAAAAATTGGAAATAGCCTAAGTATTTCAGTAATAAAGTAAGGTCCAAATATGGCACCAATGTGAAAGGGAACACTCTGCAGGCATTAAAAAGAGATATTGGCATTATCTTAGAAAGATGGCTATAATAATGTTAGAAGTTATAACATATTTAGAAAAAAGTGTATGCATACAAACGTGTACATAAAAAACAGGGCAGAGCCCTGGCTGGTTTGGCTCAGTGGATAGAGTGGCAGCCTGTGGACTGAGGGGTCCTGGGCTCGATTCCGGTCAAGGGCACATGCCTGGGTTGCGAGCTCAATCCCCAGTAGGGGGCGTGCAGGAGGCAGCCAGTCAATGATTCTCTCACTATTGATATTTCTATCTCCTTCTTCCTCTCCTTTCTTCTCTTGAAATCAATAATAATAATAATAATAATAATAATAAAAAGAACAGGGAAGAACTGGAAGACACACACCAAAATGTTGATAGTAGCGGGATGATAGCTGATTTTCACTTTCTTTCTTAACCCTTTATTGTTGAAAATTTAGTTCTATTCCATTGAGGGGGAGGAGATGACTTAGAAAGAGGTCAGAAAAAAGCAGCCGTCTTGCAAGGTGTGTTGGAGAAGTCAGAGCTCTTCTGTTTCGGCGACTCTCCGGTGGCAATTCTCTGGTCTCGCTGTGCCAGGAGGACCTTCCAGAGGCAGTGGGCCCGGTGAGGCAGGACCCGTCCTGCTGGCTCATACACGGTGTTCCATACGGTCTTACTGTGCTTGCCAGCGCGGGCCCTCGGAGCCTCGTAGTTCCCCTGGGGCCTGGGATGAGGACAAGCAGAGCCAGAGCTCGCCGGTCAGGCCTGGGAGTGTCATCACAGCTGTCCTCATTCGGCAGCAAGGGATTGGAGGCCCAGAGCGTCGGAGACGCTTTCCCAGAAACCTGGCGGGCGTTCAAGGCCGTGTCGCAATGAACACATGGCTGTCAGGCGGCCGCTTTGTGCTTCCCAGACTTCTGCCCTCGTGGATGAGCCCCAGTTACCAGGAGCAGCTTTTCCGCCCAGAGAAAAAGAGGTTCCCGGCAAGGCAGTGCCTTTTCACTCCGATCGTTAATTAGGACATTTTTAGGCCTTTTGTACTGAACTGTTTCCAGGGAAATATGTAGAAATTCAGAGGCTCTGGACTTCCCTTGGGCCCTGGCCTCTTTGGGGTGTCTAGCAAAGGCTGCAGAACCTCCTCCTCGAGCAAAGTGAGTTTTTCCTAAAAACCACAAAATGGTGCATTTGATTTTGCAGGGTTGGGGAACCTTCTAGAACCTGTCCCTATTTTGTAAATGGTTCTTGTCTTGTGGTCCTCGGGTGTTCACATGGTTCTCTTGTATTTGGACGTCATGGAACTGTGAACTCGTTTTCATATCTCTGTGGCAAATGTTTCTTGCCAAAACATTAGTGTGGAAAGAGAGGAGGGAAGGACGGAAACTGAGGAAGAAGAACACGCTTTGCCACATTAGTGCGACCTTTGGTTCCTGTTGCTGTTAGATTGTCTATCCAATAAGGGTAGATTTTTTATTATGGTTTTTTTTTTTTTAAATACTAGCATTCGGCAGTGTGCTCATCTCTGTTCCTAGCCACATGAACACTTTATGATCGCATCCAAAGACTATCGTCAGCATCTCCCAAAGGACAGGGCAACCCTTTCCATAAGAAAGACACTGGCCAAGGCCCAGGATGAGGCCAGCGTGTCTTTGTGCTTCGTGCCAAAAACTAGGTGTTTGAGTAAGAGCAGGGGGCTTCCACGTTAGCCGTGTCAGGTGGCCTGCTGCCATGGTTGTCAGACCAGCTGGAGGACTAGGACACACACACACCTCTGGCCCCCCTGCAGTTTCTGACCCAGTGCGCAGGGTGGGGCCCAGGAACGTGCATTTCTAACACGTTACCAGGTGGGGCCCACACTGCTGGTCCAGGGCCACACTTTGAGAAGCAGCGGCCGAGGGAATAGGATTCCTGTAAGGCAAAGCGTTTTCCAGACTCTGATAACAAGAATCACTTGGGCTTGTGTGTGGAAAGCATAATGTCAATTCCATGCCAGACTCACTTCTGAAGCAGAATCTCCGTGAGCATCTTGGGATGCTACGTGGTCAGGTTTGGGAAAGCATTATTGCTATTGGGACGATAGAATTCACTTGCTGCTCTCAACCACAGTCTCCATCTGTTGCATGCTTTGCCCCGATGCAACATCCTCATGTTTAACTGAATTTTAAACTATTGTTATGAGACATAATTTAAAAAATTTTTTTTCAGGTGCCTAGTTATTGTGCAAAATAGATATCAAGAATGCCTGCCTTCTGAGAACTAACTTAAAAAAAAAAAAATTATTGCCGAAACCGGTTTGGCTCAGTGGATAGAGCGTTGGTCTGCGGACTGAAAGGTCCCAGGTTCGATTCCGGTCAAGGGCATGTACATTAGTTGCGGGCACATCCCTGGAAGGGGGTGTGCAAGAGGCAGCTGGTTGATGTTTCTCTCTCATTGACATTTCTAGCTCTCTATCTCTCTCCCTTCCTCTCTGTAAAATATCAATAAAATATATTTTTAAAATATTTTATTGATTGATTTTAGAGAGGGGGTGGAAAGAAGAGGGAAAGAGCGAGAGGGAAGGAGGGAGGAAGGGAAGAATGAATGTGCATTCTAGCAAGTTCCAGGTGATGCCGATGTTGCTGTTTAGGGAGCACACGTTGAAAACCACTGGAATAGACCAGTGACTCGCAAGCACAGTGCAGTAGAATCTCCTGGGAGAGCTTTAAAAAGTATTTCTGCACTTCTTTAACTAGATAGAGTTTTAATATGTGATATAAAAAACAAACAAAAAAACAAAACCACCACCACCACCAACAACAAAAAAACACTTCCGTGTGAGTCCCACCCCAGAGAGTGATTTGATTGGTCCACGGTGGGTCTGGGCTGTGATTGGGTGATAGGCCAAGGTGGTGAGCCACTGCGGGTCCCTCAGGAGGGAAGGTGATGGGGAGGAAGCCTAAGGCCTGAGGAGGCAAATACAGCCAAGCCTGCGCCTCTGAAACGTCCCTGTGTATACACACCGCCTGGGCGTCTCGTTGGGGTGAAGATGCTGACACAGGAGGCCTGGAGCGGGACCCCGGATTCTGCTTTTTAAACACGTCAGCATCCAGTGGATGCTGCTGCCGGCCTAGGTACCACGCTTTGCACAGCAGGGGGCTTAGAAGGTGCCTGTCAGCACAGTTTTTATGTTTGTTTTTTTAAAGTGCAGAACAAATAAGAACCGTGTCAGTGAGATGTCACTGACATTTAACCTGGAAATAACAGTTTTCCATTTGTGAGCATTTACTACCTTCCTTTGGTGGCTATACATTTTTGGCTTTGCTTCCCCCTACCCCCTTTACCTACAGTTTCAAACAAATGTTTGTGGATTAATTTTACTTTGGTGTGATACACATATACTAAAAGTGCCCCCCCTCCCCTTTATGCCCCCCCCCCCTCCTTTATCTGGATCTCAATGTTCACTCTGAGTTTGGGATCTTGTCTTCAGTTTGGGATCTTGCCTTCAGCATCCTCCTTGCCAGAGACCCAGCCGGCCAGGTGCTCAGTGGTGCCCAAGGCCCTCAGCTCGGGAGGCAGCTGGTGGCACCTGGCTCTGTGCTGCCCCGTCGCACAGTCGGGGAGCCAGCCTTCTTGGGACCGCGCTCCAGCCCATGTTTCTGGCTTAAGCCCAACCTTTCTGTCCTGGGTTAGGGGGTGAAGCTTTTCCTCTGGCAGGTTCCACCCTCTGGCACTTTCCTAGGGTGCTGGAGTTGAGACATTGCCCTCAGAGCCTTTCCAAGAGGGAAGGAAAGTGGGGCAAGGGAGAGGCAGGACCTGGGGGGGGGGGGGAGCGGGAGGGGTTGAAGTCCCAGCTGCTGAGTCAGTCCGGCTACCCCCACGGCCTGTTGCGTTTCCCAGCAGAAGGGTCAGGCGGTTGATGGCAATTGAAATTGGTGTGACCCACCCCAGGGGTCCTCCCTTCCGATGCTGGCCCAGGGGACCAGGCTCTCCCTCCTGGGTGTGGCCTCATCGGTCAGGTTGTCACCATACTGCTATTCATTTCCCCAGGGGAATGGGACTCCGGCAGGAAGTAGGGCTTTTAGTCATTTCCTCTTTCTAAATGAAATCTTTGTGGCAGATGCCAATGAACCTCCCCACCCTACCCCCTACCCCCCCCCCCCCCACGCCCTGAAATTGGCCCGCCTAGCACGGGTAGACGAGACATGAAACAGCACGACTTTTGCGGAGTCATGAAAGCAGTGTGCTTGTCCCAGGAGGAAAGCCCTTGACAATTATTAAAAAAAAAAAAAAGCACAGAATGTTCTGAGTCTCCTCTAAGAAAAGGGGGGAAGCTCAAGTGCGATTTAGTACAACTAAAGGCAAGCCCCGTTCAGGACTTGCTTGAACAGCTTGTATGACGCGGAGGGGCCACGTGCACTTGAGTGTGGCTGGGACACAGCGGAAGCAGGTCCCGCCCTTGTTAAGTCTCTGCATTCAGTGTCTGGTCTCAGCTTTTCCCATGAGCTAACCGCTTCCAGTTGCAGTGCGTTTGCCGTATGGATAACACAGTTGAACATTTGGGAACTTGTACTAGGCAGCACATTGCAGAGTACCTCCTGGGCTGGGCCCTTGCCCCCGCTCAATTTCCCATTAAAATAACTAGGAACTTGGAAGTTATGGGGAAACACAGGAACATCTAGGAAGTCTCCGTTTAGGGGTGGCTGGGCCTTTCTGCAGTAAATAGTGGAAAATAATGTCTTTAAATCTCTTCGGCCCCGACTCACCTCTCCATAAAGATGGTAAGAAGCCTAAGCAAAATATTGAGAAATAAGGCCATTTATCCTATGATGCTCGTTGGCTTTAAAAACCCTCCCTGACTTGACTTTGCACCTGGAATAAAACCCATGCTCCTTCTTGTGGCCACGTCTCATAATGGCGCCTCTGCTCACCTCTCCGCTCAGCCCATGATGCTCTTTCCGTCTCTTAATCAACTCAGTAGCCCAAATGCACAGAGCTTTGTCCTGCCCCCGAGCTTCCAGGCCATTCTTTCACAGAAAAAAAAAAAAGATTTAAATTTTGATGAAGACCGCCTGCTCCATTTTTACTTTTATCCGTCTTCCTTCTGGTGTTCTGTCTAGAACTCCTTTCCAAGAATTGGAGATCTCTGTTTTCTTCTAAAAGCTTTATATATATGTTTTTAATTTTTATTCAAGACTAAGATTTATTTGGACTTAATTTTTGTGTAAGGTGTAAGGTTAAGATCAAGTTTCATTATTTTGCCTTTAGATGGCCAATTTCTGTAGCACCATTTTTATTTATTTTTTTAATAAATAGGCTTTCCTTCTATTGGGTTGTTTTACATGCCATTGGAGAAAATCACGTGCAAGGGTTGTTTCTGAGCTCCATTCTGTTCCTGGACTATTCTTACCTCCCACCTTCCACAGCTCACTCTAGGTATGCCTCAGGTCTCGTCTTCAGTGTTATTTCCCTAGAGAAGTCTTTAAGGACCACCCATCCCATTCATCTGCATATCCTCAACTTCAGTCCCAAGGAGTTTGGCCTCCATTATTCTCAATCCTGTTTCCCCCCTCGTGATATTTAGCATGATTTGCTAATGATTTGCTGGTGTGCATGTGTGTAATTCCTATCTATAAGCCCCAAGGAGCTGGAACTGAGACTATTTTGTTTAGTACTATGGTGCCCAGCAAGGTCCCTGCTATATGCTGAGTGCCCAGTCAATATATTTTCAATAAATTAATGGGGGGAGGGGGGAACTAAGGCTTCTTGGGGGTTGTTTTCTAAACTACCGGGTACCATTTTCATAAAATCGAAGGACATTCCTGACTCTAGGAGCCTTATGACTTCATCCCTCCTCCACCTCCACCCGTAATTAACCAATTAATATTTACAGGCAGTGGTTTTGAGAACCTTTGGCCTGCATCACAGTCACCTGGAAAACTTAACTGCAGACTGCTGGGCCTACCCCCCAGAGTTCATGATTCTGTAGGGCTGGGATGGTGTGAGGATTTGCATTTTTAAGAAGTTTCCAGAAGACCTTACCAATGCTGCTGGCCTGGGGACTGCACTTTGAGAACCCCGGTTTCAACGTTATGATCTCTTTTACCTAATGGTAGTCCCCTTGAACTTGTCATTAATAGTGTATTAATTAATTTAAGAGTAATCACACAGAATATACAAGAATCCAGTCCTAGAGGAATGAAAGGGAAAATGTCCATGACAGCAGTAAATAATATTAATAACTGCATATTTTAAATAATTTAAATAGGAAATGAACAAAAGCCTTCAAACCACCCTGAACTAATTCTCTCACACCTGTGTCTGTTACATTTTGGTTCTTTAATATTTGAACAGGCAAAAGCACTGATATTTTAACTCGTAAAGTTCAACCAGGGATGCTTACTAAGTAAGAGCAAAGACTTCACTAATATGGACAAATTTATAAAATCAAGGATGAGGTTTCTGCTATGATCTGTTTTTAAACTATTTATAGATGAATCAAAGCAAGTCCATAAAGACTATTTTATGTGCTTACAGCTGAACTGAGTCATTAAAATTACTTTCCTCTAAAGCAAGGGTGGGGGACTTTTTTCTGCCAAGGGCCATTTGGATATTTATAACACCGCTCGTAGGCCTAACAAAATTATCAGCTTAAAAAATTAGGCTGCTGTATTTGGTCAAACATTTAATTAACTCGCCCCTAATTCCTTGGTAGGGCCAGACCCAATGATTTGGTGGGCCTTCTACAGCCTGTGGGCCAGACGTTCCCTCCTCTAATGTCAACAACAAAAAGAGAGAGAGAAAGGTGGCACCCTGGCCCCTGCTACCCAGCTCTGTGCCCTTGACTGGGAATGGAGCCTTCCATCTTTCGGTGCGTGGGCCGACACTCTCTAACCCAAGTCTGGGGAACAATTCTAATTTTCCTTTGTCTGTTCTTCTCCAGTCTGTTCCCTGTTTCTTTTGAGCAAAGCAGTTTGTTTTCAGCCTCGGTTGTTATGACCTGATAAACTTTCATCACAGAAAATTTCCTGGAAAGAAAATCTGCCAGCATCAGTTCTCGTTAAGTGTTCCGGAAGCTGTGTGGATCCCAGCAACCCTCCTGGAGCAGAGCCAGCGCCGGGCTCGGAAAGTATGTGCAGGCTGTGAGGAGCTTTTAGCCCGTGTGTTAGCGGCGCTGCCCTTCTGCACACTCCGGGGGGAGATGCTGATGTGCCTCCACCGTGCCAAGTGCCTGTGGGCACGCTCCTGCCCACTCCTGTGCAGGGGGAGGCGGAGCTCAACGCAGGAAGTCTTTCCAAGTGAGGCAACAAAGATAAGCCAGGAATTGGCTCTCCGTACAGCGCGTCTGTGACGTACACTGTGACCTAAATCATCTTTGGGCCCAAAGCGCAGATCTTCGGTTAGATTATTCTGGGAAAGGAATGAGGTGGGTGTCTGCTTTGCTCATGGCTGTATTCTCGGCGCCAAGAACAGTAGCCGGCACATCGTAGGGGGGTAGGCACTCATTGGTTAAATGAATGAACATATTTACTCTTGCTCCTTCATGTTTTGTCTTTATGGTCTGCATTTTAAATGGTCCCTGTGGTTTAAGCACTTCCGTCAGACTCTTAAATATGTTACTCCAAGGAACAAGTTTGAAAATGTAACCGAACAGACATGGCATGAAACTTCTCTCCTGGGTAAAACTCAACCATTTTCCTACACTGTACATGAAAACACGTGTCCAGGTAAAATTTTAATTTAGAACTGGATTGGTAGTTGAGATTTCTCTTTACCGATACCCCACCCACACCAAGAAAACTATCTGCTATATTTGAGGAAACCAAATGGGATTGGGTCATAATTAGGCAATTTGGTTGCAAAATAACCAAGAGCTGGTTAATATTACCACAGTTCTTCTAGTAGGAGCCAATATTCAAAATCAACGGAAGGCAATCTGATGATGAACTGTGGCCAGAATTTGCTCACAAAACATACTTTTAAATAATTACCTCTAATTAAATTCTTGACAGAAATATGTGGACATTCGTATGATACATTAGATAGGCTTTTGAGTGCCTGTTTGAAAGCATTCTGGCTTCTTTAAAGAAATAAATGAACTTTACATTTTTTAAAAATTAGGGTAAAATGTGTGTGGGTGTGGGTGTGGGTGTGTGTGTATGTGATTTTCAGTTTGGCTTTTTGTAGCACCTACTTCCTTCAGATTTCTCCTTAGCACCCAGTCTCCTGACATCCTCTCTCTCTCTGGCAGTCCACTTTATTTACAACTAAGCCCTCATGGCCGTAAACAGTGCTCTAGCCACTGTACTTGTATTTACCATGCACTTCCTCTTCTTCTGCCGTTGGTTGTGCTGCTCCTTCTGCCTTCCATGACCTTCCATCTTTCTCACCCTAAACCACACTCAGTTATCCTTTATGACATAGGTCCAGAGGTCTCTTGTGAATACATGTTTTTGGCCGCTCTCATTCTCTGGGGGCAAAGTAAGACCATACTATGGATTGGAATCGAATGATTCGAATCGGTTTCACAGTGCTAGTGTCTGAACTTCTGGGAATGGCTCAGCTCTTTAGTTTTTCTCGTATCTCAGAAAAAAAATGGCTGGTGCACATTCTAGAATGCTATAGGTCTTTAAAGCATGTTAAGGTAATTAAAATATACATACATCCAATCAAACAATATATTGAAAAGAAATAGCCTCAGGTGGTAACAATGGCTACATTAGGATTGTGAGGTAATAATTATTTTTTGTATGTTCTATCCTTTCCAGATTTTAGGTAAAACTACACTGACTGGCCAGATTTTTATGATCTCTGAACGCATAATAATCTAGCCACTCAGTGTACTTCTCTTGAGTACCTCATTTATTTGATATCACCTGATCAGTTTTCCCCTTTGCACTGGCTGATAGAAAACTCAGGGCACATAGGTGGTTGATCTCTAGCAAAAGTCTAGAATACTTTTGGTACCCATTTGAGATATAAATACACTTCATGGATCATAATATTCTGGCCACTCAGTGTACACTGCTTCCTTAATTTCATTAAGTGAAGGAAAAATACTATGACATGTTATAAAAGAGATTCTTGAACTATTACATCAAAATTGTTTCTCCTGTCATAATTGTCCTTTAGAGCAGCAGGGTTCTTATTCTATTTATATTGTTATAATTCTATCTATTTTCTTTTTATTTGAGAGAGAGAGGGGGGGGAGGGAGAGGAGAGTGAAACATCGATTTGTTGTTCCACTTTTTTATGCATTCATTGGTTGCCTCTGTATGTGCCCTCACTGGGGATCAAACCTGTAATCTTGGCATATTGGGCTGATGCTTAAACCAACTGAGCTACCCAGCCAGGTCTAATTCTATCCACTTTTGAAACCATTATGATTCTACTGGGAGCCTCCCACCTGTCCTTAGTGGTGGACAATATTTTCAGTTGAAAAAGTACTTAATTTTTTTTTTGAAAGAGTCAAATGACATTCATAGCAAAATCTAAGGAACAAGGCTGATACTCAAGTCTAAATGTGGAGTCTAGAAGAAAGTGTGATGGTTAAGTGCTGAGACATTTCCTGTGTGCCATAGAAGTACCTCTTTAAGTTCTAAAACATGTAATCCTGCAGAATAAAATTGGAAATTCAACCGTTTTAAAAACAATTACATAAATTTTGAAACATAACTTTCTTTCTTAAAAAAAAACCAAAACATTTGAGCAAAGCATCCTTGCAATGAAGCATATACATCTGTCAGGTTACTGATGACCTTGAAAAGGACCTCACTCCCCTGTGCGTCGAAGTTCTTACTTGTTAAAGCAATAGTGTCCTCACTCTGAATCTCATACTCACAGCGCCTGGAGCATGAGCTCAAGGGCTCGCACAGCCCCAAATGTAGCTCTCTCACTTACTAGCTGTGTGACCTCTGCAAGTTCTAAACCTCCCTATGCCTCAGTTTTCTATCTATAAAATGGGAAAAGAGGATTTGAATACTTCATAGGGTTGTTTTGAGGTTTAAATCAGTGCCTTAAAAACAGCCTTGAGTGTAACACAATTTTGACAATTCTCAGATGCACAAGTTTCACATGGTAACACTTCTGAAATGAGGGTGGGTCTTATAATTAATGTAATTTTTAAAAAAAGCCTTTTGTCACCATTTAATCACCAGTAACTATTTTTGCCTTACATAATGGTGCACCTTAATGTGGATTATGTTTTAGATTCCAATAACCAATAGCAGCAAGAGCGCAGTATATACTGGCTGTCTTCAACAGTGGATTTGGGGTTGTCATCGTCGTCATTATCGTGGTTCTAACCAAGACATGGCATTTGATTGGTTGGCAGTGCTAGCCTAGAGTACATAGCAAGCCTCAATCTCATCTCTTTGTTTTTATTGATGTGTTCTAGGAAAGACCTAGGGAGCTGATTTTGAGCTGATTTTAATATTTATTGTATTAAGCTAATGGAAAGTATTTGGGGGTTAATTCGTATAATCTCTGCATTATTCTCTGCACTGTACTTGGGGAGCTACAAACATGTTCTTCAGTGCAGATCAGTCTCTTGAAATAAATAGAGAAGACAAATTCTTTACTTTTTCTATTGACGCGTTTTCCTAAATCCTTTCAAAGAAGTGCTCTTTTCTTAGTAAGCAGAACTAAGCCACCATTGTACCACTTAAGATTTACTGGTTTGAAGCTTCTCTGAGGGAGAAAAGAAGCAGTTTATTGATCCGTAACAGAGAATGGATCCCGGCCAAACCTTGTCCGGCTCATCCAATACCCCGACCTAAGAACCTGCATGTCGTTAAGAAGACAGAGTCCTCCCAATTTGAGGCCACCTGTCAGGCGTGAGCCATACCCGGGGGGAAATCGATACACAATATAAAACTTGTTTTTGCACAAACACTGCCAGGATCCACGCCCAGTGACAGGCATGCCTTGTTATTTTACCACTGATGGGCTTGTAGTTCCTAATTCTAAGCTCCTCCTCACTTTGACTTGATTGTTCAGTTTGCGGGAGGGTGGGACCCATTTGAATCCGAGATAAAGATCTTCTGCCCGATGAATGGGGTCCAACCCCGTGAGCGAACCTTGGACCACAGTTTGTGAAGGCTGATTAGGAAGATCCTGGGCACATCTCCATCCACATACCTTGACACATACTTCATGCATCCATAGCCCATGCAGCTTGTTCCTTCTTGCCTTCTGCTTGCCCTCAAGAGTGTAAGTGGTGGTATTGACAAGCCACCATGAAGCAAGAGTTGCAAGCACACCAGGCTCAGAAGGGGCCAGGAAAGAGGGGTTTCACTTGCCTTTTCCTTGTTGGCTCTTAAAAGTAGAATTCGTTGAATAATTCCAGAAGCTGGGTTTCTTTCCTTGGCCCCCTCATCTCCCCACTCCCCTTCCTTCAGTCCGCCCAGTCCCCATTTGGGTCTTTTCGTTCTTTCCCATTTTTTTTTTTAAACAAAGGTACATTTGTCAGTTATTCCTGTTCTCAAAGCTGATGCTCACGCTACCCCTGAAGCCCGCTTTGATTCCACCGGCTCTGCTTGTGCACAGAGGTTACCGCTCTCCACGTTCAATGCCCGGGACCTGACCCAGGGCCCCTTTCCAGCAGAATGTCGGTGATTGCCACACAGTCAGAGATGGCAGCTCCCCTCCCCTCCTAGTGTGCTGCCAGGAGCCGGTGAGGGGATGAGGGGACGTGGAGGCCTCCGGCGGAAGGTCCAGCTTTGGGTCTTGAACTGAGCCGCAGCCATTGTGGCTGGAAAAGCCGCGCGGGGGGCACTCCTGTCAGCAGCCATTCCTTAGCATTTGCACGGGGTCACTCTCACAGCAGTTGGCTCCGAACTGTACAGACCCATCAAACAATGAGGGGATTTCACACACTAAGTGGCCAGCCATTTCCTCTTCCTTCCTTTCTATTTACTTACATTTCTGACCTCTGAGAACCTCCATGACGGGTCTGATGGCTGCTTTCTGCATAGCATTTTTAAAGAAAGTAAAACAAAGTTGACAGGAAGTATCTAATGCTTCTTTTTTTTAATAATTATTATTACAAAAGTGGTAAAGGAGCTAAAATTGTCATTGCACAGCATACTGGGGTAGTGAACATTTTGGTGTCTTTACTTCTTATTGTTTTAAATAAATGTCTAAATGTGTACATAGCCTACAGGTACATGTCTTTAATTAAATTATGTTTGTGATAGGATAGTTTTAAAAATCAATGTCTTTTGAGTGTTTGTTTTTTTTTTGGTATTATTAAAAACCTGTAAATTATTTCAACGGCTGTGTTAGGATTCCAGTATATATGGATATGTTGTTGTTTTAACATTCTATTGTTGGGAGTCATATGGTAGATTTTTAAATTGACACTTCAGTTCTGAGTTTGGAATTTATATATATATATATATATATATATATATATATATATATATAATTGATTTTTTTACAGAGAGGAAGGGAGAGAGATAGAGAGCTAGAAACATCGATGAGAGAGAGTCATCGATCAGCTGCCTCCTGCACACTTCCTACTGGGGATGTGCCTGCAACCAAGGCACATGCCCTTGACCGGAATCCTTCAGTCTGTGGGCTGATGCTGTATCCACTGAGCCAAACCGGATTTGGCTGAGCTTGACATTTCTTAAGCTTAATTTCTTCTGATTTCATGGGCCTAGAGTTAGAACAATGGACTATTTCTGTCTGTATCATGGTTTGGTTTGCAAAGGTTGGAGTAATGTTTTCTTCTATTCTTTTTCTTGTCTCCCCCCCGCCCCCCCCCCCCCAATTTGTTCTAAATTCTATGATTGTAACATAAGTAACGTTACGGTAATCTCGGTTAACTTTTAATAGAAAATCAATGTAAAATAAATACCAGTATGTTGCTCAACACGAACCCTAATATTTCAAAACTGCCATTTGAAATTTATCCAACAGGACAATAGGAAATACTAAAGAATTTTTTTGTTTTTAAGAGGGGAGTTAACTAGATTACATTTGTGTTTAGTTAAAAGACTTGAGATATCTCAAAAAATTGCCATGAAGTCCATCTTAAAAAAAAAAAAAAAAAGTGACCATGCGATATAACAACTGCTTTCGAGTTGAACTTGGAGTAAATGAAACTACGGAACCAACATTTCAAAAGGAGGATAAGCTTAAATGCCAAGTTTGTGCAGTGCTCCGGAATGGTACACAGTAGGAGGTCATTTGTATTTGAAGACCACCTTCCTAAAAAGTAGCGTTCCTGCCAGGATAACCAGTTTTGTTTCCCATCAGAGTATTGACTGGAGGCCTTCGTTCAGAGCCTGTCCGTGTGGGCACCTGTCGGCGTGTTACTACTCCTCTAGCGCCAAACGGCAGGCCCTGGGCGGCCACCCCCTGGGGCCACTGCCCCTCTGCCCCCTTTCAGGTTTGCTTTCTCCACTAGCAGTCACCCTGTAAACAGAAGTCTAAGATTTAGTGTAGTACATACTTTTAAATGATGCATTTTGATGGGGCTCTCTTTATTGTTTCAGGTTGAATGCGTTTGGGAAACGGATGCATAAATTTGCATGACTCCTCACTCCTTCCTAGATCGGTCCTTGGATCCAAGCCAGCATGGCTCACACCACAAAGGTTAACGGCTGTGCCTCAGGTAACTGTGCTTCGGAGTGTGTGTGTGTGAGTGTGTGTGTGTGTGTGTGTGTGTGTGTGTATGTGAGAGAGAGAGAGAGAGAGAGAGAGAGAGAGAGAGAGAGAGTGTGTGTGTGTGTGTGTGTGTGTGTGTGTGTGTGTATCTCTATGCTCAAACCAATTCCTAATTTCTCTTTCACTAAATGGAGGATAGATACCGGTAAAAGCAAGTTGCCCAGATAACTAGAATTTCAAAAGCGACTTTCTATTCATTAAAATTGGTGGGGGGGGGGTTGTTTTGACTTTTAATCTCTTAGAGAATTTGCTTTTTATCTCTAGAGTCTTTCTATGCACCGAAATCAGTGAGGTGAATTACCGCCTCAGTCAATTCTATCGACGTGTTGAAGGATAAATGTAAAATCCTGAATGCTGATGCGAGCGTAATGGGTGCTACCCCGTACTTCTTTATGAGGGGCTGGAGGATGGGAGAGGAAATGAGTTTGGCTGCCTAAAACCGGTCCCCGGTGTCTACTCCCGAGCACTTGTGTTTGATGTTGCTGCACAGAGGGAAAGGGACAGGGGGCAAGAGAAGGGTATGTTCTCTAAAGTGACTTTCCCAGGGGACTGGGCAGCCGGCCACGTTCTGAATCATAAAGACACGTGACTACTTCTCACTGTGGTTACAGTGGAGGCCTGTATAGTTTGCACATCGATTCCAACATTGGTTATCTAAAATTTGGGAGAAGTTTATAGAGCAAGTGCAGTGCGTAAACTGTAACACAGAGGGGGGCCCTTTAAAGGTAACAGTGGAAAGGAGAGACCTGAAAGTGGGCACATCCAGCCCATGCATGTGGCTTTCTCCCCCCCCCCACCCCCACCCAGAGCAATCATTGTTTTATTACAGTTGGCAGACAATATTTTATTAGTTTCAGGTGTCAACTTAGTGATTCAACGTTTATACATCTTGCGGTCTAGTAGTAGCCATCTGTCACCGGGCAGATTTATCCCCGTGTTATTGGCTATTTCCCCTTCACCTTTTCCACCCACCTCTCCACCCCACACTGCCCCCACCCCTCTGACAACCGTCAGTTTGTTCCTTGTTTGTAGAAGTCTGTTTCTTGTCTTGATTTATTTTTTAATTCCACATATAAATGAAATCATGCTGTATTTTTTTTCTTTCTTTGCCTGACTTCTTTCACTTAGCATAATACCCTCCAGGTCCATCTATGTGGTTGCAAGTGTGTGTGTGGGGGGTTCCATTCCTTTTTATTGATGCATAACATTTCATGGTATATGTGTACCATATCTTCACTACCCATTCATCTGTTGACAGACACCACCGTTGCTTCATATCTTGGCTGTTGTGAATAATGTCGCCTTGAACATAGGGGAGCGTGTATCTTTTCAAATTAGTGTTTTCCTTTTTTTTTCCCCAGTAAATACCCAAAAGTGGACTTGTTAGATCCTATGTTTAGTTCTATTTTAGTTTTGGAGAATCTCCATAACGTTTTCCGTAGTGGCTGCTCCAGTTTCTGGTCCCTCCAACAGTGCGCCTCTCGCCAGCACTGTCACTTACTGACTCTTTGTTCTGAGGTGGAATCTCATGGTCATTTTCATTTCCCTGACGATTAGTGATATTGGGCATCTTTCATAGGTCTGTTGGCCTTCTGTACATCCTCTTTGGAGAAATGTCTCTTCAGATTCTCGACCCGTTTTTTTGATGGGATTGCTTATTTTTTCATTATTGAGTTGTGTGAGTTCCTTACATGTTTTGGATATCCAGCCCATATCGAGTGTATCATCTGTGAATATATTCTCTCATTCAGTAGGTTGTCTTTTTTTGTTGTTGATTTCCTTTGCTGTATAGAAGCTTCTTAGTTAGATGAAGTCCCATGTGTTTATTTTTGCTTTTGTTTACCTGGCTGGTGGAGACATACCCAAAAAGATGTTACTGAGACTGATATCAGATAGTTTACCGCCTATGTTTTCTTCTGGGAGTTTTGTGGTTTTAGATCTTACAATTAAGTCCCTAGTCCATTTCGAGTTTTATTTTTGTATGAGGTATGCATATGTGACTTTTTATTTCAGCAATCCCAGCTAGAAGTATCCACTCTGGCAAGGATGATGTGGTTTGCCAAAAAAACAAACCCAAATAAACTCAGTTATTTCGTTTTTTTTTTTTTAAATATATTTTATTGATATTTTACAGAGAGGAAAGGAGAGAGATAGAGAGCCAGAAACGTCGATGAGAGAGAAACATCGACCAGCTGCCTCTTGCACACCCCCTACAGGGGATGTGCCCGCAACCAATGTACATGCCTTTGGCCGGAATCGAACCCGGGACCTTTCAGTCCACAGACTGACGCTCTACCACTGAGCCAAACCGACCTCGGCAACTCAGTTGTTTCTTTTGCCCATTCTTCTGCTTGTCCATTCTACTACCCAACGTGTTGGGACTTCACTAAATTTTTCTCAGGACTGCTGTCAACAATAAAATACGAATGACAATATCTAACATGTAATAAACACTACAATGACCAAGATGCTCTGCCTGCATCATCATACTTAATCCTCGAAGGGTCGCTGTTCTCATCATCGCCAGCACTATCATCCCTACGTGGTAGCACAATGAAGCTCAGTAAGCTACCTAAGTGAAGTGAAAAAAGTTTCTCTAGTGAAATAGTTGATAAGGAAGGAGACGAAGCATTGTGAAATTTCTTGAGCATCCTGGGCAGGTTTCAATCTGGCAATGCTGTTATCTTCCTTCCTTCCTTTCCCTGCCCTCCCTTCCATTCCCACGCCCAGCCCAGAGGAAGGTGGGAATTGGAGTTGTTGGGGTTGGGGGTTGGGGTGGGTGGGAGGGGCTCCAAACTCCACCCTCTGGAGTCTCTGACAATGTCTGTCTTCAAGGGTTTAGACATCTACTCCATTTGTCCCTAATTCCTTGTCCAACCTGACTTGTCCTGAAGTTTTTCTGTTCTCTTGTTCCCGAAATCTGATGATCCAGCTATAACCTTTCCTCTTCCCCTGCGTCCTGCCTTATGGGCCCGGGCACTGACTTTGAATGCAAAGAAAAGCTCTCTAGTTGCGGCTTCTGGGTCTCAGGGTATGGCTTGTTCACGAACACCGGTATCTGGACCAGGCAAGGGGAGGTTTTTGTTTATTCTCGTCACCATGACCTCAGCAAGCCTTGAAAGCAAATCTGATTAGAGGCTCAGTCACACACCATTACTTTAATCACCCATGCAGCTATCTAAACATATATACCGTATTTGCCGGCGTATAAAATGACTTTTTGGCCCTGAAAAATATGCCTCCAAGTGGGGGGTAGTCTTATACGGCGAGTATATAACAAACTCTGTATTTTTTAGTGGAAATGTTAGGGGGTCGTCTTATACGCCCAGTCTCTTATACGCCGGCAAATACGTATTTTTCAGGGCCAAAAAATCGTCTTATACGCCGGCAAATACGGTACATCGTATCTACATGTACATGGCAGCACGTGTACGTACATATGATGCTCGGTGTAGAACATTTTAAAATATAGACGGGTAGCATTGTCTAAAAAAATAAAGCAGGAATTACTGGTAATACCGCCTCCCAGAAATAAATGTTCTGTTCCATTTTCATATAGTCTTTTTATTGTATATACAGGGTGTCCCCCAAAAATGTCTATACACTTTAACAGCTCAGTTCTGAAAATGAAATACAGTTTAATAAACACTGCCTTTATAATTATTCTAATTTTGTGTATACATTTTTGGGGGAACACCCTTTATTTCACATAGCTAAGATGGTGCTCATAAAAATAATTTTACATTTTCTTTCCCCATTTTTGTATTATAAAACGAATACCCACTGTGTTTTGTTATTGTTGTTTTTTAGGCAAATTCAAACAATGCAAAAGTATATGCTTGTCCGAAACCGGTTTGGCTCAGTGGTAGAGCGTTGGTCTGCGGACTGAAAGGTCCCGGGTTCGATTCCGGTCAAGGGCATGTACATTGGTTGCGGGCACATCCCCGGAGGGGGTTGTGCAGGAGGCAGCTGATCAATGTTTCTCTCTCATTGACGTTTCTAGCTCTCTATCTCTCTCCCTTCCTCTCTGTAAAATATCAATAAAATATATATATTTTTAAAAGTATATGCTTGTTATGAATATACTATTTTTGAAATGAAATTTACAGGCCTCAGCTTAAGATGGGATGAAGAGGGCTCTGTTGCAGCTTAATGAAGGCTGGTTACTAATCTCTCCGCTGAGAAAAAGATAAATCATGTGGGTAGTGTAGTAGGAGTTTTAAATGTGACGTAATTGATATTGCTTTTATTTTCCAAAGATATAATATAATATTAAATATGCACTTTTAAAATTATACTTGCCCTAGATGTGTTATGCCCAAAAGGGGTCCTCCCACCCATCCCCTTGAAAAATCACTGCTTCGGGCTCCATCGAACTTGAAGAAGAAATCCGATGAGAAATTGGAGTCAGGGCACTGGCAAAGGAAACACTGTTCACGGTTTTAAGAATAAAGCAAAAAAAGTAGAGCAGCTGAAAAAAACACCACCTGGCCACACCGCACCCTTGGCTGCGGAGCCATCTGACGACTGATCACCCCACGTGTCCCTGCTCAGAGTCGCAGTTGGGTGAGGGACGAGTCACCGGTCCTTTTACACTCTGACTTCCCCAGAGCGTCCTCCCGTGAGATTGGATAAAAAGGGGCTGATTTGAAAGTAAGAGCAGTTAGTTGATACTGTAATTTATAAAAATTTATCGGGATCCATTTTAGACACACAAAATGGGGGAGAGGTTACATAGCAAGCACTCATGCCCGTGCCACCTCGCCTGACAAATATGGTAATATCACTCAGCCACCTACCCCGTGCCGGGCATCACTCTATGCCCTGGGGACACGGCAGTGAACAACAGGGGCAGAAGTCCCTGCCCTCGAGAATCGTATCTTGGAGAAGAAGGTAAGGTTTTCTCTGGACAGAGTCTGTAAAAGCATTTTGTTTGCCTGAAGTTCACATTGAACTGCGTGTCCTCCGTGTATTTGCTCAGCCTGGCGACCTGAGCTGCTGCATCTTTCTCCTTCCCGCCCACCCCGTCACTGCCCATCGTCTGTCGGCGTTACCTCCTTTTCACTGGATCCTTCATTGGACTTCTGATGACTGACGCAGTTTTGTTTTCATTAATTTAAAACATTTTATTATGGTGTTACTTAGAGTACCCTAAAGTCATTTTTAAAAAATACATTTTTATTGATTTCAGAGAGGGAGAGAGATAGAAACATCAATGATGAGAGAGAATCATTGATCAGCTGCCTCCTGCACGCCCCCTACCAGGGATCGAGCCCACATCCCGAGCATGTGCCCTTAACTGGAATCAAACCCAGGACCCTTCAGTCAGCAGTCCTACGCTCTATCCGCTGAGCCAAACCAGGTAGGGCCCTGTGTCATTTTTTAATGTGATGAGAATGAGCATCATCATTGATTATGGCTGTTCTCTAATAGCTAATTAGGAAGTACGTGGGGGAGGGGAGTCATTGGTTAGGCAAATTGCTGTATGTCTGCCGGTTTTTCGGATGGGGACAGTCCACTTTCCCCCCCTGAGTTTCTGGATCAGGCTGTAAACTGGAAGCACCGATTGATACCTCTCTGAACACTAATTAACGTTGTGAAACATTAATTAGAGTGTAGAATCTCTTCAGAAGCCAAATAATAAGTAGCTTATTTGTCAGATGAAGATAATAATACCTGTCCTGCCTTCTTCACAGGATCGTTGTGAGAGAGAAAACAAAACAAACAAACAAACAAACAAAAAAACCACCATAGCCAGTAAAAAAACACTTTTTAAGATGTAAGGTGCAGGTCCAATGTCAGAGGGCATCACTGCCCTGCTGTGCTCCTGGTCTGATACACACCAGAGGCTGAGGCGCTGGAGCAGGAGCCAGGCTTCTGTCCCGAGTCCAGCGGTTAGTGGAAACAAGCAGAAGAGCATATGGAGCCATTTTTTTGATGCCTGTCATCACCATCTTTTATTTTTTTTTGAACACTTGCCTTTTCAAGTTTATTTGCAGTCTTGCCCTCTTTTGCTGTTTCTCTTTCACAGCTAACCGTACACATTTCCTCCCCAGATAGCTGCATTGTTTACTTATTAAAGTCTTCTTCGCTGGGTTGCATGGAAATGGGGTTGTCATTCTAAATTAATGGAATTCATTCCACACGGGAGCCCGTCAGCGATTCGGCTCCAGGCTTTGTCTCCACGCTGATCCTCGAGGAGGTGCAAAGGCCACCGATACCCCCCGGCCACTCAGAGCCGCAGCCTCCTGGCAGCGCAGGTGGAAGGCCTGCAGCCCACTCTCGGTTGTGTAAATATTTTTCCTGGGCAGGAGTATTTCTCAAACAGGACTCTGAGCCCACTGCGCTGACCCTGACAAGCAGGGACTGCCTGCTATTTGCCAAGTGCAAGACCGGTGTGCACGGACTGGTCTGGCTGGAACCGCCCCGGTGTTGTCCGGGGCTGTCTGCGGGGAGAGTCTCCGGGCACGGCAGAGGTGGTGTGCTCTCCGCGGCGAGTCCCAGGCGTGCCATCCGCGTCGGCGCTGGTTCAGAGGCAGAGGGTGAGCCAATTAGGAACGGGGGGAGGGGAGGGGTTCTTTGGTTTGTGGGGAGCTGGCATGACCTTCCGGGGTCTCCTGATTTCATTTGCAGAAGGATCCGACGTGTGTTCCTCCTTGTGCTTTGCATTCTCCCCTTAGTGGTGTGTTCAGTGGTGTATCAGGAGCGGAACAAAAATTCTAGAGGAGCTAGAGGAGCTAGAGGAGGGGGTTCTTTTAGATCCTGTCTAATCTCCCCGCCCGACTTTTAGGAGACAAAACACGACCTGTCAGCTGAACGTTAATGGCTAAGCCAGAAGTTCAGTATGGGGAGTCTCCTTGCTTTGCGTGCGGCATTCTGTTGACTTTGAAATCAGAAGGGTGGTGTCTGTGAAGTTCTGATTAAACAGATCCAGGGGAAAGTGTGTAACTTCAGAAAAATCTATAAAACCTGGAAGTAGCCTGGTTCAGAAGGAAATGTCCTTCATGATAGGGGTCATGTGGCTAAGTTATTTTCTCTCCGTGTGAATTATCGTGTAGAGGCAAATTAAAATATGTCTACTTACCTTATATGCATTCAGTAATTGAATTTAGTCAGATTTGTGCATTTGAACTTTAAAAGAAGCTGTTAGTTGTTTGTCTATCGGAGCCTTAATTTCACGCTGATGTTTATAAATGGAGTCATTCATTTTCTCCTGGTGATGGTGGATGAGAAGACAGTTACATTTTTTAAGTAAAAAGCCGTTATCCCTGAATTTCCTGGCGGTGGAAATGCCGAGACTACGTACAAACAGGGGACCTGGGTTTCGGCGTCCTGCCTGTCCGGTTCAACAAAACCCCGGGGTTCACGCAGCCCCTCACAAGGTTCTCAGAGGTCCGTGCCCGCTCGGGGATGGCCTGTTTACAGGGCTTGAGTTTTTTTTTGTTTTTGTTTTTAATATAGTTTATTGATTTTTTTTTATAGAGAGGAAGAGAGAGAGATAGAGAGCTAGAAACATTGATGAGAGAGAATCATCCATCAGCTGCCTTTTGGCACACCCTCCACTGGGGATGTGCCCACAACCAAGGTACATGCCCTTGACCGGTATCGAACCTGGGACCTTTCAGTCCAAAGGCCGACGCTCTATCCACTGAGCCAAACCGGTCTTGGCAGGACTTGAGTTTTAATCCGACCCGTAGCCAGCTTCACCTACAACGCTTTCTTGCTCCAAACCTTGAGCGAGTCCCAATGGGTTAAGCATCTGGTGTCAAACAGGTGGTTACCTCTCCGGCTAGGCGGAGGAAGGCGCTTCCAGCGAGTGTCGGAAGTGTAGGAAGGGCAGGATCCGGGTGCTGGGCAAAGATGCCCTTTGGTCGGAGACTTCTCCCTTAGATGCTTTGTGGGTGCCAACAAGAAAGAAAAAACACCAAATAAAAACCCCCTAAAGAGATTCACTGTGTTGAGAACTTGAGCTGTTGCTGTCACTCTCAGCTTGCATCTCCCGGGGCAAAGGATTAAGACAGCCCTCCTCCCAGGACTCGCATGCATGTCCCGCGCCTGCTCCCCCACAGACTTCCCATCGTGAGGATTGGCTGGGACTTCTGATCCAGCGCTTCCCCTCTTTCTTGAAGGACGTGGGTGAGCCAGCTCAGCCTACCGGCGTGGAGCGCACCAGCTTCCTTTTCCAGGGTTTGCGTCCTTCCTGTGTGCTGGATAATTCCCGTTCCTCTCCTCTGTGTCCTTTCTGGGAAAGGTTTGTCTGGGGCTTGGGGAGATGAGTGACCGAAGCTCTCGGTTTCTGCTCCGGGGTCCTTTTCCATAAATAAAAAGAAAAGCTGTTTGTTTTGATCTGGCACGAAAAAATATATTAGCATAGTTCTCAAATTCAGAGGAGTAGTGAGGTCTTGCTCTTTTCTGGCAACAGAGTTTAATTAAAATTGCACTGAGGAGACTTCTCTAATAAAAAATTAAAAAAAAAAAACCTCAAGGAAGACCCAGCCAGGGAATCAGATTTGAGAAGAGTCATGCCAACACGTCTCGAAATTCTAATTAAAAATAAATTGGTGTTTCCCTTTTTCCCCTCCCGGTTTCCCTGCGGGATGTTTTCGGAGTGAGCTGTAGCTGGTTACTCATGTCCGTAAGCGTTAGGACTAAGCTCGTGTTTTGGAGGCAAAGCCTGGTTCTGCTTTTGGGTTGGGGTTCATTAGGAAGCCCGAAAATGAGGAGTTTTTAAGCTGTGCAGCCCATTTGTGTATATAAACTTAGTGATCTCACCACTTAAAAAAATAAGCATGCTGCTATTTTGAGGATTTGGGAGGAAAAACTTGTGACTAGATTTCTAATCCTAGCTGTTCTTGGAGCACGCCATGGCTGAAAATTCGGGTTAAATAATATTCTATAATATTCAGAAGGCCTTTCTAACCGACAGGTAGAAAAGCAGAGCTATCGACATGTAGGAGAGCTGGGCTGAGGGACAGGTTGTTGGATTCATGGGATTTGTTCTTATCCTGAAAGTTGAACCTCTGTACTGCTCTTGCTCCGTCCTGTTTGTGACAAGCCCGTGACATGTCTCCCAGCTGGACCAAAGGTTGTGGCCGTGATTGCAATTTGGCATGTTTTATTTAAAGGAGCTGGTACCAGAGTAATCGTTTATGGAAGCCATTAGCTATTAATAGTCACCAAGTACTGAGATTATTTTAGGCCCTTTTTCACAGTTTTACTTATTCGGAAAAGTTTTCTCTCCAAGGGGTCTTTTATATTTTGGATGAGATTTCTGTTAGGTAGCATCCAGAGATAGCCGTGCGATTCTCTAAATTTAGTCTCACGGTGTTTGGTTGAGTTGATAAATCCCACCAGCTTTGCAGATAAGTGTGTGAAAACATTGATTCAGCTTGTCCTGCCCGATTTTCCCAGCCCTGCCCACGTTCTGGCACCCTGTCCTCTGGCATCCACCGCCCACCAGGCCACGGCATTAGGAGTGTTTTCCGTCCAGAAGGCACATTTTAAGAGTCTCCTGGGAGAAGAGAGGTAGACTATTCCCAGATTAGAAATATATAAAGGGGGAGACAGATATGACAGTTGTAATCATTCATAATCCGGCTGCTTAATGCCTTTAAAACCTTAGTCTGTGCGCATCAACTCTGACGTTTTTATAACTAACACACAAAATAGTTCGCTGTCACTCTGCTCCCAGTATTCCCCTCATCTAACTCCACACACCCGCGAAGGCCCGGCACATTTATTTCCTTTTCCCCAGCATTTCGGATCCAGAGGCTGGGATGCTGTATTCAGATCGGGAGCGCACCAGGGCATGGTTCTGAGGCGTGGTCCGCCTCCAGCTGTGAGGACAAAGATGGGTCTGTCTTCTCTGGCCGGGCAGGGGAGGCAGAAGACCTGCCGGCTCCTTGCCGCCATGTACCCTCACGGGGCTCCGCCCCTTCCAGGGGTGAATCAGCCCGATGAGACACTGATTTTTATAGCACGGGGTGGAGACCTGGAAGTCTGTAGGCGGGGAGGGGAGGGAGGAGGGAATGGTTTGCATGTCAGACCATCCCAGCAATGCAGCAGCAGCAGCAGCAGCCTACAGGAAAACATTGCAAAACACCGAAGTCCTGGGCCACCAGATTTTTCCATTAGCACCACAGCTTCCACGTCTGCCCCAGGGACAGCTGTTTGGCCGTGTGAGGGGAAGCAGTGCCAGCCTGTCCCGTAAGGGATCCCAGCAGATCCAGAGCACTGCCTTCTGCAGTCTCCTGCATCTCTCTCCCTCTCTCTCTCTCTCTCTCACACACACACACACACACACACACACACACACACACACACGCTGTGTGATCTCTGAGGAAGGGTGCACAGACGTTCTCTGGGCACTAGAAAGCTGCTGGAACTTAACGCCACCTCTGGATACTGCTTTTAAGTGAAGAAACCCGAGGGCAGAACATCTTCAGAAAGGTAGAGGGGACCCAGAGCCGGGGCTTTTTTCTCTGGGGGGTTATTCTTGGGTGTTCCGTCTTCTGGACACTTCAATGATGAAAAAGTAAACTTCCCAAATAGTGGTGAAGTTAAATCGGGGTGTCATCCGGGGACTACCGGAAGGAGTGACTAGGAACTCAGTAGAAATACTTCATTTCAGCCAGTTCATTTATTCAGTAGCTGGCTTTTAAGGGACTGCACGTTCATGTATGTGGCAGTCAAGGCAGCTGTCTCCCTCCGGTGGAACGCTGTAGTCCACGGGGCCTGCGAAAGTGGGTCTCTCTCTGCCTCACTCTCACTGCTTTGTGGTTTTGTTTTGTTAAGGATGGCTGGCAAGATTAAGGATCATACAGCTTTCTATACTTTTGTTATTTTTTTCTTCACTCAATTTAATCTCTGTTCCCTTCTCCTAACTCTGAGCGGTAGTTTTTGGACCTTATTTTGATAGAATCCAGGGTCTATTTCTGTTTCTCCAGTCCTCATGTGTGCATAAATTATGGTGAGCCTTCCCAGCTTCCGCAGCTCCAAGGAGCGAGACACCAGCTCTGCCCAAAGAGCTATGAAAGAGGTGTGTCCTGCACACTCCCAGCTGCCGTTCCCTGTCCCACTCTGTCCTGCTCCCCCTCAGTGGCTATACCCAGAGCACTTTTCTCTTCCTCTGGACGTCTTTCCCATATCTGTTAATATAAGCCCTTCTGGTCCTCCACGACCTGCTGCTTCTCTTAACCTTTTCCAACAGGTGTTCCCGGATGCTCCCAATGGAAACTCACCCTTCCTCTTCATTATTCCCAGGGGGCTTTGCATTCTAGTAAGTAGTTGTCATCACTTGCTTTTAGATAAGAGTTGTAGTTGTGTACCCCACTAATATGTAGGCTCTGAGGTCTGAAGACACAAGACTTCGTGTCTTCTTCATCTTGGTGTGCCCATCGTGGCTTGCTGAGCACTGAGCATAGTAGAGTCAACATGCTCAGTGTTCAACAGATATTTGCAGCACACCTGCTTGGTGCTGGCATGATGCTGGGCATCTAACACAGAGCAAACCGCAGGAACTGTGCCTACTTACGCATCTGTGGGATTGAGCCCTGCCAGGTCCTGCCAGTTGCCAGTCTCATATTGTTATGCCCTTTGCTGTTTTCTCCCAGCCTGAATGAACAGGTGGCGCTCACTTGTCACCCACACGTGTGTGCTTGCTTCTTCCCCTCAGTGGAAGTGTTGGTATCTGCCTTCTTTCTATCACATACTCCAGGGAGGCTTACAGTGATCGTCTCTGTTAAATGCTTAGGGTTTCGGGGAGAGGTGACCTGATACAATGTGGTTGTCCAGGGAGGGTTATTGTCACGGGAAATTGGGAAAGTTCTTTCATAGCCTCTCTCCTTTCTCCTTTCTGTGCTTGTTAGCAACCCCGCCAGGGAGAGAGGAGGTGGAACTCTGGTCGGTTTCTTTTGTCCCGGGCCTAGTATCTAGTCTGGGTTGGTGGCTGGTTGAGACTGGATGAGAACGTGAGTTGGTGACCTCTCAGGTGGGAGAGTGGCCGGGTGGTCTACCTTCCTTCTGTCCCGTGGTTTTCTTGGGAAGGTCTCTGCAGGTCTGTCTCCCCTTTTAGACGAGAAGAACTGTCCTTATCATCACTGATTATTTACAGCCTTTATAGTCTTTGTGGTCATCTAATTTAAAGTTTTAATTCCCTTATTTGGTTTTGTGCTTCAATTAATTTTGTCATTTGACTTTAAAAAATATATATTTTTATTGATTTCAGAGAGGAAGGGAGAGAGGGAGAGAGACAGAAACATCAGTGGTGAGAGAATCATTGATGGGCTGCCTTCTGCACACCCCCTACTAGGGATCAAGCTTGCAACTTGGGCATGTGCCCTTGGCCAGAATTGAACCTGGGACCCTTCAGTCCTCAGGACAACGCTCTATCCATTGAGCCAAACTGGCTAGGACCATTTGATTTTTTTAAATGTTGATTTTAAATCTCAAGTGAAAGCATATTGCATCTCTCTCTCTCTCTCTCTCTCTCTCTCTCCTTATCTTTTTTTATTAGTTGAAGGAAATAACTAAAGTAATCCTTTACAGCCGAAACTGGTTTGGCTCAGAGGATAGAGCGTCGGTCTGCGAACTGAAGGGTCCCAGGTTCGATTCTGGTCAAGGGCATGTACATTGGTTTCAGGTACATCCCCAGTAGGGAGAGTGCAGGAGGCAGCTGGTCAGTGTTTCTCTCTCATCGATGTTTCTAGCTAGCTCTCTATCCTTCTCCCTTCCTCTCTGTAAAAAAATCAATTTTATATATATATATATATATATATATATATATATATATATATATATGTTTAAAAAGTAATCCTTTAAAATAAATCTAGAATGTTGTGAAATCCTGAATCCGTTTGTGATTACACAGCATAAGACCAGGGTATTTTATTTGACTAGTATAGGAATACAAGATAGTCTCTTGTCTAAATTTGATGAAAGTAATAATCCTGGGGCAACCCAGACTGAAAAGGAAGCCTGATGTGTATGAATTCACTGTGACTCCAGTGCTCAGGCTCAACTATGTGTGGGGAAATGCACGTGGCTGAGTTGGGTAGAATGAAGAAAGGGGACTTTTTCTGGCCTTTTAAGATAAGCCCGTCTTCCGCAGCATCCTCTTCCTAATTTCTCTCTCCTGAGTGGAATCTCACACCTCCACGGGTCACACACCACCACCACCACCACCACCACCACCACCCCCCCCCCCCCACCCCCGGTGTTGATTGTGGCCTCTCCTGGGAAAATCTCCCCTGGCATTCAGTTGTAGGAGCAGATCCTCTAATCCCTGTCCCACACACAGGAGGAGTCCTCTTCCAACACCCAGCACTTCACACACCTCCCTGGGCAAGAGAGAGCTGGGAGCCCTTGCTGGACCTGTCCTTGTAATCCCTTCGAGCCCTGACAGTCCCTTTGGCTTTGGCGGGCGTGGGTGGAGAACCAGCTATGGTGACACCGCCAGGAACTACGCCCGCTTTTCTTCCTCGCCGTGGTTTCCTTAGACACCCAGCTTTTGGTGTCACACCCATCACAGTCTGAGAAGATGGACAAATTAGCTCATAAGGTATTTGAATTCTTTAGGGGTTGGGAAGACGGCTCAACTACAGCAGAAGTAACTCAGGCCCTCTTTAACAGCAGTAACAGCATCTTGCCCTCAGTCTGGTCCTTTTTTTAAGATGCTTTCTTCCAGGTAGGCTTATAAATCAGGATTTTGCACATTAAGTTTACCTGTGAGAGAAATGGTGCAAGGGATCCTGGACTGTTGCTTGGATGGTTGCTTTTGTCTTTATTTATTTATTCATTTATTTCTCTTTATGTTACTTTCTTTTATTTTTATATCACCATTTATTCCCCCTCCCCCTTTCACTTCCACCCATCCACCCCCATAGTAACTCCACTGTTGTCTGTGCCCATTAGATTTTTTTCTCTTTTTTAACATCTTAGTAGTAAAAGAGCTAAATTTAAACAGAAGCAATTAAGTTAATATGCACCAGAATTAAAATGGTTTTTCTAGTTTGTTATAGCTTGTTCCAACAAGGACTCTTACAATATAAAATGAGGAAAAGCTGGCCCCTTAGAAAGTAGGGGGGAAAGGGGGAGGGTGGGAACAGGAATGAAATTGGATCCCAAATGAATACGGGGAAGTCCCTGCTGGCTGCCACTCGGAGGCCTGGGTGGGAGTAGGTTCTGGGTGACCAACTCAGAGCTTTTTTAAAATTTGAATTAAATGCCCCCCCCTCTTTTTTTTTTTTTTACTTTATTATCTATTTTATTGGTAATTATAGTTTCTCCCCCTTTCCCCCCATCCTCACCCCTCCCCATCAATTGTCAACATTTTTGAAGTTAGTCAATTTCATAGAAAAATACCAATTTCTTCAGCTTCTCTTTCTGGCACGTCACTGGGGTGTGTATTCCATTGGTCCTCAGGCAACTGGAGAGGACGGGGACTCTCTGGTCTCCCCCAACGCCCTCCAGACCCCTTCCTTTCCCTTGCTGGCCTGGACTCCAAAGGTATTTGAACTTGTGACCTGGACTCTGAAAATACTTGAATTGCTTGAAGGGCTGCCCCCAATTTGGCTCTCCGCTTCTTTTTAGCCTAACACAGTGGTCGGCAAACTCATTAGTCAACAGAGCCAAATATCAAGAGGACAATGATTGAAATTTCTTTTGAGAGCCAATTTTTTTAAAACTTAAACTTCTTCTAGCGCCACTTCTTCAAAATAGACTCGCCCAGGCCGTGGAAGAGCCACACTCAGGGGGCCAAAGAGCTGCATGTGACTCGAGAGCCGCAGTTTGCCGACCACGGCCCTAAAGGAAGGGCACACTTTGAGTTTCAGACTTTGCTTGATTTCCAGCCCAGTGTCTCATACCGGGCTGTGGCATAGACTCATCGGGGAGCTTCTCAACTTGCTGATGCCTCCGGCCCCACCCCAGGGGATTCTGATTCATTGGGGTGGGAGTGGGGGTGTGACGGTGACTCGGCATATTTAGAAACAGCCCAGGCCCTTTGGATTGTGCAGCGGGGTTGGGAACCTGTGACTCTGACATGCTTGATCCGGGAGGTTCCAGCTTTGGCATCTTCACCTTGAATGGCAAAGGTGATGTTAGTCCCCCACCCACTGTCCTGCCTCAGCGGTAAAGTGAGGGCCTGGGCTCAGAGTCCTTGACATTTTCATGCGGCTCTTTAAAAGGGAATACTTCATGTATTTGGGGGGGGGGGGGTAATGGTAAGCTATGTACACATATAATACCTTAATAAATTTAAAAAAATAATTTTAAAAAAAAGAATATAAAAAATAAATAAATAAAAGGGAATACTCCAAGTTTGGCTCCTCACGAAGGAATTAAATTGACTGAATGCATCCTGGGCACCTGCAGGGCCGGCCGGGGCCACAGCTGTGGTTGAGATAAAAAGCACAAAGCTCCTGAAAGGTTGTAGGAGCGTAAGGTGTGTGCACAGATTGGAACAGGGGGGAAAACAAGGTACTCTGAGAGCCTGGCTGGAAAAGGTGGCTGGGAAGATGAGACAACTGCAGGCAGAACCGATATTCCAGCTGATCATTTCAAACTAGAAATATTTTACCCGAGAAGGTGTGGTGTGCATCAGAAGGGGAAGGAATGGTACGAGCAAAAGCACTGAAACAGCATGCACCAGAAATGTCGGCTCCCCTCCCCCTCCCCAGCTTGCTTTGCCCTCTGAGGGCTACAGGAAAGAATGTGTTTGGTGTGTGGCTCGCCAGCGCAGTGTGGCATTAATACAGCAGCCCGGGAGGCGGGAGCAGTAGAGCGGCAACGTGGATGACACGAGCTTCATCTGTGAACTGCCGACAAGCATAGGGTTGTTGTGAACCTTAAACGAGTTCGTATAAATGTCTGGCCCGCTCGGGACGGTGCGGTCAAGAAGAATTGTGCGCGGTGCATGATGGGGAAAGGTGGGGGCAAGGAGGCTGTTGTGAGACGGATAACCCGGGGCATTTGTGCTGTGTCTCTGAGACAGGGAAGGTGGTGAGAAATCGAGAGGAGGAGGAGGAGGAAGGTAAATTCAGGGCATGTCACGGTATATGCAATCTTAAAATGTCCAAAGTAGAACTCGTTGTTCCCAGTCAATACTTCATTTGATTTGGGCATTACCTCTAGACCTGAGGTCAGGCCCTCCGGAGAGAGAGCTGGATGCAGCAATCTGTCAAGTAAGCGTTAGAAGCGTAGGCTCCAGTAGGCTTGATTGAGAACTCTGCAGCCGCCCTCCTGGGAAGACCTGTCAATGCACTCACTCCGCCGGCCTGGGAAACACAGAAGGTTTTTGTCTGCGGCCCACTGCCCCTCACCGGGATCACCATTTCTGCCCACTCCCCACCTGTCCGAGGAAAAGCCTTGCCTGCAGCCTCCTCCTCCCTGACAGCATTTGGCTGCTTCTTTTGTACTTACGTTAAGAGGGAGGAAAGGCAGGCGGACAGGTGTGCCTGAGTCACTACAATGGGAACCTTTGTGACTCTCCTGTTTTTTATTCCTCTCCCATCACACCCTTTGTCATCCTCTCTGGGGACTAGAGACTAATTTGCATACAATGACTTTTTCTGCTAGACCTCCCCTTCATTGAAGCTCACTGTGAGATCATCACCTTCACCTGCTTTGTAGAATAAGCTCTATTCTTCCCAGAACACAATATAGAAGAAAATAAACATTGAGCAGGATACTTTTGCTTTTGCAGGATTAAGAAGTACTACACATCCTGTTGCTTTCTTCAGTTTAATTCTGTGTCTAGTTGGGACAATACTAATGTGACTAAAAAAAAAAAAACCAGGCTTTTTTCAAAAGCCCAGAGTAGAAAAAATGCCTGTTAAAAGCAAATGATTAAAACAAAACAAAACAAACAAACAAACAAACAAAAAAACACCTGAGGATAATTTTAAGGATGATGGATGTTTTCTACAACTGGATTGTGGTGTTCAATGCACAATGGTATACATTTACTAAAACTCACCCAACATACACTTAAAAAGGGTGAATTTTATGAAATGTAAGTAGCACAATAAAGTTTTCTAAAGTTCCCCCAAAATCATAGGAACAGACGTAACTCAAATCTCACCTCTGATGTTGGAGGTGTTGGGTAACGCAGTTTGGAATTATTTGGACCCTGTGTTTCAAAGTATCTGGCCCTGGAAGCTTTGTTCTTGGCTTGTTATTTCCCTTTCAGTTTGTTTGTTTTTTTGTAAAAACAAACCTAAATGAGTCCCACATCATCTTTAAACAGTTTAATCTTTGTTTAATCTTTGTAGTTCACACAAAAAAATGTCTGTGCCAAAGAGAATCCCTTTGTATCCAGCCCCCAGATGTGGGAGAATGGAAGGGGAAGATAAATGGAGTGATGGGGGGGAAGGGAGGGGAGGTGCAGACACTACACCTGAACCAGTCAAAGGAGGCAAACGCAGTGGACTCTTGAAAACTCTGCCTTTCTCCGGTTTTGAACTTTACAAAGCAGGCCATTTAGAGCCATCCCTAATCTTCGGTAATCTCTGCTTTATTGTTTAGAACTGGCTTTGCTTGTTTGTCCTGCAGAGAAAATTCTGTCCGTCTCTTCCTTCTAGATCCACTTTTACCCAGTGTATATTTAGGCAAAGGTGACGAATGGTTTAAAAGAAACTTTTCTTATTTTTTAAAGGCGGTGAATTGAAAATAAAACCATTAGAGGGACATACCATTCTTTAACTTTTTACACAGAAACCAAAGGTTGCTGAAATATATGATCACCCTAAAACAGAATCCATTTTTTTTGGGGGGGGCGGTAGTGGGGGGAATGAATTCTGTGTCTTAGAAAGTCACCTGATTGTAATTTGGGTAAAATGTTTAAGGGAACATGAAGGGGGGGGGGAAAGGTTTGGGCCTGTGGTTTACAAATGGGAGTGTTTTTAGCTTTCAAATTGCATGCTGCATTAAATAAAAATACACCAAGGAAAGGAACCAGTTGCCTCCAGCCCAGCCTAGGCTCAGCGTGACACGGAGCCATTTCCTCCCTCAGAGGGCTGCTGAGCCAGGGCTCTGATTATAGCAGAGAGCCTCTCTCAGCCCTGCAGGCTTTGGGGGGTGGGGTGGGGGTTCATGGAGGCATGTGCTGCCTCTCGAAGCCTTCCTAGCTTGAGCAGGTCCACAGCTGCACTTCTAGGTTAGCCTTTCACCAAGGATAGTTCGTTCGGAAGCTCAGAAGGGCCCTGGGAGAGGTCCGGCTTCGCCTCTTGTGTTGTTAGTATCCTCCCCGGCAGTTTTGTCGGTTGGTAGTTTTTTGCTGTCTCACCGACGCCCAGAGAGTCCTGGAATTAAACCCGTGGCCAGCAGGAGGCTGCTGGTTGGTCAGGAAATTCCAAATGGGTATAAATAAATTCTGGGCAGCAGCTCCCGGGCACTCTGCCTGCCCCTGTGTGTGTGTGTGTGTGTGTGTGTGTGTGTGTGTGTGTGTATAGTCCCTTCCATGCCGAGGGGAGCGTGCCTGAGCCTTGGCTTCCTGCTTGCCGAGAATCAGTTATTCTGTTTCTGGGCCGGTAAGTAAGAAAGCCCCAGCGAAGAAGACCAGGGCAGTGGGACGCTTGTCCGTGGGGGTTGGTGGGGTAGAAACTCGGGCTCCGTACGTTCCGTAAAATATTTGCTCCGACTAACAAGCCGGGAAGAATCACTCGGAGCTTGCTTTTTTTGGTTCAGTGAAAATTTCTAGCTGAAGCGGGGCTTTCACACATAAAGCCATCATTGTTACCGGAGTGAAAGGTGGTACTGTACGCGAAGGCTGGAGTTTTTTGAGTTTTATGGTTTAATTAAATTCCAGAGTTTCCCCTTTTTGTGGCTAAATCCATTTCTGGTCATTTGTTTTCAGCTCCGGGTTTCTAATGGGAGCTGCTCAGTGTGCTTGTAAAGCTGGTTTCTTTTTCTTATATAAACACTATAAACTAAAATAAGGGCCGAGACTCATACAGTTAGTTACTTCAGCTCCCTCCAGCCCTCCCCGCTTTGTTTCTGCTGTGTCAGAAAAGCCCTTTCTGTCCCAAAGTCCACGTTCATGCTTCTCCTCAACCTCTTCAACAGTCACCCTTTGAGCTGGCACATTTTCCCGTTTATGCTTCGAGCAGCATTGTTATTTTATTTAAATGTTAACCCTCACCCAAGGATATGTTTATTGATTTTAGAGAGAGAGAGGAAAGAAGAGAGAGAAAGAAACACCAACCTTCTGCCTCCTGTATGCACCGCAACCTGTAGAGCCTAGGTTTGTGCCCTGATCTAGAGTCTGACCCACAACCTTCCGGTTTACAGGATAATACTCCAACCAACTGAGCCACACCGGCCAGGGAGAGCTATGTGATTTTTAAAAATATTTTACTGATTTTTTACAGAGAGGAAGAGAGAGAGAGATAGAGAGTTAGAAACATCGATGAGAGAGAATCATCAATCAGCTGCCTCTTGCACACCCCCTACTGGGGATGTGCCCGCAACCAAGGTACATGCCCTTGACCGGAATCGAACCAGGGACCTTTCAGTCCACAGGCCGACACTCTGTCCACTGAGCCAAACCGGTTTTGGCAAACATGATATTTTTAAAGAAGGTTTAGAGAACAGGATTTAGTTCCCAAGCTGGCTCTCTTGGGTGCGTGCATGGACATCGGGCTGTATGCTTCAGCCGTGGCTTTTTCAATTGGACAGTGGGCCTTGAAGAGCAACACTGCCTAAGCTGGTGAAGGGCAGGCCCTGAAGACTGGCATCTTGGCTCTCTCAGATGGTTTTTTGGGTAAAGAGTCACTGCATCTTGTGGTGGACACTGACCCCTGGGAGGGCCGCTGGTGAACCTCGCAGCCTCTGTAACAGATTGCACCTTAATGTAATATCACGGCCTCCTTCATGGAATGCCCCCTTCTCGAAGGCACAGCCCGTTCCGTTCCCAGGAGCAGCAACCCTTTCCCCTTCCTTCCCTGGCAGCTGCTCACCTGCAGAGGCTTCTGGACGCCGGAGACAGGGCCCCAAGCAGAGTGGGTGGTGCGGGGAAGGGAAGCGGCGTGCGGGGGCCCTGAGGGGGCGCCGGGTGTTGGGGTGCCGCTGGGAAGGTGCTGGGACGAGAGCCAGGCCACGGGCTCCGCCTGCCCGCACCTCCGGTCTGACAGCCGCTGCAATTAGCATCTTTCCTCACTTCACCACACAGCATGAGGCATTAGGAAGTTGTGTGTGACGTGCAGTCAGGAGCCACAGGCTGGAAGCCACCTTTGGAAGCCACCGAGGCCCACCAGCCCCCTCATTTCTCACACGCAGACCTCACTGCGGCATGGAGCCATTCCAGACTCCTCCTCCCCTCGCGTGAGAGTGAACGGGGAGGTGCTGACAGCTCCTGTTCTTGCTTTATGAAAAGAATTCTACCTCCACCCTGGCCGGTGGTTCTCAGTGGTTAGAGCATCAGCCTACAAACCGACGGGTTGCAGGCTCCAGTCCCGGTCAAGGGCACATACCTTGGTTACAGGTTGGTTCCCCGCCCCTGGTGGGGGCCCATGCTAGAGGCAGCCAGTGGATGTGTCTCTCTCACATGGTGTTTTTTCTTCTCTCTCTCTCCCCCTCCCTCCCTTTCACCCTCTTTAAAATCAATGGGGGAGCCAAAACCGGTTTGGCTCAGTGGATAGAGCATCGGCCTGGGACTGAAAGGTCCCAGGTTCGATTCCTGTCAAGGGCATGTACCTTGGTTGCGGGCGCATCCCCAGTAGGGGATGTGTAAGAGGCAGCTGATCAATGTATCTTTCTCATTGATGTTTCTAGCTCTCTATCCCTCTCTCTTTCTCTCTGTAAAAAAAAAAAAAAAAAAAAAAAAATCAATAAAATATATTTTAAAAAAATAAAAAATAAAATCAATGGGGGAAAATATCCTCAGGTTAACAACAATGTGTGTGTGTGGGGGATACCCTCTGGTGAGGGTTAACAACAATACAAAAAGAATTTTTATACCCGCCTCCCCCCCCCCCCCCCCCCCCCCGTTTAGGCAGCCATTCTGGCTGGATGGGAGGGTGCCCCTTAGGTCTAAGGCACACGTCTCTGCAGTGTGTTAAAGAGCGCTTTACCCCCCACGACTTCGGTAGAGGTACGAGAACGAGGTTGTTCGGAAACATCAGAGCCTACCTTTGTCCTCTGACTGTGACCAGGAAGTATTTGAACTTGGGCCGCAGTAATCCTTTTAGAGGTTGGAGGATGTTTGCCTACTTCTGCTTAGTTTTATCTAACCTCCTTCCAATGCCTGGTTGCTGCTGTAGCCCCGATCACCCTCTCCCCCCGACTGGCTCCAGCACCCCACCGTCCCCGAGCCTGGCGTGGACCCTCGCCCACAGGCAGGCACCGTCTGCTGCGGACCCCGCTGGCATCTCCTGCTCCCGCTCTGGGAAGCACGAGCCAATTTAGACCTCAAGATTTTAGCAGACTCAATTGGTTTTTGAATAAACATTTCAACACTTCGAGCTTTCCCTTCTCAGGAGGGTCAGTCGGGGGGCCACGGGCAGCGTGGAGGAGGGGAGTTCTGGATCATCTCGGGACGCCAGGGCTGTCTGCGTCACCAGGCTACGGAGTGGCCCAGTGACAGCGGACAGTAGCATCATTCTCGATGGCCCGCAGCAGGACTGCAAAGCGGGCCCTTGTCTTCCCCAGCTGCGCCACCGGGGTAGAATCTGTCCTGCCAGCAGCTGGAAAGTGGCAAAGCCAGGGTTCACACTCGGGCAGTCCGGCCCCGGAGTGTCCGATTTTAATCATTACACCCTTTCTGCACCGCACTTCTTGTAATCGGTACGTGCCTAGACACAGGAGTTTTCATTTCAACAACCATTGAATATGCTGTGTGCCGAGCGCCGTGCTATGCGGTGAGGGATAGAAAAATAAAAACCACGTGGTTCCTGCCCCCAGGTTGCCTGCAGTCTGCTAGGGGAAGGCAGTCATGTGCCTGCTAACTACGACACGTGTCCACACGTAGAGGCAGCGTGTTTTAGGAGAATGGAGGGAAGGAGGGGACCCCTTCTTCCCAGAGCAGAGCAGTTGGGGGTAAGCGAAGACTTTACAAAGGACGAGGCCTTAGGTGGATACAGCCAGTTCTGAGGGGCGGCGGAGGCAGGGCGTGTGTGCCGGGAGAGGAAACCCAATTGGCAAAAGGCAGGCAGGCTTGCAAGGCGCTCCGGTCGACTGAGGTTCAAGGTGGGGAGGAAGCGGGGAAGAGCTGGATTGGGGCTAAGTTGTGGGAGACTTGTAATGCCACCGAAAGGATCTTTCAGACTGCGTCCTCTCTAAGGGGGGGTGCTCCTGGCACACCAGTCTGCAAGATTAATGACTGAGAAGCTCTACAAGTTCACAGGGATCCCTCAAGCACATGCCAAATTCCTCCAAGAATGTGTACTACTGGAGAGCAGAGATATCAGCCCCTGTTAATAAAAAATAAATAAATAAATAAAAAGCTGCTTTAGTGACATTCGAGCAACAGCGGAGAGTTGGCTGTGCTCCCTGGTGGCTGGCTGGCCATCTCACGTCCCCCAGAGACGCCGCGGCGCAGTGAGGGCAGGTTTTCATACAGGGCAGGGCTAACAGATGTTACAGTTGTTCATGTGGATGTGCACACACACACACACACACACACACACACACACACACAGAATGATTAACACTGTTATTTTGATGCTCCCATTATGCCAGATTTGAACAGCCAGGTCCCCAAAGACAGTTTCTGAGCCAACGAGAGGCCTGACACCGTCTTTAAATAGCTGCTATGATTCAGATTCCCCAGTGGGTAACATGGGACCACATTGGCTCCACCGTTTCTGCCTCTGTGTGTGCGGACGTGCATGTGGTGCATTTGTCACATCCCCTCCCACCTGGACGGGTCTCAGCCTCAGCCTTCCCTTTCCTTCACGACCTTGGCGGTTTAAAAAGAGGCACCTGCTTATGTGGCAGGATATTTTTTTTAAGTAGAATCCCATCAGGGTTTCTAGACTCAGGCCCTGCCTCCCAGGCAGGAGCGCCACAGCCGTGAGGCTGTGCTCTTCTCGGAGCGTCGGGGCACGTGATGCTGTCTTTAGCCTCCATCACCCGGTCCAGGTGGTTGTCCGTCAGCCGTCTAACCTGAGAGTCGCCACGTTTCCCTTTGGGATTGCTTAGTATTTTGTGGGGGAGGTAGTCTGAGGCCAAACCAACATCGTCGTCTCAAGTGGGCAGTCTCTATCCACTCGCCTCAGTGCGCATTCATCATCCCTGCGTGAATCCACCATTGTTACAATGGTGGTTAAATGGTGGCTTCTGTTTCCACAGTTCCTTCATTATTTATTAGTTGGCACACGACTGTATCTATTACAGCATTATCAACTCAGGATACCTAATTTGCTCACTGGATTGTAATCTGTGACTGTCATTGATCATGTTAGTTCGATGCTCAAAATGATTCCACATTTGAACAGTGAAAGCCCAAAACGGAGTTTCTGAGCCAAACAGATTTCCTGGCACTGTCTTCAATAGCTCACACGATGTGCGCTGGCAATCGAGAATCGACAACTAGCAGGCAGCATTTGTCGTCTGAGTTCTGGATCATACCTGTAACTCGGACTGTTAGGGTCACCCACAGCAAGGCAGGCAGATAGGAGCACTCAGGTGGCTCCCGAGGGAAGCCAACTTGACATTCTGCTGGCCAGAGACCTCCTAGTGGGTAGAAGTCTTAGCTCTTCTCCCCCCACCCCACCCCCCAGCCCTGCCCTCTGTCTTTAGCCTTCCCTGTTGGGTAAGTCAGCCCCCGTCAGATGTGGGCGGAGGAGTAAGGACTAGGCCCGGGAGCACTAAGGGTTGGCAGCCGCCCCCTTTTCTCTCCCTCCTCCACGGAGACACCTGCCGGCTGCCAGGGTCAGGGTTGTTTTTGCTTCACAGACATTTCCAGTCCCTGCTGTTCCCATCCTGGTTTCAAACACGGAGCAAGTGTGCACCCTGCCCCTCAGCGTGCTCAGTCGGAGCGTGCATTGCCTAAAATGCCCCCCTGTCTTTCTTCCTGCCCTGGCGCTTGCCACACTTGTCCCTTCAGATTGGGTTTATCATACTTCAGTGGCCTTCAGAAAAGGAAATCTCATCACTTCGCTCTGCAGTGAGTCATCCTTTGGAAAAATATTTTCTTTCTCGTTAGCGGGATGAGGTCATGGACAGAGGCCGAGAGAGCGAGTGCGGAGGCCTGCTCCCGGGCTCCGGCTCGGCCCTGGGCAGCTCGGCCGTGTCAGGCCTTCCCAGCGTCCCCTGTTTTGGGGAAGGTGTAGGCCACACCACAGGGCGCCCCAGAGTCAGCCAGGCTGTCCCTCCTGGTGGTGTTAACACTATGGCTAACATAAGTGAAACTCATGGGGTGCAAAGGAATCTGTGACACCTAGAGGAAAATTCATGGGGACTTGAACAATTCATGGGAAACCAAATGGAGGACACCGAAGAGAATCTTAGTGCAAACTCCAGCCATAGCCAGAGCAAGTCCTATTAAAATGCAGATTTGATCATTTCACTCCCTTGCTTAGAACCCTTTTTTAAAAATATATATTTTATTGATGTTTTTTTACAGAGAGGAAGAGAGAGGGATAGAAAGTTAGAAACAGTGATGAGAGAGAATCATCAATATCAGCTGCCTCTTGCACACCCCCCACTGGGGATGTGCCCGTAACCAAGGCACATGCCCTTGACCAGAATCGAACCCGGGACTTTTCAGTCCTCAGGCCGACGCTCTATCCACTGAGCCAAACCGATTTCGGCGCTTAGAACCTTTCAGTAGCCAACCAGTGCACTTAAGGGCCAAAAACCTGAGCCCAGGGGCCCTGTATGATGGGGGCTTTGTCCCCTCTCTGAATCACCGAGGGGGTGATCCTTATTATCAGGCAAAACCCCCTTTTGGATTCCTAAAAGTGTCAGGTTTTGTATATGCTGCTTCCTCTGCCTGGAATTTCTCCTATACCAGTCTCCTCCCCAAACACACACACACACACACACACACACACACACACCCTGCACACTTGGCCTGGTGGACTCCGAAATACAGCACAGGCCAGCGCAGAGGGCTCCCTGCTCTCTCCTAGCACACCTCCTGTATTTTACTCTGACAGCACTTACCACAGTTGTTATGTACCTGTTTCTGCAGCTGCTTGTCTGTCTCCTCCTGAAGGTCGAAAGTTTGTCCAGGCAGGCCCTGTGTCCAGGTTGCTTCCCTGTTGGCAGTGTTTGGCACATGGAAGCTACTTAATCAATATTTACTGGATGAAAGACCTAAAACCACCTTGCAGTCTGATAATTGCATCTTCCCTGGATCGGCATTCCCTCTGTGGGGTGTGGGAATGGGTAGGCTTAGAGCGTGGAGTCAGTGATGGGAGACAGTGGAGCTGTAGGGAGAGTGAGCAGAGTATGAAGTCCGTGGAGACAGGTTAGGGAAGCGGAGATAAGATCAGCTGTGAGAGGAAATCGAAAGATTTAGGGGGGAGACGCCAGATGGAGTTATGAAGAGTTATAGCTGTAAGAAATAATACCACACGATAACTTAGCCTTTTAAGCAAACCTTGCAGGGTAGGTAACATACGACGTGTCAATTGGCCTGGTATTTGGCTTTGCACTTCCGGCATACGCTTTTGCTTTCCTTAATGTTGTCATTTTATTTGCACAAAACATCAAGGTGGCTGGTTGAAACAGCTACAACCCGAGCTGAGGTCTAGGTGAAAACAGGCGGGTCGGTAAACTCCGTGGGACAGGGCTGCAGGCTTCACTGAGCTGGCCCTCACGCCAGGTGGGTGCGCAGCATTTGCGTGGCTGATGGGGTGGGGGTGTTGGCTGGGTGGGGTGAGAGCCCGTTTAAAAAGACTCGTTGGCACACGCAAGAGCAACATAGGAGAACCTCACCTGCCACACATTATTTTAAGACAGAGTGAAGAACACATCGCCCTCCTTTTCTTCGTGTGTTCCCTAATAACAGATGGAGCTTCTCACACGGATTAGGTACAAGGAAGCTCCTGGGTCTGCAGGTCCTCATGCTAACAGTGTCGTCAGGGGAACTTTCCAGTTAAACCTGTTTCGCTCGGTCCTGTTCCGCAGCATCTCTGTCTTCTTTATCCCACTGGTCCGTGTCTAGAAGAGTTGATTTGCTAATTCAGTTCCTTTCACACACTGTGCGTAATTAACTTCATGGGAATTTATCTCGCTCTCGGAGTCAACCTACTGGTTTTTTTCCCCCGCCACCTGCCTTAGTGGGTTTGGAGTCTTTTTTTGACTGCTCCGAACAGCAAGATGCTTGCACTGGCAACTTAGGACAATTTATGTGATTCCCAAGACTGACTCAGCTCTTTACGCTGAGTCCTCGTGCTTCTTGGGAGAGGAGACACACAGTTACGGGGACTAGCAGCGCTCCTCGGTTTCACCCGTCCGGTGGAATGTCTGGCGAAGAAAAGCACGGAGAGGGCGTGTGGAAGCTGCGGCACACGGACGTAATTATTTTCCACGGCGCCATTAGTCGGTGGCAACTGGGCCCGGGGAGTGCGGCGGTGTGAGGCCAGAACAAAGAAGTCATTGTGCCCTAATTAACAGCTAAAGTAATAACATCCAAGTTCTGCCCATTTAAAAGTCCACCAGGACGCACTTATTTCAGAAACGTCCAGCGTGTTTGCTCGTAGGAAAGAAAGGCTCCTTGTGGTCGAGTGTGTGGAAGAGTTCAGTGTTTTCTTACTCCGGAGTGGCATTTTTATCACCCTGTCACTGGAGCACGAAATGCAAGACCGGAAGCCCACAGTTTACATGGCCAAACCCTCCATTGCTGTACGTGGTTTTTTTTTACTCTGCTCGCTGTCCGCGGTGTAGGCATTCTCAGCAGAGGTGTTTTGGACTGGGGAGTGTCAGGGAGAGTGGGAAGTCGATAGCAGCATCCCTGGCCTCGGCCCACTAGATGTCAGCAGCAGCAACCCCCATTCCAGTGGAGACAACCAACCATGTCTCCCGACATCGTCCAGTGGCCCCTGGAGGCAGACAGGGCTGAATCCCACTAGCGGGGTTAGTACCCTTGCTCCTTTCCACCCTCTAATCTTTCCCCTCCAAGTGGGTACATTAATCTGTATGTCTTTCCAAGCCAAATGTGGTCTGGACAGTTCAGTTTGGTTTCCTTGAAAAGTTAAAATCATACAATACTTGATGAACATGGTATTTGAAATATTCATGGCTCCATTTCACTTGGTTCATGCAAGGAAATCTCAAGTTGTTCTTGAGTCTATAAATGAGCCCCTCTCACAAGTGCAGGAAGTCGTACCAGGTAGTAAATACATGAACAAAGAGTGGAGTTGCCATCAGCGTGTTGATTTCACCTTCTTTCTGAACACACGGGAATTTGGTCTGTACTTGGGAAGTTGTTTCTGGTTGCTACTGCCACGTTTGGTGCTTGGTTACCCCAGTTGCAGATGGTGCCAACTGGGTAGGGAGAGAGAAGCGGATAAGAGGGACTCTGAGGCCCTTGGTGTCTAGGAAGTAGGTCAGCTTTGAGGATGACATCAACCCCAAAAGCATGTGGCCCACTGTTAGCAGCCCATTCACTTTGACCCACTGGTATAAATTCTGGTGGTTCTGCCTTTTTGCTTCACTTCTGCCTTGCATTATATTTGGATGTTGTTGTTGTTTTTTTCCATGCAACCCCCCCCCTCGCCTTCACAAGATTGTGAGCCTTGTGAGAGTGGGGACCTTGTCCCTTTGGTTCACACTGTGTCCCCAGCTCCTAAAATAGTGCCTGGTAAAGAAGAATGGGTAGGAAGGCGAAAGAAGGGAGGGAGGGAGGGAGGGAGGGAGGGAGGGAGGGAGGGAGGGAGGGAGGAAGGAAGGAAGGACTAAGACTGCTTTTTTTTATCAATAGTTCTAAATACAAGTTGAATGCATTAATACATTTTTATTTGGTCCTCCCTTCATACATGGGGATTATAACATTTTAACGAGTCCCCTTGAAATTCAGTCTCTCTCCTTACCTCAGTCTAATGCACACACAGGTATCAAGACAGTCTTCATTGCTACCTTTGGGCCCCTAGCACAGGGCCGGGTGTGCCCGGAGACAGTCACTCTGGACAAGATTCCCCTGGTCCAGGACCCAGTCTGGTGGCCTCCGCTGCACTCAGCCATCCCCCTCTCTCCTGACCTCGTCTTTCTCTGAGCTTCACCACAGGCCCCGCCCTGGCTCTCCTCCACCGATTACCTGTCTTTTCCTTTTAGTCTGTCATCACTTGCTTCCTTTGCCTTCAGAACTCATCTCCCGATTAACTCCATTGCGTTGTGATCAGTCGTCCACACATACTGTCATGTTGTTCTTGCTGATAATAGGCCTTTGTAACCGATCTCAATTAGGGCCACGTTTAGGGTGTTTGGCATTTATCTCCCAGCTGGACTCTACCTCACTTTATTTCTTGTAAACCCTTCTGCCTACTCCTCCCACTGAATAGGACCATTTTCTGCACCCAATTAAGCTTTCGGTAAAAGCTCTATATAATGAAGGTGGAGGTGGTGCCAGGAGCAGTCTCCACCACTGGATTTCCAGACATTCAGAAAATTCTTGTAAACACCAGGGACAGCCCTCTGATTCCAGGATATTTAGTTGGAAGCTGTTACTTTCAAGATTCCAGTTGCAGACAGAGCCAGTGGTTTTTGGCTGTGTTTGGGCAGGCATAGCTCTCTTAGTCCAAAATAAGGCTTTTTCTGCCAGTTAAGAGTCTCCTTATAACCTACTTAGAGATTTTTTTTAAAAAAAACTGTTGCTTTTTACACTTCTGTAATTCTTAAATTAATCAAAGTATCCGTAATAAAAAAGTTTTACTGTCACCTCTCCCCAGTACATTATTTAGCATTTTTCTTCTTTTCAAGATCTGTCTTAATTTTTGTGTGTGGGGGAGTAGACACATGGAATTCAGTTTAACTGCAAGTAACAGAGACCCAAAACATACAATGACTAAACAAAAAAGAAGCTTCTCTTTCCCATAAAAAGCACGGAGGGATAAGCTTTCTAGAAGTAGCAGAGCAGCTTTGCTCCACAAAGCTCTTAGCGACCTGGGCTCCAGCTAGCACATTGTTCCTTTATCCCTGTGTATGAGCTCATGGTCCAAGACAGCAGCTAGAGTCCCGGTCATCACATCTGCATCCTGGCAGCAGGATGGAAGAAGGGTCAAAGACAAAAGGAGGTCATTGACCTATTCCTGTGTCTTTTAAGGGAGGTTAATGGCGGTTGCTACGTGACGTGTCTGCTATGGCCATACTAACAGTAAAGGAGGCGAGAGAAATAGTCTTTCTATTTGCCCAGCTAAACCTAGTTCTGTTAGTGTAGAATGGGGATAAGACATACTGAGGGACATCCAGCTATTTTTGCCATGGCTGCCTCCTTCATCCACCTCCCATTTCTCTTGCTTTCCAAATAGTGACTTGTTGGGATCATATATTTAAAAGATAAATACCTGAGTATTACAAGAATTTATAAAATATAAATATCAACATTAAAACCACCCATGATTCCACATCCTAAACATAACTACTAAAACAGCATCGTGCCAGAAAAGTCCTTAACACTAACACAGGGCAAGCAAATCTGTCGACAGAGCATTAAGGTGTTTTTTTTTAAAGCTCATTATGTTAGACTGTATAGTCAATTATTCCTTCAGGAAACATTTTTAAACATCTACTTGTGTTCCCAGTATTTTGTTAATTGATGTTTCTGGTTGGGAAACATATTTTTTTAAATATATTTTTATTTATTTCAGAGAGGAAGGGAGAGAGGGAGAGAGAGAGAAATATCAATGATGAGAGAGAATGATTGATTGGCTGCCTCCTGCACACTCCCTACTGGGGATCAAACCCAAATCAAAGCATGTGCCCGTGACCGGGAATTGAACCCAGGACCCTTCAATCCCCAGGCTGTCGCTCTATCCAAGCAGGTCAAACTCGTGGCCAGTGGGCCGCCCACAGGCTGTGAGTTCTTGCTTGCTCTATCCACTGAGCCAAACCAGCTAGGGCGAGGGAATATATTTTAAATATTATATTGTTGCTCTGAAGATAATTATAGTCTAGCATAGGGAGATAAGAGTACCTGCATGAAAAGTTGGGAAATCAGTCATATTTGTGTGTCATATTTGTGTTAATGTTTATAAAGGTACACTAGGAAGCAAGAGATAAAAAGTAATGACACTGGATATCTCTAACTGTAGAACAATTCATACAGTGGACATCATTTGTAAGAATGACACATTGAGAATACAACTTGTAGTTTTTAATTGCCTGAGCATGAAATTGGAAATTACAAAGCTTTAGGATAGTGTGATTCAAGCAGTATTAGCAAATCGTTCTAACCTTGTAAAATCCTGACCTCTCCCGATTCCCAGATCTAGGAGTCTAGAGTCCATTTGAACGTAATCCACTGTGACCAGGCCTTTTGTAAACTTCAGGTATGGCACTATGTGGCCGTTAAAGTTCACTGAAAACACGTCATGCATTTCGTTGTGCTTTAAATCCTGATGTTAAATGAGTGCATTAAAAAATATATATTTTTGGAGGAAAACAAACAAAAAATTTAACCTTTCCTGTTGAAAATGCTTAAGTGGAAAAAGTAAATATGTCAAGACATAGAAAAATCTAGGAGTAACAACGAAATATCAGCAGTTGCCACTAGATGGCCGGATGAGTGACTTTCTGACTTAGTTTCTACCTGACATTTTTTTTTATTATTCTTCACAAACATATACTACTTTTGTAAATGGAAAAGGGTGTTTAATATATTTTTTTAAGAAATATGAAGGTTGAGTGGAGATTCCCGTTAAAGGATAAACTTCTTGTCACTGGCTGAGCGCCCAGTGCTGGTGCCCAGTCCGGCGCTGCGGGGCTCAGCCTGCAGGGACAGTGGGGCGGATTGTGCCCCCCTTTCTCAGGTGCCCGGGGCCCAGGCTGCCGGCCTCCACGCAAGAACACACGCTCTTTCATGCAGAAGGTTCTGGCTGCGGCGTTTTTTGTTTTTTTCCCCTCTTACTTCTGGCAGCCCTGGGATGAAGCACACACACACACACACTTACGCATTTTCAAAAGCTCCCGGTTTCCTGTTTTCATTAAGAAGGCAGGGAATGCCGAACCCCTGAGTGTGCTGGGGGTGGCGCCACGGGAGGCGGAGGGAGCCTTCATTGGTGCGCCCTCGGCCTATGGTGTCTGCGCGTGGCCCCGGCTAAGTTTACCCAATCCTTTCCTTATGGGGTGAAGAACCTTAGCCTGGGGAGCTCGGAGGGAGCGGGGTGAGAGGAGGAGGCGGCGGCGGCGGTGCAGCGGGGCTGGGCCTGCGGGGAGCGCAGCGGGGCGCCCGGTAGGTGTGTGTGCGGGGAGCTGGCTGGCTGGCCAGGGGGGCGGGCGGGTCTGCAAATCCGGCCTCCTGGGAGCCTGATCTGGGGGGAGGGGCAGGGAGAGGGATGGGGCTGAATTCCCTGGATTCCCCAGGAGCCAGGACCCTGCAGGGGGTGGGTGAGAGAGCCCCGGGGCGGGCTGGTGGTGTCTGGGGGATCTGTCTGCCTCCGTCTGACACCGGAGCCTGCAGTTTCTCTTCGCTCGCGGAATTTCAGGCAGCGCTGGAAACAGGTCCGGCTGCATATTTTTGAGTGACGTGTTGTCCATGTGGAGTTCAAAGGGAAGGAGAGAGGGTCCGGGGAGCCTGAGCACCGGTTTCCAGGCGCGGGCGGGCGGGCGCTCTCTGCATCCACGCACCCTTCTGTGGTTAGAAAACGCTGGGGGCTGTGCACCCCCCCCTTGAAGCGCTTCTTCCCCTGCGTGGTGGAGAATTGGAAGCTGATGCCAGAGTTCCAACAGCTGGAGCAGTCTTTTTAAAAATATATATATTTTATTGATATTTTACAGAGAGGAGGGGAAACAGATAGAGAGCTAGAAATGTTGATGAGAGAGAAACATTGACCAGCTGCCTCTTGCACAGCCCCCATCGGGGATGTGCCTGCAGCCAGGGTACATTCCCTTAACGGGAATCAAACCCGGGACCTTTCAGTCCGCAGACTGACGCTCTACCACTGAGCCAAACCAGTTTCAGCGTGGAGCAGTCTTGATACTGTTTTAAGACGGGGCACCGAGATCACACAAGCTTCTTGCCCCTCTGCCTGGCAGCCTTGTTGGTGTGCCTCTCTTCCCAGCGTTCCGGAGGAAAGAGGGCGAACTGGGATTGCTCAGAGCATTCCCATATCGGGGAGAAATGTGAAGCAGAGCAGTGGTGCGGTGGGGAAGGGCGGGCCGGCCTCCCAAACTGCTGGAAGTTCTGGGCCCTCCACAACAGCCCGGCGGGGCTTGGATCCCCCGGTGGGGTTTGCGTTTTCACTCACTGCTCTTGGGTCCTTTCCACACGCTCTGAAAATGCAGCGCTCCTCGTGACCGCTCCAGGAGAATCCAGCAACTTAAACAAACAAAAAAATGGCCTTGCTTTTCAGCTCGGAACGCACAGCTCGGGTCCGGCCGCAAGCTCTGCCTGTGCCTTGAATAGGACTTGTGTTCCCTCCGCTAAATGTCTGGTTTAGGCCGAAGTAGCATTTACCAGATGCCACACGATCCAGGGCTTGGACGGAGCCTTGCCCTTATTTCCATCCTCCTTTGCATCTGTTTGCATACACCACAGCCACAGAACAAGGTAGTCTCGGGACAGTGGGTGTTTTGTCCAAAAGAAGTAAGTCAGAGTTGGAGAAACTGTTTCCTCTGGCTGGCACAGGGTTTGCCTTTGTTTTTAAACTGGAAAAACACAAGGCAGAGTTGAAGTTTGGGCTCTGGGTTCTTGCTGCTGGCGCTCCTCCCTCGGCTCTCTCCCTGAGGAAGGAGCCTGGGCCCGCTGTGATCTCGTGCAGGTGATCAGGCACGGGGACCCCGGGGCCACCGTTTCGTAAGGCTGCATAATCTGCGCTAGGAGGTCAGTTATGCTAAGGGTTTTGTGTGTTGTGTTTTTTGTGTGTGTGTGTGTGTGCTTCAGCGTGTACTTTATGAAACTCAGAGTGTTAGTGACCGCTATCATACTTCAAGGGACTGTATGCAACAAAAGAAATGATCTACTTGGAAATGCTTTTAAGTCTTTTAATGCTTTTAAGTCTTTTTAAAAATAAAAAATATTTAGGAAATATAAGGAATTGCTATGTTCTTGGCTCTTTAAAGTCATTATCTCATTTACATTCTTTTAACAGCTTTATAAATGCTGGCATTTTTGGGGGGGCTTGGGGGGGGCGACTGTGCAAGGGAGGGAAAACTGAAGTTCCCAAAAGTTTATTAGCTCACCCAGCTGTAAAGTTATAGTTCCAGGATTCGAACATAGGTTGTCAACTCTTAACCGTTTGTAGGCCATAAGCGTCTATAGATGCAAGCGGCGGGCCTTTTTTACTTAAATTCAAGATATGGTGGTAGTTAACTGGTTAAACTATACCAGCTTCACACACACACACACACACACACACACACACACACACTAGCTTTTGCCATTGTGTGTATTATATAGCATTAAAAGAGTGTCTTCTCCTTCCCCCTCAGGAAAAGCAGACGATGTTCTAAATGGGGACCGCGACAAGGAGCAGAAAGACCCTTACTTTGTGGAGACTCCCTATGGTTACCAACTGGATCTAGATTTCCTCAAATACGTGGACGACATACAGAAAGGCAACACCATCAAGAAGCTGAACATCCAGAAGCGGCAGAGGCCGTCGGCACCATGTGCGGAGAGCAGGCCCCCGCCGCCCGGCCAGCAGGGCGTGTGGACTTCCACCGAGTCCCTGTCCTCCTCCAATAGCAACGACCACAAGCAGTGCCCCAGCTTCCTCCTAGCCAGGAGCCAGGTGACATCGACCCCGGCCGCAAGGCTGCCCGCCCCTCTGGACATCTCGCCCACGTTCCTCGCCATCCCCGAGAGCCGGCAGCCGCCGCCGCCCTCCCCACAGCCCCCGAAGCACAACCTGCATGTCACCAAGACGCTGATGGAGACCCGGAGAAGACTGGAGCAGGAGAGGGTCACCATGCAGGCGACGCCGGGTGACTTCCGAAGGCCCAGGCTGGCCAGTTTTGGAGGCATGGGCTCCACGGGCTCTCTCTCCTCCTTCGTGGGGTCCGGGAACCACCACCCGGTCGTGCACCACCAGCTTCAGAATGGCTGTTACCAAGGCAACGGGGACTACGGCGGCTATGCCCCGGCCGCAGCCACCACCACCACCTCTTCCATGGGGAGCTCTCTCCGCCACAGCCCCCTGAGCTCGGGGATCTCCACCCCGGTGACCAACGTGAGCCCCGTGCACCTGCAGCACATCCGGGAGCAGATGGCCGTCGCCCTGAAGCGCCTGAAGGAGCTCGAGGAGCAGGTACGGACCATCCCCGTGCTCCAGGTGAAGATCTCTGTGTTGCAAGAGGAGAAAAGGCAGCTGGCCTCGCAGCTGAAAAGCCAGAACCAGAGAGCGGCGTCCCAGAGCGACCTCGGCGGCGGCGGCGGCGTGAGGAAGCGGTCCTACAGCGCCGGGAACGCGTCCCAGCTGGAGCGGCTCTCCAGGGACCCGAGAAGCGGCGGGGAACTGCACATTGACTACGAAGAGGAAGAGATAGAGAGCGTGGAGCAGAGCACGCAGAGGGTGCGGGAGTTCCGGCAGCTCACCGCAGACATGCAGGCCCTGGAGCGGAAGATCCAGAGCGGCAGCTACGAGGCCCCCGCCGCCGCCACCGCGGACCTCAGGGAGAACGGGGAGGGCCGGCCTCCCCGGGAGCGCCGGTCCGTGGCCGCGGGTGCCGACGAGAACATGCACGAGGTCGTCGTGTACCGCCGAGGCCCCGGGTCCCGGAAAGACGCCGCCGTGGGGGCGGTCCCGGAGACGAGGGATTCTGGGGTCGGTGTGACCGAGGCCATGCTTGGCGTGACCACCGAAGCCGACAGAGAGATTGAGCTGCAACAGCAGACCATCGAGGCCCTGAAGGAAAAGATCTACCGCCTGGAAGTGCAGCTCAAAGAGACCACCCACGACCGAGAGATGACGAAGCTCAAGCAAGAGCTGCAGGCTGCGGGCTTGAGGAAGAAAACCGACAAAGCCACCATGGCCCAGCCGCTCGTCTTCAGCAAGATGGTGGAGGCCGTGGTGCCCACGCGGGACCAAATGGCGGGCCACCACGTGGACGTGGTTGATGCGTGCGTGGGGACCTCCGTGCCGACGAGCAGCACGGGCATCTCCTGCCGGCCCCACTGTGAGAATAAAGCCACCGGGCCCGAGCTGCCCATGCACTGGTGGGTTGTGAAGGAAAGGGTGGACGTGCGCGACCAGTGCACGGGGAGGGCGGTGGAGACGCGTGACAGGGGCGTGGGCGCGGACATCAGCGTCTGCGAGACGGGCAGCAACACGGAGGAATCGGTGGACGACCTGGCGCTGCTCAAGACCAACCTGAACCTCAAGGACGTGCGGTCGATCGGCTGTGGGGACTGTTCCGTCGACGTGACCGTCTGCCCGCCGAAGGAGCGCACCTCCCGGGGCGTGAGCACGGAGCCCCCCGGCCGGGCGGAGGCCGCCGTCATGGCCGTGCCCCCCACCACCAGCCAGCACACCAGCACCGCCGCCGTGGAGCAGGTGAGCCGGTCCACCAACACCGAGGCGGCCACCCGCGTCGAGTCCTGCACCAACACCTCCCTCGGCACGCTGGTGGACAAGCAGACCAGCACGGAGGCCGTGGAGACGCGGACCGTGGCCGTTGGGGAAGGCCGCGTCAAGGACGTCAACCCCTCCGCCAAGACCCGGTCCATTGGCGTGGGCACGGTGCTCTCGGGCAGCTCCGGGCTCGACAGGCCGTCGGCCGTGAAGACCAAAGAGTCCGGCGTGGGCCAGATCAGCATCAGTGACAACTACCTGGTCGGTCTCAAGATGAGGACCATCGCATGCGGGCCTCCCCAGTTGACCGGGGGGCCAGTGGCCAGCCGGAGGAGCGTAGGTGTTGGGGATGAGCCTGTAGGGGAGTTCTCGGAGGGGCCCCAGCCTCGGGCTCCGTCCGGGGCGGTGACGGGCCTGGACCACTACATCGAGCGTGTCCAGAAGCTGCTGGTGGAGCAGCAGGCGCTGCTGGCCGAGAACTACAGCGAGCTGGCGGAGGCCTTTGGGGAACCTCACTCGCAGATCGGCTCTCTCAACTCGCAGCTCATCAGCACCCTGTCGTCCATCAATTCCGTCATGAAGTCTGCGAGCAGCACCGAAGAGCTGAGGAACCCTGACTTCCCCAAAATGAGTAAAGTCGCAGGTAGGTAGCACTCTGCGGGGACCTGGGGTGAGGAAGCGTGGGCACTCTGCTTCTAATCTAGAACCATTTCAAAATGCGAGAACCCCGGAGGAAGGTTTGGAGTGGTGATGTGGTGGGATGATTGAAAACCGAGGTCAACTCTGCTGTTTCTTGTTGCCCGGTAGCTTCTTGGGCCTCTGCCTGAGGACTAAGGCAGGAAGAAGAAGAGCAAACGAATGCCGGCTGCCTTAGGGACTCTCTCCTGGGGCTGCTGGTTTGGTACGATGTCTCCCAGTTATTCACTTACTTGCTCGTTTAATTTAGGCCAGGCTTAACAAAAGGTCCTTTCATGTTTGTAACCCAAATTACCAGCATATTATTTTTTTTTAACCAGTATATTATTGATAAAAAAATTTTTTACTGGTAGAAAATGTTGTCAATTAAGACTTCCTATGAGGGGAGGGAGACTCCATTAATTCATATTAATCCAGCTCTGTTTCAGGCGTAGGTGTCAGCTCCTGTCCTGACACTCCAGTTGGGGGCACATAAAAAGTAGACCTAACCTATGTCAGGGGGTGGTCCGTGCTATGAAGAAAAGAACTCCAGGTACAGGAATAGTGACTGGTGGTGGTGGTCTGAGAGGGGGCTGTGTGACATGGGGTGGCCCAGGAAGGCCTCTCTGATAAGCCAGAACTCAGAGAGAAGGGAGTCCTAGCCCACTGTGTTGTTTTGATCGGTGCTTACATTTTTGTCTTCCTCGTCCTCTTCCTTATTCACGTGCTAAACTGCAGTGTGAGGTTTGGGAGGCCACTGCAAACATATTCTCAACTCGGGCCAAAGGCGACATGCAGAACCAATGTAAATGCTTCCTGTGATTTGTGTGATGTAGATGAAATTTTAATTTATTTTCATTGATTGGTTTTAGAGAGAGGGGAAAAGAGAGAAAGAGAAGCATTGATTTATTGTTCCCTTATTTACTCATTCCTTGATTGATTCTTGTATGTGCCCTGACCAGGTATCGAACCTGCAACCTTGATGTATCTGATGACATTCTAACCAACTGAGCTACCCGGTCAGGGCTCTAATATGCATTAAATTACAGTTAAATTTAATTATAATGTGAAAATGTCCAGTATTTAAATTACCTGTAAATAAGCCATTAACAAGAATTTCTAAGTCTTTCTGTTTCTATAGCCTAAAGCAGTGGTCGGCAAACTCATTAGTCAACAGAGCAGCAGACCTCGGCTCTCCAGCTGCATGTGGCTCGGGAGGCACAGTTTGCCGACCACAGGCCTAAAGAGTAGTAGTGGCTGAAACGGACTGAAATATCTTTTATATCTCCCTAGGTTTCCACTTTTTCAATAGTGAATCAATATTAGCTTTTAGTAACCGTGCTGTGGAACAGACAGTTTATTGTCGGAGAAAAAAACGGACATGATCTGTGACAGCTGATGTGTGGTTTTTGCCTTTTAGAATCAAAGGAGTCTAATAAATGTTCAGGGGAGTCGTTTTAGAGTAAACAGGATTAAAATGATATGTGGACTGAAGCAAGAGTCTTAAGTAGCTAATAATATGTCTGTTTCCACTTCTTTTTTAAAAATCATGATGTCAGATGTTGAAGTCAAAATAAAACCCTTAAATACACTCCAGACACAGATGGTACAGTAGATCACCCATCATAAAGGCATTTTCCTGCCAGCCTTCCTCCCTCCTCCCCAAACCGGGGCTTCCATTTCACATTCTTGCCAGAAATACTCAGCTGAGCCATCAGAGTAATCTGTCTGACACCCTGAGCAGCAAGAGGGGGAAGAAAGTTGTGTCTGGCTGTGTTACAGTGCGTTTTGGTCTATTTCCAGTCACAGCCATGTCCCACACATCTCTGTTTAGATCTGACCCTGCACACGAACACCTGGTTCATCGGCTAAAACGCACAAGGGCCACAGCATTGGCGGACAGAAGTATAAATATATTCAGTAACACTTATTGGGTCATAGCGGCAGCTATGAGCGCACAGGAACAACTTCAAAGTATTTCTGTAATCCACATCACATTTGTGTTTTAAGCTTTTTGCTTTTGAAGTTCCAATGAAGAAGGAGGAATTCGGTTAGGAACTCAAACCCAGGATATGAAATGTTTGTTATATGAACTGAAAATGAAAGCTGCTTGATCCATGGTCTAGAGCAGCCGTGGGCAAACTACGGCCCGCGGGCCAGATCCGGCCCGTTCGGCTATTCTATCTGGGCCCATGGAGCCAAAAGAGCGGAGGGTTCTCTTGCTCTCCCCTCCGCTCCTTCACCAGCAGCCCAAGATGAGAGTGCCAACATGGTCAGGTTGCTTTTGTTCCGGCCCTCCGGTCCAGTTTAAGAACCCATTGTGGCCCTCGAGTCAAAAAGTTTGCCAACCCCTGGTCTAGAGAGAGCGTCGGTACCTGCAAGCGGTGAAGAGTAAAGGTGTGTCCGAATGCCTTGCGGCTTAGGGTGCACACCCTGCAATAGACAGTGTAGGTCACACACGGTGTTCATGCATTGCTGTGCCAAAAGGCAAACTGGAGTATAGGAGGGTATTCATTTCAGACTTTCTCTTCCAAGTAAAATGATAGGGAATCTGGGTTTGACATCTACCAAAAAGATCATATAAGTGATCATGTATGTTATGTCGACCTAATACGTTGGTGCAGAGGAGCTGTTAAGTTTGGGCTCCAAAGCCAGACATTCTGGGTTCGAGTTCTTCCTCTGCCGCTAGGACAACTTGTCTTCGTCCCCTCACAGGGTTGAAATGAAGATGTAGTGAGTTGGTAAGGGGAAAGCATGTGGAACCGTCTGCAGCACAGAGTATATAAATGCCCAATAAACGCCGGCCATTATTGCTGTTTCTGTTTTTAGTACTTCCAGAAATGGAAATGTGGACGTAGAACAAATTGCCAAGCAGAAATAGTACAAGTGACCTCCTGTTTTTAATCCAAATTTTCACCTTCATAATTCTGGCTGGCCATTGCCTCCTTCTCTCAATTATATCATGCCTCTCCAACTAACAGTTTTGTCCAAATAAAAAAATATATATAGATAGATAAAAATGGGGAAATACAAAGTAGGAAGAATAAATTTTCAGTTCAGGCTCATTCAGAGTCTGTGTGAAAGCTCAAAATGAAGCCAACATTAAATTAAGTATATTAGTGTCCAGTCTAGAAAATTCTCTTAAACTTGCCTACGGTTGTAGATGTGAGGGTATAACTTGTTGGTATGCAAAAGAGCATTATTTTTAGCAGCATTATTGTGCCTAAACGCCTACCATTTTCTTAAAATTGTAACAAGCATGTGCTCATAACAAATAGCAGTTCAGAAGACCATAAATAAAGAATGACAGCTTCTCCCTCACGCCCTCAGGGGGTAACCTCGTGTGTGCTTGGTGTATGTAAGCGTGTATATGAGTGGGGCTGTGTTTTAGAGGTATACTTTTTTAAACAAAAGTTGAATCGTGCACATTCTATGCATTTGTCACATAAGAGATCACAGGCATTTTTCCTGAATTTGGTGCTGACCAAAGATGTTCTGTAAAATACTTTTTAATTCCTAGTAATTGAACTTGCATGTATTATTTATATAGGTAATAAGTAGATTGTAATTAAGAATTTAAGAAGAAAATAAGTTTCTATTATCAAAGAAACCTTAGGAAAAGAATGTTTATGCTTCCTGTAAATCAATTGGATTGTTTTGGTTTGAGGAGTGAGTTAATATTTATTTACAATCTTTTTTTTTCTTTCTCTCTGGAAGAGGAAACAGGAGAGAAAATTCTAGACAAATGACATGCAGTTACAAATACTCTAAATATATTATAACTGTCTCCGAGGAAATACAAACAAAGCTATCTATAATCGTGGAACTGAACTGTCTGCCGCATGAGCTATAGAAAATTCATCTCTCATACTCAAACAGAAGAACTGCGTTTTAAATCAGCTTCCACATTCGCACTGTTCATTATCTCGGGTTTGTTCAAAAGTTGGTGAACTTGGAAGTCATTCCCATGATTGTGAAAGCAGTTTGGTAGACAGAGATGTGAGCCAAAGCAAAAGCAGGAAAATAAATTGTTACAAAATACCATTGCTAGTTAGTTTTCTCCTCGTTCACATAGTTACCAGTTAGTTGTCTTGGTACCTTTTTTTTTCTTTTTTTAATAATTGTCTTCTAATCAATGCTACCAGAGCCTCAGAGCGTTCCTGGCACCCTGCAGTATGTGCTGTCATGCGGTAGGTAGCTGGCCCCTGGCACCCTGTCTCGGAACTTGGAGAATCCCTGTGGAAAGGGGGAGCCCGGGCTTCCATGTCCTTCCGTGCCATGAGAAGGACGCGTTAGATTTTTCATGCAGGGGGCTCTTTCAGCAGGATTTTTATATGAAAATAGCTCTTCACCATCAGATTCAGCTGGGGAACTTTTCCAAAATCCATGAGTTTTCTGCTGTCATCCACCACCACCACCACCACCAACCCTATAGGCACACCCCGGCCCTATTTCAGGGAAATATTGTTGGAATAAACAGCCTCGGAGTGAGGCTTCGTAACCTGGGGTCCATAGCTTTGTGAACGTTTTTGTGTTTGGAGTTTTTGTGAAGGAAGTGCATGATTTTCATCAGAGTCTCAAAGGGGATAATGACCCTGAGAAATATTGAAATTGCAGATCGGTTTCAGACCTTGGGGAAAAGTACTCGAGTCCTGAGAAAAAAAATCTTTTACAGAGTTTAAAATCCGTTCACCCCGTTTGTGAGCCCTTTAGTTGACACTCATTTCAAAACCTTCTTCTTAAAAATATATATATATAATTTAAAAAATATATAAAAATTATATATTATTATAATAAATTATATAATTATAAAAATTATAATTATATATAACTAATATATATAATTATATATATATATATATATATATATATATATATATATATATATATATATATAATTGATTTCAGAGAGCAAGAGAGAGAAGGAGAGATAGAAACATCAATGATGAGAGATGCCACGCCCCTTACTGGGAGGGAGCCCACAACCCCGGGCCTGAGTGGGAATCACACCGTGACCTCCTGGTTTTTAAACCGATGCTTTATCATGTTCACTGGGTACTAGTGAAATGCACGATCCTCCTGGGGAAAAGATGCAGGTTTACTTTGATGCCTACTACCAGTAGTATACTCAGAACAAATCCTAAAATGTGCCGTTCATTTCTGGCTAAAGTACAGAGATTAGTCATTTGTGAGAACTAAGTGGCTTTGCATTCCTGACGTCCATTCATAAATGACAAAGGGGATTGTTGAGTGGGGATGATGGCTACCACTGTTTATTCTTCTCCTCAACAGCAAGTCACTTGTATCTCAATAAAGATGTCTCAAGTCTGCTCTGTACCCTTCTCCTGTGGGGTCCATTGATAGTTGCGCAGTCAGTGTCGACAGTATGCAAAGTGTGGCCACCGCAACAAAGAGAGAAAGTCATCCCATGCCTTGAAGGAGTTGGGAAGCCCAGACATAGAGCAGAAATCGGCATGATTCCCCCCTGGCGGTATATGTCAGCCCCCAAATAGTGTGCACATACACTGTGCTGGAATTGTTCAGCTGGCATCGAGCTCTTTGAGGCGAGGGAGGGGGTGAGGTCAGGGAGCAGCGGAGGACCTTGGCTGTGTCTGAGGAACAGAGAGCACATCTGCTCAGCCCGGCTTCAGCCACTGCAGCTTGTCTGTGGGTTTTCTGGGTTGCCTTGGGATGGTGTGTAATTAGATGTGGGTGGGGTTGTGGTGAGGAAAGATGTGATTCTTAATCTACTCTTAACATTTGAATTTCTGAGTACCCACTTTTAAATACATTCATAACAGCTGTCTGGCATTTTCTCAAGAAAATATTAAAGTGGCCCTAGAAATTCTTAAACTGCAGCTCTGGCCGTGTACGTTTTTACTCACCAGTCCAAGTTGACTGTTTATGTTGGTGGCATTCAGACAGTGCTTGAGAGGTGATCCTGGAAACGGAAAGGGATTTGTCCCTTCTCCACCAGAGCTATATATTCCCCCTCCCCTCAAAAAAAAAAAAAAAGCCATAAAAGGTACCCAAAATAGGTGATCCTTCATAAATAATCTCTGTCTATGCCCCAAACCCACAAGTGAGCTGACAAGGGTGAATTCATGTGCAAGCTCTTTTCTTCTTGGAAAAACCAGAAGTACTATTTCAGATCCCTTTGAATTCTTACACTTTGTGAAAATACCTCAATCATTGAGTGGCCTCTGTAATGATTCAGAAATTTCAGTCCTACCTCTCCTTGACAAGTAAGCTAAGTGCTCCTTAAAAATCATATCACAGTGTCTGGCTCAAAATTGGCACCGTTAACATGGTTAATTGTCCCAAGTTGTGTTTTCGGGAAGCACTCGACATTATAAATAAAAATATGAGTTAGCGTGCCAGAAGAGCTGGAATGTGTGAACAGAGCAACTTTTAGAATCTATTTTAGTAAAGTTTTTTTTTTTTTTTTTTGAAAATGAAAAGGTTGAGAAGCACTGCTCGCTCCTGACTCAGATACCCATTCTGGGTGAATAAACACCTCAGAGGAAACTGGAGAAGGTGATCTCTTTAAAACTCCTCCAGTTCTATTTCTCACTGAATAATTTTCCTTACCAAATAAATTTGCTTTTAACATTTCCAAAGAAAGTTTTAAAAAAAGTTTCCAGGTTCCTTCTTTTTCATTATAGTTTGCCTTATCACTAAGTACACTTGAGAATGAGAATTAATGTTTCGAAGTGGTTCTTATTTTTGAGAAAAAAAATCCTATTTTCGTCACTTGCTCTCTTAGTCATCACATCTGGTCAAGTCATAAAATGAGGCTTGTGCTTTATTGGCCTTGGTGCCATTTTTAAAAAAATGTTTTATTGATATTTTACAGAGAGGAAGGAGAGAGATAGAGAGCTAGAAACGTCGATGAGAGAGAAACATCGACCAGCTGCCTCTTGCACACCCCCTACTGGGGATGTGCCCGCAACCAATGTACATGCCCCTGACCGGAATCGAACCCGGGACCTTTCAGTCCGCAGACCGATGCTCTACCACTGAGCCAAACCAGTTTCGGCTGGTGCCAATTTTGAGTTCATGACCAAAGTTGCCCACTCCCCAGCTCACTTCCATTGCCCCCGGTGGGAGTTTGGAGCATCTAGGCCAGAATTCGGAGGGCGTTCCGTGTTACCACTGTTTGTTGCTTTGCCCGTATTTTTGGGTAGTATTTACTGCTTGTCATGGGTTCCCACCATTAGGGGTCCAGGCCTGTTAAAAACCAAATTACCAGTAATTCCTAAGAACTCACGTGACCCAAGTTGATGGATTGAAACCAGATGGAAGTCTAAACTCGTGTGTTTAGCAGTCGAGTGTTGTTTTGGTTCTCAGTCCTGGATGCTCATTAGAACCACGTGGGGGGCTGTTAAAAACAAACTAATATTTAGGCCCACTTGCCCATAGTTCATTACATCTGTATTGTTAAAAGTGCCACCTCCAACTCAGGTGATTTTATTTTTATTTTTTTTAAATATATTTTACTGATTTTATTACAGAGAGGAAGGGAGAGAGATAGAGAGCTAGAAACGTCGATGAGAGAGAAACATCGACCAGCCGCCTCCTGCACACCCCCCACCTGGGATGTGCCCGCAGCCAATGTACATGCCCCTGACCGGAATCGAACCCGGGACCCTCCAGTCCGCAGACCAACGCTCTATCCACTGAGCCAAACTGGTTTCGGCCAAGTCAGGTGATTTTAAAAGGCGCTGAGGTTGAGGCCGTTGAACTTTCTGGGCCGCTTTATTTCTGGCTTTCTCGGCTGCACTTTCCCTGTGTTTTACTTAAACACAGCCGTCAACTGTCACAGCCTCATGCTAGTTGCATGTGTGATCTTACGTGTGCCCTATAACTGCGATGGGTCTTCCGAGTCGAGACCCCTGTTTGTGTCCCTTTAAGATCAGCCAGGGTGTCAGTGCCGTCTGAAAAAACATTTTCTGTCAACAAAGGTGACGAGGTCCCTCTGATTTCAGTGAATGAGAATTGGTTTAATATTTAATGTTGGTCTTTGCCTTGCTAGTCAGCCCGAACAGAATCCTCTTTCCGTTGAATTAACAGAGGCACTTACCAAAGGCTTTCTATTGTGCAGGGCTATTTTAAGCACTGAAGAGCACGCCAGATATGAACATGGCACCCAGAGACTCAAGCTTACATTCTCCAGGAGGAGACTCACATGAAACAGAGAAAACAGAGGGCAGGACAAGGAGTGGGGGAAAGAGGTGTCTGTGGAATCGTGTCATAGGAAAAAGCTATAGAGGAGAAAAGAATTGGGGCCAAGTCTTGATTAGAGTGTGGGTAGAATTTAACTGGCAAAGGCAGCCAAAATTGCAAGCCTGTAGATCAGTCTGGTAGAGAAGGCCACCAAAATGGGAGTCATTAAGTCACTAGACCACTCTGAATGAGTAGACGGTAGTAGCTGAACAGGGGAAAAAAATCCCACAGGCAAGAAGAATCTATCCACACTCATCAAGAAGTATCCTGAAATGCCTGCTTGAGCAGTTGGACCTTGATTGGAGAACCCTTAAAAAGCCCTAGTTTACAAAGCTAAGCTGTGTGGGATGAGGATTTGTGGGCTTACTGGGTGGTTAGAAGTGTGTGTTTTAATTGGGGGTGGGTGGGGTGGTTACACGGGCATTTACCAAAACTCCCCAACTCTACACTTAAATTTTTTTCATTCTATTGTATGTAAATTGTACTTCAATTTTAAAACATTTTTTGAAAGCTGTATTTAAAAAGAAAGAGAACCAGTGGATTAAAAGACTTAAAAAACCATAGCAGCCAATGGAAGTATAAGACTGGGATTCCGATTTAAACACTATTAGAAATTTTCAAGAGACCACTGGACAGATTTGAATACTGACCAGATAATGTGGTAATTTTAAGAAATTACCTTTTTTTTTTTTTAGGTTTGATAGTTCTAGCATTATAATTCTTTTTGAGAGTTCTTTGTCTTAGGAATATGTACTAAAATATTTATGGATGTAGAGTGATAGGCTCTCTAGCTCTTGCTTCCGAATAATTGTGAGTGGGTGGAGGAAGTAAAGGTGAGACCAGATAGCTCTGATCATTGTTGGAGCTGGTGATGTGAACACAAGGGCTCCTTTCTTTTTTAAAAAAATATGTTTTTATTTTTCAATTGCAGTTTGATGTACAATGTTATATTAGTTTTAGATGTACAAGCCAGTGATTAGACATTTATTATGTATCTTATGAAGAATGATCACCCTCAATAAATCTAGTACCCACCTAACACCATACATAGTTATTAAGTATTAACTATAGTTATTAAGTATTATTGATTATATTCCCTACGCTGTACTTTAAATCCCCGTAACTATGCTGTTACTCCGAATTTGTACTTCCTAATATCCCTTCACTTTTTCACCTAGCCCCACCCAAACCCTCTCCTATCTGGGAAATGACAATGAGTTCTTCGTATCTAATGTTTCTGCTTATATACTTTGTTTAGATTCCATATGTAAGTGAAATCTTATGGCATTTGTCTTCATTTGTCTGCACAGTACAATGCCCTCTAGGTGTATTCATGTTGTTGCAAATGGCAAGATTTCTTTCCTTTTTTCTATGACTGAGTCCTATTTCATTGTATGTATGCACAACTTCTTTATACATTCATCTATTGATGGAAACTTAGTCTGCTTCCCTATCTTGGCTATTGTAAATAATGCTTCAGAGAACATATAGATGTCTTTTCGATTTAGTGTTTGGGGGTTCTTTGGAAAAGTACCCAGCAGTGGACTTGCTGGGTCCTTTGTTGTCTCTTATTTTAAAGTATGTTTTGTCTAAGTATTGCTACCTCGGCTTTTGTTTATTTGTATCCATTTTCATGAAATGTCTCATTCCATCCCTTTATTTACAGTTTTTGTTCTGACGTGGGTCTCCTGTAGGCAGCATATATGTAAGGATCTTGTTTTGTTATCCATTCAGCCACCATATATCTTTGGATTGGAGCATTTAAAGTAATTGTTGATAGGGTTGCATTGTCATTTTATTCATATTTTTATCCTTTTTCTTCTTAAAGAAGACCCTTTAATATTTCATGTAATATTAGTTTGGCGGTGGCGAACTCCTTTACCTTTTTCTTGTCTGAGCAGTTCTTTATCTGTCCAGTTCTAAGTGATAGCTTTGCTGGGTAGAGTAATCTTGGTTGCAGGTCCTTGCTTTTCATCACTTTGACTATTTCGTGCTAATCCCCTCTGGCCTGTAAAGTTTTACTGTTGAGGAATCAGCTAAGAGTCTTATGGGAACTATATGCCCAATGGTGTAGCCTTCTTGGTCACCCAAAGTAGGAATTCCACTTGTGTCCCCCAACTCCCCACCCAATGTGGGCTGTATGCATGCTCCTATTGTAGTTGAGCCTTGATTGCTGCTGTCATGCCACAGAGAAGGGCTCACTTCAGCTGAACTCTGGTTCCCAACAAGGCCTGCCTTGGAGTCTGCCCCTTGAATGTGTCGCTCATGGAGAGGGTTGGGTGGGACTTCAGCATGGTCTGAAGCTGTCCAGCAGGAGTGCTGGCGCTGGTCTCCCGAGAGGTGCAGGCCAAGGTCAGTCGCTTCCTGTGCCCTGCCTGGAACCAGCTGGCATGAGCTGGATCACTACAAAGTGATCTGCAGACGGCTACTACATGTGCTAGGCGTGGAGGTGCCCAGGTAAGGTCAAACCATGAACTGGGGCTGGCTGCCTGCATGCCAGGCCTGGAGCTATTTTGCAAGAGCTTTGGGGCACTCCGGAGCCAGATGCTGCTTATTTGGGGTTTGTGAACCCTTGAGAGCTGTCAAGAAAGTCTGTAGCATATGAACCAAGACAGGCTATTTGTATGGAAAAGCCACTGGAATTGGCTTGGTGGGCCCGCAAATTGGGTGAGGCATGGTCTCCCCAGGACAGGGTTAACAGTTGTTAGGCAGGTTAATAGAGACTCAGCCATGGTGCCCTCCTGCCAGCTCTGTAGGGGGAGGGCTCAGCAAAGGAACAATGGCTTGTGCCCGAGGTTCTGTCTGGGAGAAAGCTGCCCTTCCAGCCCTCCCCCCAGAGCCAGACAGTTCCGTTTCTCCCTAGATGTCTCTGGTGCCTTTCCAGCTGCGGCCCCAGAGCTGAATGAGCTCAGGGATTTCTTAACACCACCTACCTTTTTATGTTTAAGATTTCAATAATAATAGTAACGATGACTGTCTATTTGCATGTTTAAAAATCATTGTTTTTGATTATGAAAATGCTTATTGAAAGTGTTTCTCTAGAAAGAATGTTCTGACCTTGGAGGTTTACTACGGAGACTTTTAGAGGTTACTGTAGTAATATCAAAGTAATGATGAATGTACTTGGAGGAGGAATGAAGATAAATGATGATAAATCCCCTGTTTTGTTTATTTGCTTAAAATACGTCAAGGGCGTTTTAGACATCTTATATTTGCTGCTGGGAGACACATCAGGTTATGGGGCACTAAATAATATTTGGAGAGCTGCATTCATTCAGTATTGTATGTGCGATGTGCGTGCTGAGGAGGGAGGTGGGTTTGTGAAGGAATTACTAGGAGGTACCTTCAGAGCCACAGGAGGGAACACTGTGTTTTTGATTAGGGGACAAAGTGCTGTTCACAGAATTACAAGATGTGACTTCAAGTCACTGAACCTTCCTGGCCTTCAGAATTCATAATCTCCCAAATTGAACATTTTTGCTCCCTCTACCCTTTTATTATTATTATTATTATTATAGTATTGTTTTAAACTAGTAGTTTCCAAAGTGGGCCATCTGCATTAAAATCTCTTGTTAATAATGGGTCAGTGTGTGTGTGTGTGTGTGTGTGTGTGTGTGTGTTGTGTGTAGGGGGGGGATAAGAAATGCCCAATAGAATGATTTTCTGGCAGCAAGTGCCTGGGAATCAGCATTTAACAAATACCCCAGATGAACCTATGGACAGTGGAGTTTGACAAGAACAGATTTATAGGCTGTCATGGTTCTTTTTGTTCTGATTGCCTCAAAATGCAATCAGTACTTAAATTCCTCCTAAGGATCTATGGTAAGGGATTTCAAAGCTTTTCTTTTCAATAATGTTGTGATCAAATTCTTATCATGCGACGTTATTGTGTATAGATTTCAATTTTGTGGTTGTACTAGTAACTTATGTTTGTAATGCATAGTTTAGAAAATAGAGACACAAAAAAGAAAAGATTATAAAATCCCATAATTCTTTAGCCTTACAAAAGCAGTGTTAAATAGGTTTGTTAAATATCCTTCCAGACCTTTTTTTTAATATGCGGTCATAAAAATATAATTATTTACCAAAATAGGTTTTTTCTTTATACTATTTTATAGCCTATTTCTATTATTTCTATTATTTTTATTTTTATGTAATCTTAATCTTTATAGCCTATTTTTAAAACTCATTAATACATTATGCTTATTCTATGTTAATAAATGTCCACTTACATCAACATTTTGAATGGCTGCGTGGAATTTCTTTGTATAAATGTACCAGACTTACCACATCTGTTTCTTACTGGCACTCTGTGATATTCACCTCTTTTTATTCTTTTACCCATGGAAATAGGGATTATCCTTCTATATTATTTTGTACATCTTCAGTATAAAGTTTCTAGAGATGAAATTGCTAAGTCTTTTGATAAAAGTGATTTTGAGCCCAGTGAATCAATGTTCACTATAGGAAAAAATAAAGGCAAATACAGGGAAAAGTTAAAAGCATCACTGCTTTTGGATAACTTTTCTGTTTTTGTGTGTTAATATATTAACATGTTTTAATAGGATTCTGCCATACAGAGAATTTTAATACCTGCTTTTCTCATCTAACCATATATTGTAAATATCTTCCCATGCTAGCCATATTGAAAATTCTATGATATACTCTATACATTAATTGCATAGTACTTCATCCAATTTTCCTGCTTCAGTCGGTGAACAAATATTAAGCACCTAACATGCACCAAAGCAATCCGATAGATGTGGGGAGAGGAAGTTGATTAGAACTGTTTGGTGTCCTTGAAATATTTACAGACAAGAGGGGCGTCTAATGCAGTCACACCAATCACCTAGTACCTTGTGTTATATAGATCCTGTAAGGGTATGAAGGATTGGCTGTGAGAGTTCAGAGGAAGGCAACTTATTTTTCTTCAGGGAGGTGAGGGGAGGCTCCGAAGAGGACATGATGGGAGGGCTTGGCCGTGTGGAGGTGGGGAAGCGGAGCTTGCCAGGTGGAAGAAGAGCCTATCGGGGGCAGTTCCACCTGCTGGGACGAAGTCCCCATCCCGGAGAGGGCAGTCAACGTGGAGAGGTACCTGGGTGCCAGGTTGCAGATGATCTACAATATCTGGCTCTGTGTTTCCTGAGTGCTGGGGAACTTTATAGGTTCTGTTTTCAGCTGAGGTGACGATGGGATGTGAACTGAGCAGGAGTGTTGCTTTGCAGCAGCAGGCGGGAGGGGGAAAAGGAGGAAGTGGAGCCGTTAGGATGCTATGCCAGTGGCCCAGCTGAAGGCTAGCTGTAGCAGCGAGCAGAGAGAATGACAAGTTTCGGATATGCTAATAAAGGAAAAGATTAAGAGTCAAGAAGGCGCCGAAACTGGTTTGGCTCAGTGGATAGAGCGTCGGCCTGCGGACCGAAGGGTCCCAGGTTCGATTCTGGTCAAGGGCATGTACCTTGGTTGCGGGCACATCCCCGGTAGGGGATGTGCAGGAGGCAGCTGGTCAATGTATCTCTCTCATCGATGTTTCTGACTCTCTATCCCTCTCTCCTTCCTCTCTGTAAAAAATCAATAAAATGTATTTTTTTTTAAAAAAAAAGAGTCAGGAAGGCCTTGGAGGTTTGCATTTGGGTGGCTTGGATAGTAGTTCTACTTATGCAAAAAGAAATTGCGGGGGGGGGCGAGATTGGGGGGAGCACTTAAGAAAAGGACGAGTTACAAGAATCTTTTTATTTTCGATCCTTTAGCCCATTTTGTTTGGTTTCAGAATCACACACTTCTTTCCCCCTTCTCCTTCCTGACAGGAAGTAATTTGGAATGCACCTGTCGGTGTGGAGGCCTGCAGCCAGGAGGACCGTTACACACGCAGACACCCCTACACGGACGGGAGGTGGGGTTCACAGAAGGAGAGCCCGTCTGCGGCCAGGAGGCCTTCCCCGCTCAGGAGAGCGCGCTGTCTGCAGTGAACCTGACGGATGACCAGATAGCGGCTGGCCTCTACGGTAACCTTCCTCCCGCCCAGCCCCGTCCTTCCCAGCGTCAGCGCTCCAACCCGAGGCCCCTGTGCCTGAGACACTCCCTCTCCTGGAGGAGGGCCTGGAAGAGCTTTGGGATTACGGGTGAAAGAGCTCTGCGGTCCCTTTAAGAAAACTCACCTGATTTTATGAGACTGGAAATATTTTAAACAGCGTTTCCCCCCTTTCACAGTCTGGAAGGCATATATTTCCCCCAGGTTATGTCAGCCGAAGAAAAGTTATACTAACAACCCTTATGTTAGTGCCTAAATGGCTTTTGAAGATCAAATGAGACGCGACATCACTTTATAAACAGTGAAGTCTGATACACACGCTAGCTGCGGCTTTTGTTATGTCTGGAAGTACTAATGGTTTTTCTTTTCCATAAAGAACATTATTAAATGGAACTTTGAATTTTTTTTTTTTTTTTTTTTTGCATGCACACAATTTTCCAATGACTTTGTGCAGGTTTCTCGTCTATGCATGCCAACATCTATATTTACATGAATGAGGCGTGGGGGGGTTGGAAACTAAAAGTACATGAAGATTACCTATTCACTGAACTTGTATGGGTATGAGTTATGTTCATTCTTATCGCCTCGATTTGTGTTTTCACAGTATGTGCAAACAATGAGAGTACGCTGAAGTCCATCATGAAGAAGAAAGACGGCAACAAAGATTCAAATGGAGCGAAGAAGAATCTCCAGTTCGTTGGCATTAATGGAGGGTAAGGAAGGATGGTGGTGCCGGCGTTCATGCGTGGTTTTTCTGTCTCCTTTGCCTCCTGCCGACTCAAGTTATATCCAGAGGCACCTAGCCTGGGATGCTGCCACGTCTTGGTGAGGGAAGCCTCCCTCCTAAGAAAGGGGCGCTGGGGCTTCTCCCCTCTCCCCCTCTTGCTATCTTTAAGGATCTGTCACTCTTGAAAGGAGACCTGATGAAGCTGAGCCATTTACATATTCTGACCTTTGACCTGATTAAAAAAAAAATAAGTCTTCGACCAAAGCAGCAGGTCCCTGCACGTTTGGACCACGTGCACTTACCTGTGTCAGGACTCAGACACAAGCAGGAAGAGGCAGAGAGCATCGCTCCATGGCCGGGGGGGGAGTCGCCCACTCCTCCAAAACGGGTTGTTTTCGCTTGGCGCTCCGTGTGTGCCAACAAAGCTGTAGGACCTGGCCCCTGAACAGCAAAGCAGTCCTGCCGTCGGTTCTCTGCCTCCTCTACAGAATGCTTACTACTTGCTTGTTCCTTCTCTTCTAATGGGCACAAGTCATTAGCTCAGTCTGTTGGGTCTTCCAACCATTAAATCAATCTATACTGAAAGGATAGGAAGAAGAAAATGAACAACTGCAGACCTAGTTCTTATATGATAAAGTTTCCTGTGATTTATACTAAGCAAGAAGCGCTCTCTTTCTTTCTCTCTCTCTCTCTCTCTCTCTCTCTCTCTCTCTCTCTCTCTCTCTCTCTTATAATGAAAGTGTAATATGCTAATTAGACAGGACAGCTGAATGACCTTCCGTACCGAGGTAGCCACCGAGGCCGTGAGGGCCGAGCTCCTTGCACAAATTTTGTGCATTGGGCCTCTGGGGTGTGTGTGTGTGTGTGTGTGTGTGTGTGTGTGTACCAGTTGGCCATGCAGGCTGTCCCTCTTAAGTCGGAACCCATTCAGAACTACCAGGCTTCTAAATAGACCTTACTTGGGACTGCTCACTGTAGGGCAAGCATGCTAACTAGACAAGGCATGCAGCCCACCAGCCACAAGTCTGACGTGTTTGGTGTGGGAAGTGAAAACACTGGTGAGGTTTCTGGAGTCAGTCCTCAGCGTTCCCTTGGTAGACATTTCCGCCCCTGGGTCTTGATGGGCACACCTTGCATCTCCTGAACTCCCCATTGCCGCCTAGGTATGAGACAACTTCCAGTGATGATTCCAGCTCAGAGGAAAGCTCTTCTTCCGAGTCAGATGACGAGTGTGATGTCATTGAGTACCCTCCCGAGGACGAGGAGGAGGACGCGGAGGAGGACGAAGACACTCGGGGAATGGCGGCAGGGCGCCAAGCAGTTGATGTGGAAGGTTGCAAGTCCGCCAGCGTGGAAGACGAAGTTCAGGTTCAAGAATGTGAGCCTGAGAAGGTGGAAATCAGAGAGAGGTGTGGTACATTCCCCTCCCCTCCCCTCCCTCTTCCCACGTTTAATGTACTTGGCCGGCGATAGAGCGGGCCAGTCAGGAGATTTTGCAATGGTGTTCCTTTGCTTATTAATCTCTCCAATCTCCAAAGGAAAGCTAACCTTGGTCTGTTCCTCAGAGATGCATGCTTTTTGTTTTTGTTTTTTAAATAAATTTTACTGCTTTTTTTACAGAGAGGAAGGGAGAGGGATAGAGAGTCAGAAACATTGATAGGAGAGAAACATCCATCAGCTGCCTCCTGCACATCGCCTACTGGGGTTGTGCCCCCAACCAAGGTACATGCCCTTGACCGAAATCGAACTTGGGACCTTTCAGTCTGCAGGCCGATACTCTATCCACTGAGCCAAACCGGTTATGGCAGAGATGAATACGTAATATAAGTACACATGTAGAAGAAGGTGATCACTCTAAATCTCTGACAGTGGCAAAGAGAACGACTTGATGTGTTTGGTCACCTTTATGTCCTTCAACTTTTAAGTAATTGTTATCTAATTGCATACTTGGAGCCACTATGCACAAAGCAGTTAAGCGCCTCTAAGGGTTCCATTGTTTGAACAACTCACCTCGTATGTAAAGGCATGTTAAGATTTTTTGTGTCCAACGCATTCCTCTTAAGGTTTCAGATTTTACCGTTAGTCATTTATCTCGGTACACTTCTCAGTACTGTTATTTCAGGATCGTCGTGTGTGAGAGGGGCAGTTTTGTGGCCTCAGCCAAGGATCGTATTTACTGTAAAGATGATGTAACCAGTCACACGTCTATTTTTGGGTGTGCATTGAGTGATTGGGGACACTACAGGAATGGTTTTTGGAAACATCATAAACAGCAGCTGAAATATCAAGTAAACACTGGTTGGCTGAAACACACGCATAGAATGTAGTCAGTTTTGAAGACTTAGTAAATACAGCATCAGTGCCCATAAAACAAGAGAGAATGAACAGATGGAAATTTCAGTGTGGTTTTTCACTATGTGATGTAATAAATAGAACATTTTTAGAAAGCTTGCCTTTTTTGTTTTGTTGTTAATTTGGCAAGTGAAAGTTTAACTGTATTAAGACAAGATAAGTATTTTTAGTTTATATTTCCAAAGTATTTTCAAATGGCTTGATGTCTTGCCATCTGATTTTTTAACAGCTTTATTGAGATATTATATATATATATATATATATATATATATATATATATATATATATATCTCCTACATTCTCTGATTTTTAAGTTTATACTTTGATTCCTGGGTCACCAGATGTGAGTTCAGTGTGGTTTGCTGGTTAGCGTAATGGGTATGTGGTCATTGAGATATCTTCAAATCCATAAGAATAAAAAAAAAATACTTTTAAGAACTCAGAACAAAAGGGGTGGAAAATATCCACATGCTCTTCCACAATAATGTCACAAAATCCAAACTGGTGAGGCCTAAAGCTGCTCTCACGAAAAGCCGTGATCTCTGGTTAGAGGCGATGGCTCCCTATCATAGCATCAGCCCTTGGCCACCTAGGGACGCCTGGCCCCCTCCAGGGAAGCACCTTCTCCCGACCAACGAGCGTGGCTCGGCGTGGGGGCTCTTGTCTTTTAGAGTGTTACAGCGTTTGAGATAAACCTTTCCTTTCTCTTACAGCCAGTCGTGAGCTTCTTTCTTTTTTATCTCCCCTCCCTCCCCTTTCAGGTATGAATTAAGTGAAAAGATGTTGTCCGCATGCAACTTACTGAAAAACAACATAAATGACCCCAAAGCTTTGACCAGCAAGGACATGGTGAGTCTCATCTACGGTCACTGTCCCCAGTCTGTGCAGAGTGCCGAGCGGACGCCGTGGTCCCGCAGCCGTGGCCTGCCCCCGGGCTGCTGTTGCTGCCAGCGTGCTCGCCTCCAGACTATTTCTAGCCTGAGTGGGCCGGGCGAGCATCCTGCTGCCCCACTCCCTGGGTCACACTGTGAGCCGTTCCCGGAGGCCCCATCTCAGATAGCCTCCCCGACCCTGCACTTTTCTCAGGCGTGGCGCATCCGCGGGGCGGACTTGCACACGGAGGGCGGGGCCGACTGCAGTCCCTCGGCACCTTTCCGAGTGTTCTGCTTCTGCTTACAAAACCTGTGATCCAGGGAGCAGCACCCGAGACATTTTTTTTTTTTTTTACGTTAGCCTATGTGTGTGGGTTTTTAAAAAAACACAAAACTATCTGGGCCAAGGCCAGCATTCCTTTTAATTATGAAACTGCATATTATGTTCTGGCGTGGAATGCAGGCCGCCACTATTTTTAAACTTGGGAATAAACTGCACTGTCGTCATCTCCCAGGCTGAGAGATGCAGAAGCAAACAGCAGAGAGGCTGGTGGTTGCCGTGGTGAGCGCGAGGGGCACGGCCCCGGGCAGAGCTGGGTCCCGCCCGTGGCAGTGGTGAATCCGGCCCATTGCCAAGTCTGTCGCCTCTCATGCGCTGGTGAAGTCGATGCGTGGTTTCTTTTGTGGGTCAGACCAGCCCTGGTGTTGACAGCTCTATTCAGTGCGCCGAGAAGACGGCCTTTTTTTGTGTCGTTTTAGGTAGCAATGCACAGCTGAATCTTTGCGTTTTAGCATTAGGTTTAATAGGAAGTTTTATTTGCTGGTTAACTTAAGTCAGCAGCTAGCAAGAGAGTTGATTGATAAGCCTCACGGGATTAGAGAGTTACAAAGCCAAAAAGGCCACTAGATTCCCTCCCTTCTTGTACAACCGCCGCAGCCTGAAGAAGAGCCGGTGGTGACTGTCCCCGGCGTGAGAAGTGCGTGGGCGTGTGCCTCCGAGGCCCCTCCGTGCTGGCTCACCCTGCTTTAACCGGGGCCCAGAGATTACACGTCTTGTCTGGAGTGGCAGCTACTGGTTAGTGCTGGGGCTCGATTGTACCTGCCTTGAGTACTGGCTCATGGGTTTTTTTGTTTTGTTTTTATCCAAACTAAATCACATAATCTCAGTATATGGTATTTTTTAAAAAGAAAAGAAAGAAAGAAAGATGGTGTCATCGCATATTTGTGTGTGCTGCTATAGAGACTTTAACTTCATCAGAGCCAGCCAGGTCCCGACGTTCAGTCAGTGTGCTGAAAGGAGCGAGGCAGTGATGTTTACAGAAGGAAATGCCCCGTAAGATTCCTGGCCGAGGGGGGACCTCAGACAACATGCTGAACTCCATCTGTGATGCACCCAATGCTGGCCTGAACCTTGGTCACAAATAGCGAAACCATGAAACATCGCCACAGCGTGTTACTACTTCCCACTAACGGAACTTAAAGCTGGTGCTTTCAGGCCCCTGATTTTTCAGCCGTAGTATATATATTTTTTTCTTTAATCTGGCTCAGCATACGAGGCCATGTGGTCTTCTGGGAAGTCTTCACTTGTCCGCGATCCCAGATTGCCAAGCATCGTGTGAGGCACACATTCCGCGATGGGTACATTTTTGTTCATGGAATATTGGTTTTAGTGCACAAAGTGTTTACAGTATTGTGCTGTGAAAAGTGGTGGACATAGGAATGGTCACAATGTGAGGGGTCATTTAACCCTATAGGACCCTGGATATTTAGCCGTAACAAGGGTTAGGACAGCCAGATGTCATAATTCCCCTTCCTTCCGTGTGATAACTCCAAAGAAATAGAAGTCTTGAATATGTAAAAGAGGGAGGGGGAAGACAAAGAAAAGAGGGAGCAGAAAAAAAGAAAAAGAAAATAGAAGAATTTTTTCTTGGCCAGGACCCCTTTCAATGGGTGACCAGAAATATGGTTGCAGGGGCCAAAACTTAATAACCAGTGGCAAGAAGGTAGAGATGGAAACTCTGCAATTCCAACCTTCCCATAGAAAGAGGACTTTCCTTGGGTTCTGTTGCTTTCGACATAGACTTGCCATCATTCTTTGAGACATTTTTAATCCTGTAAAGAGAAGCAGAGCACAGGTGGATGGTACACTCGTATAAAAGAGGGCCCATGAGGAAAGTGTAGTAATCCCCATCACTAGCACTGGCTGGGCCCCTGGAACTTCACGCGGTGCAAGTTTGACCTGGTCATCCATGAAGAACATGTCACATACGTGTCCACACCCTAAGGGGTGGGGGGAGGCGCGTGGGGCTGATGCGCCAACGCAGCTGATCCTCGCGGGAAATGTAATCTGCCCCGGACCTGCTTTTCCCTCCCTTTCCGTGGCGGAACATGACCTTACCATCGGCGTGGGAACTGAGCTGGCTACATGCCTACGGCCTCCCCGCCTTGTGCTGTGGAGATGTGGAGGGAGTTGAGCAGCGTAATTAGGTGTGGGCTGAGTAATGTCTCCTTGTCCCAGTTACCGTGAAGATGGCTTGCACGGCCAGCGTAACTGCATGATGCTCATAGCTCCGTAATAACTAGGGCCGGGCCTGAGAGCTTTACACGCGTTGCCTCCGTTGTCCTGCCACACGCCCCGTGGAGGGAAAGGCATGCTCACTGTCCCCATTTTGCAAATGAGGACACTGAGGCCCAGGGCGAGTGCCTTCCTCAGGGGTCTTCACCGGCCCATGAGAAGCGGAGTGAACTCCGGTCCAGGGCTCTTGGCCTCTTAGGGAGGTCACACCGTGTTGGAGTTTAAAAGCAGGAGGGGCGACCCAGGGTGGAGGCTGCGGCCTCCCCCGGGGCGCTGGGCTTCGCTGCTGTTTCTGCAGCCCGTGCTGAGGGCAGGGCCCGGGCTTTGGCTGTGCGAGGCCCGGGTCCCGGGCAGCCTGTAAATAGAAGCGCTAACGGCCCGGCCCGGTTGTTTCCGCAGCGGTTCTGCCTGAACACCCTGCAGCACGAGTGGTTCCGCGTGTCCAGCCAGAAGTCGGCGGTCCCGGCCATGGTGGGGGACTACCTGGCGGCCTTCGCGGCCGTGTCCCCCGAGGTCCTGCGCCACGTCATCAACATGGCGGACGGCAACGGCAACACGGCCCTGCACTACAGCGTGTCGCACTCCAACTTCGAGATCGTCAAGCTGCTCCTGGACGCGGGTACGTACGTGGCCGCGGGGGGCGCCTCTCCCCCGGGGTGCCGGGTCGGTGCCTCCGTTCTGTGCCATCCTGCCGTCCTCCCCATGGCTCCTCCACGCAGTGGGGCGGGGAGGCGTGGCGTGGGAACGAAACAGGGTCACAGACCCCAGATCCGTGTTGAGAGGAGGTTTGGAGGATATCCTTTTTATTTTTATTTTCTTTTTAAAAAAATATATTTTATTGATTTTTTACAGAGAGGGATAGAGAGTCAGAAACCTCAATGAGAGAGAATCATCGATCAGCTGCCTCTTGCACACACACACACACACACACACACACACACACGCTGGGGCTGTGCCCGCAACCAAGGTACATGCCCTTGACTGGAATTGAACCCGGGACCTTTCAGTCTGCAGGCCGACACTATATCCACTGAGCCAGACCAGTTTTGGCTGGAGGATATTCTTTCTTTTTTTATTCTTTTTTATTGATTTTTCACAGAGAGGGAGAGGGATAGAAAGCTAGAAACATCGATGAGAGAGATACATCGACCAGCTGCCTCCTGCACACCCCCCACCAGGGATGTGCCCGCAACCAAGGTACGTGCTCTTGACCAGAATCGAACCCGGGACCTTTCAGTCCTCAGGTCGATGCTCAATCCACTGAGCCGAACCGGTTTCGGCTGGAGGATATTCTTGCTGCCATTCAGCTGCATGCGAGTGAGGGGTATCCCTGGGCCGCAGTTCCCGCCAATGGAATCGTGCCAGGGTAGCGGGCTGGCTCCCAGGAGGCCGTGCGCCCCGGGCCCGGGGGCATGGCGTTGGTGCCCCTGGGCTGCCCCCTCTGTCCTTGCTCCACGACCTCCAGCAGCCTGGCTCGGGGAGGTGTGTGGGGACCAGGCGAAGGCCTCTGTGATGGGTCATGGTAGCATTACCCGCGTTCCCGCCGAAAACACACTTGGTGATCTAACCCAGCCTTGGCTATTTTGTGTGGACAAGATACTTTGGTAAATTTAAATGATTCTAGTTAATTCCATTGCTGGATGCCTTTGGTTAATCACTTTTCTGGATCTCATATATATATATATATATATATATATATGTATATATGTATATATATATATATATATATATATATTGATTTGAGAGAGAGGGGAAGGGAAAGGGGATAGAAATGTTGATCAGCTGCCTCCTGCAGGCCCCCTACTGGGGATGCAGTCCACAACCCGGACATGTGACCTGGAATCAAACCAGCCACCTCTCGGCTCCTGGGTTGACGCTCAACCACTGAACCACACTGGCTGAGACTGTGGCTCCATAAAGCGTGTTTGCACCGAACGTCACAGACGCTGAGGAGCCTCTCAGAGCACGTCTGCTCACCCGCTTCTCCGTCCCACAGCCTTTTCCTTTCCTGAGTTCAGAAATTGGCGCTGCTGTGGATGCCAGCTGACCCAGGGGTGCAGTTGCTTCAGAACCCAGAGGAAGGTCTCACAGAACCTCCTCCATGTGATAGGAGCATCCTAACAGTTTAGCTGCCTTTGGTCCCATGCACAAGCGTCTTTCCCGCACCCCCCATTCCTTTCGTTTCGTTAGTGCGGGAGGAGTTTTAAAAGGCCCGGAGGATAATGCCTCCCCGGAAGACCCCTTAGCACTTACAGGAACGGGAAAGGTCTGGTGTATAGGGGTCTGTCCGTCCCTGGCAGTTTGGGGCTTGACTGCCTTTTCTCTCAGACCCCCAACTCCCAGAGACGGTGTCCTGCGATTGAAATTGCGCTTCTGAAGGCCTCACACGCGCCAGGTGCGCGAGGCCTGGGCCTCGGAATGAGTCGTGCTCTCATGTCCAGATTCCGCACACAGGCCTTTACAGATCTTTCCCACCGGTGGCTCTCCCGGCCTTCTTCACTCCAAAATGGCCATTTCCTAAACACACATCAACGTCTGGGTGCCGCGTTACCGTTTATCCTTCATGGCGACTGTGACTGAGAACAGCCTCCCAGACCGCCGCGCGACTCCAGCTCAGCCGCCGGTTGCCCACGAGACATATTCTGAAAGCTCGCTGGCCTCATGCAATGAAAAATAATAACTTTTTTGCCGAAACCGGTTTTTGGCTCAGTGGATAGAGCGTCAGCCTGCGGACTGAAAGGTCCCAGGTTCGATTCCGGTCAAGGGCATGTACTTGGTTGCGGGCACATCCCCAGTGGGAGGTGTGCAAGAGGCAGCTGGTCCATGTTTCTCTCTCATTGATGTTTCTAACTCTATCCCTCTCTCTTCCTCTCTGTGAAAAATCAATAAAATATATTTTTTTTAAAAAAGGAAGAAAAATAATAACTTTTTTGGTGTGGTATTAAAAACACCCCCCCGCCGAGGTCGGTTTGGCTCAGTGGTAGAGCGTCGGTCTGTGGACTGAAAGGTCCCGGGTTCGATTCCGGCCAAGGGCATGTACACTGGTTGTGGGCACATCCCCAGTAGGGGGTGTGCAAGAGGCAGCTGGTCGATGTTTCTCTCTCATAGTCGTTTCTGGCTTTCTATCTCTCTCCCTTCCTTTCTATAAAATATCAATAATAAAAAATATTTTTAAAAAAACACCCCCTTACACGTTCTTCCAAGTCACTCCTGTGCTTGGATCCCTTGAGGCCATCTAACTGGGTTCTTTCCAACACCACCCCCTCCGTTCCTTTGGGAGAGGAATGGCCCCTAAACAAGACTCCTGTCGCCGCAGACGTGTGCAACGTGGACCACCAGAACAAGGCGGGCTACACCCCCATCATGCTGGCCGCCCTGGCCGCCGTGGACGCGGAGAAGGACATGCGGGTTGTGGAAGAGCTCTTTGGCTGTGGGGATGTGAACGCCAAAGCCAGCCAGGTGAGCACACGTCCTTTCCGGCATCGTTCGTGTCCGAGCTCGCTCGCTCGCTCCCCGCCCCCCTCCCACCATTGCACACCCGGTGCTCCCTGGCCCCGCGCCCAGTCCACTTGGCTACCTGGCAGCTCTAGACGACCAAACGCTGAGTGAAATGCTGGCCTCAGCTCCCCATTGGGAACTTCTAAGTCCTCCGCCTCTGTTTGGAGCCGTGAGCACGTGAGCTGTAGGTCGGCCTGCGTGTCGGTGACTGCACTTCTGCATGCCCAGCGCCCCCAGCTCAGACGTGTTCATAGTTGGACGGGCTTAACCCTCTGCTGACGTTCCAGCTCCTTGATAGAGAGAGACAGAGCCTCCAAGCTAAAGGGGAAAACTGACTCGAGACTTTATGATCTTGTGTGTTAACATACCGTGTTTCCCAGAAAACAAGACATCCTCCGAAAATAAGACCTACTTCATGGAAACATAATACATCCCCTGAAAATTAGACCTAGCAGCGCATCTTTGGGAGCAAACATTAATATAAGACACTGTCTTATATTTTGGGGGAAACAGGGTAGTAGCTCATCGCTCGTGAGAAGCCGATTGCTCCATGCCTGCCTCCACCACCCGCATGCGTCCACATCCCTTTCCCCCCCTCTGTCATCACACTCCGGCCTCTCCCCCATGCCACCCCTGCAACCCCGCTCCTTACCTCCAGCACAGCTCACACACCCCCACCTCCACCCCCCGCCCCATCCCACCACCGATAGGCCACACCCTGCCGGCCCGGGGTGCCCTTCTGAGGTTCACTGCCATTTCTCGGCGCAGGCCGGGCAGACGGCCCTCATGCTGGCGGTCAGCCACGGGCGGATAGACATGGTGAAGGGCCTGCTGGCCTGCGGTGCCGACGTGAACATCCAAGACGACGAGGGCTCCACCGCGCTGATGTGTGCCAGCGAGCACGGGCACGTGGAGATCGTCAAGCTGCTGCTGGCCCAGCCCGGCTGCAACGGCCACCTGGAGGACAACGTGAGCGCCTGTCTCCCTGTTCCCGGGACCGGGGTCCAGCCCGCCGGGGCACAGCGGGGGGCTCTGCGGGTGCCGCCTGGCCGGGGCCGGAGAAACCAGTCCTCCTCCATTCTCCGTGGGGACTTGTGCCGCCGCCCAGGGGCGCCTCACTGCGAGGCCCAGCGTGGCAGCATTTATTGTGGGCCGGCTAGTGCTCCATCCACTGAAGCCAGAGGCAGAGCCATAGATAGACCTTACCCCCAAAATTTACTACAGGAAGGAGGTGCAGGGAGGCACGAGAACCAGTCTATGAAAGGGGGATGAACAGATGTACAAGACAGAATCCGATGTAGGCAGCGGCTGAGTCCGCCCAGGGGACCAGGTCCCCGGTCCGTTTGGAAGTGCGGGTCACCGGCCGTCACAGGTTGGGGTTATCGGGTGTCCAGAACCGGTATTGCCACAGTGAGACACTTCCCCAGGGAAAGGAAGTAAAGATAGGTGTGCCTGTCATCAGGGTCCAGGGAGTGACATTTCATCTGCCAGGGGAGCTGGCCGGCCTTGGCCTCCTTCGGCACATCCTTCCACTCCCGCTCGGGCTGGTCCCGCATCCTCTGTCTAATCTCCTCTGGCAGGTGCTGAGCTGTCCCCACCCCCAGATAACCCTTGACTGGGAACATCCTAAGGAAGGCTGCTCCTCTCTCGTAGGAACTAACATTTGGGTGGTGACAGGGTTGAAAGGTCCAGAGGTCCTAGAGGTGGGGCTGGGTTGGTTCTGTTTTGAAAAGTTTATCTCTGTGGAGCACAGGTTGGGACCAGAGCTTCCTCTTAACTGGAAACACTAAAGAGTGAGAGGGGAAAAAAATCCTCCCCCCCTCCCGCACTGAACCTCAGGTCCCGGTGGGCCCCAGGCAGCAGGAAGAGCAGCTAGAGCGGGGATTGGCTGGCCCGAGGGCCGCCTGCTTCTGCCGCCTTCTGCCAGCTCGGTGGCAGCACCGGAGCGGACCTCAGCCCTGTCCCATTCCCTCGCCTCCGCCCGTGGGGGGAGCATTTCCAGCCTGTCCCCTCAAGAACACTGTGTTCCTCCGTGCATCTTGGTTTTTGTTGGTTGGCCTTTGCTTCTACTCTCTTTCAACGAAGAACAGCTTGTGGCTATGGTGATGTGAGGCAAAGAGCCACAGTGACTTCCAGACCTCCTGGTCACCAGCTAATGGTCTACTTCCTCACCCTTAAAGGGGCGGGCGGGCACCCAGCTGGCCTCCCAGAAGGCCGAGCGGGAGGGAGGGGCCGTAAGCTTCAGACCACATGCAAAGTGTTTCCTGTGGCCAGTGACCCGAAGGAACCGTTATTCCAATACTAGACAGAAACTCAGTCATAGTGTTGTTTGCCTTGATGCTCGTTTATATCCATCTAAATCCCTGCAGTTTTCATAGAAACCAAACATTTTGCTGGTAATTTTTCTTTCCCATATGTAGTGTTTTCCACATATTTCCGTAAGATGCATTTCTTTTTTTAAAAATTACTTTTATTGAATTTAGAGAGAGAAAGGAGGCGAGGGAGAGAGAGAGAAAGAGAGAGAGAGAGAGAACAGCGCCATCAACTTGTTATTCTACTTTTTTATGCATTCATTGATGTATTCTTTTTTTAATATATTTTTATTGATTTTTCACAGAGAGGAAGGGAGAGAGATAGAGAGCTAGAAACATCGATGAGAGATACATTGACCAGCTGCCTCTTGCATACCCCCCACCGGGGATGTGCCTGCAACCAACGTACATGCCCTTGACCAGAATCGAACCCGGGACCTTTTGGTCCGCAGGCTGACGCTCTATCCACTGAGCCAAACCGGTTTCGGCCATTGGTGTATTCTTGTATGTGCCCTGACCAGGAATCAAACCTGCGGTCTTGGCATAACGGGACGTCACTCTAACCACTTGAGCCGCACAGCCAGGCTCCATGAGATCCATACCAGCAGGATTCAGTGCCTCCGCGTTGAGGTTACTCCCAGCATTCCGCGGGGGTGGCCAGGGATGCAGGGCCAGCTCTCCCCACAAGAGGAAAATTAAGAGATCTCAGGCCAACTGCAGGATGTCAAAACATACACCATGGTGCATGCCTGCCGCTCATTTGCAATTGCAAGGGGGACGATACACTAAAATACGCTTCTACCCCCGTCATCTCCTACTGTCCCCCGCTGGTGGGCACAGTGGTTGAATGCAGCCTCCCTTGTCCAGGGCCCACAGTGTGCAGGCCTGTACACTCATCACGGTGAAGCGAAGACACGGGATCAGGGGATCGGGTGACTGTCCTGTTGACTGTGATTTCCTTAGGGCGCAGACTGTGCCTCCTTTGTCCTTGCCCTCATGGAGCTTAGCACGCCGAGGTCCAGAAAAGTTCCCTTTTAAAGGACTGAACATGCGGCTAGAGTTGGGGGACCATTTCCATTACGGGCGGGGGCGGGGGGGGGGGCGGGGAGAGGAGGGTAGGTTTTGTTGCCTCTTCCCCTCTGGCCGTCATCAGGACGTCTGAGAAATCCAACCTGGCTTGTTCTTCTCGTCTTTTAAGGATGGCAGCACCGCGCTCTCGATCGCTCTGGAAGCAGGACACAAGGACATCGCCGTCCTCCTCTATGCCCACGTCAACTTCGCCAAAGCCCAGTCTCCGGTCAGTGTTGTGCATTTGGCATTTGCTAGCGGGCTGAAATCCACCCGGCAGGTGGGCCCCCCTCCCCGGGGAGGTGACAGGAGGCACGGGTTTTTGGAGGATTCTGACAATAATGTACATTGTAGTCTGGAACCTGAGAGTCCATCGCTTTTACCCCACTCAGAAGGCCAGGAGTGCTAATGGTGAGCACAGTGGAGAAAGGAGCCCTGCTTGTCCTCAGGAGACACACTCTCACCCTCACACGAAGGGCTTATTCTGGGCAGAGTTATTCAAATGGCACATCCTGAGGTGATTACTCCGTATCGCCACGTTCCTGTCCACTTTTTGTAAAACGCAGATAATGTGACTAGCAACCTGTGGTCCCAGAACCCACTCTTAGCAGGAAGTTGACCTCCCAGGACAGCTGGTCCACAGCACTGCTGAGCTCAGCTGGCTCCTGAGCGCCTCCTGCTGGTGGACCTGTGTGTTCTGTGTTCCAGCTCTTTCTATCTCTGGCTCAGCCTTGGGCAAACTACGGCCCCGCGGGCTGGATCCGGCCCGTTCCGCTGTTCTATCCGGCCCATGGAGCCGAGAACGGAGGGTTCTCTTGCTCTCCCCTCCGCTCCTTCACCAGCAGCCCAAGATGAGAGTGCCAGCATGGTCAGGTTGCTTTTGTTCCGGCCCTCCGGTCCAGTTTAAGAACCCATTGTGGGCCTCGAGTCAAAAAGTTTGCCCGCCCCCGCGAGTCTGGCTCATCAGCTATGGCAGACCGAGTTCCTATTCACAGGGGTCACATCTGCCTGAGGCCACCTACTAACCCCCATTTTTTTTCCCCTTTCCTGGTCTCTAGGGCACCCCTAGGCTTGGAAGGAAGGCATCTCCTGGCCCCACCCACCGGGGTTCTTTCGATTGATTGTGTGTACCACTAGCCATCCATTTACATGCCACCATGAAGCTGCTAACTGTTCCTGTTGGGGTGACAGATACTGAATGTATGCGTATTGTGCCTGAGCTCACCAGCAAACAGAACGCAAAAGGCCAAGGGGCGGAAGGCTGGAGCTGTCACGGTGGAAGCTGAGCCAGGAAGCGATCGCCTCCCTTCCAGCCACCTTCCCCCCGGTGGAGGGCACCCTTGACCCCAGGCGCTGTTGCTGTTGAGTCTCTGCCCCGTGATGGACAGTCCTAGGAAACTGTAACCTGACCAGAGCGGGCAACTTCTCCGCCTTCTCCCCACCCGCCCCCGCCACCGCGGCAGAGGGTCAGGTTCTCGCCAGCACGGTGTTTTCGGTTTCTCCTCAAGCGTTTATAGGTACTGGTGTGGAACTATCGGGAGGCTCTGCAGAAATTCCATTCCAGGATGGTTTAGTTGATGTTGTTTGTTTGTTTGTTTGTTTGTTTGTTTTTGGTCTGTCTGTATTATTTTAAAGCAAGTTGAGATGACTTCGCTCATCTGCAACTTGGGCCTTGGGCTGGTAGGTTTCTGGGTTAAAATGAAAAGATGGAACTCTTAAAAACAAAACAAAACACAAAGTATAACACATACAAAAGGAAATCTTTTCAGTTGGTTTTATCTCGGTGGATGTATTATATGACTTTTTTTATATATATATATAAAAGGTATCTATATAAAATTGACACAGTATTTTCAACTTTTATATTCCGTGGTGATAAAAAGACATGAAGAACTACAGGCAACAGTACCATATTTTTATTAATATTTGCACAACTCTTTATTCCCTGGTGATAAAGGTTGGATTGTGTTAGAGGAATCGGCTATCTGTTTGCCTCCAGAGAGACACACTGGCGTAGTTCTCCACGTATTTATGGATTCCTTGATGCCGTGTCACACTTACCATGGCCCTCTATGTATTTAAATGTTTGAAGTGCCTTAGACTCTTGCCATATTTTCAAAATAAAATTTCATTAAGCTCTCGGCTTGTCCCTGCTTCGTCTCTGACAGCTGTGTGCCCGGTGCTGCTGGCCGACAGCAGTGGCAGCGCGGGGCGGCCGGGGGCCCGGCCCGCCGGTCTTGCACGCCAAAACAGAAGACGCCTCCTGAGAGCGCTCTGCTCTGTACAGAGAGTACAGCTCTGCTCAGTGCTCAGGTTGCACGTCACGCGTCTGAAACGTAAGACCTCGTTAGGCTGGCAGTTCACCAGACAGGTAGTCTCCAAGAGGAGCCGGTGAGCTCGCTCTCCTCACCACACCTTGATTCTGGGTCTGGCTGCACCTGCCCGTGCCGGGGGAGGCCCGTGATGATGGGAAAGGAGAGACGGGGCCAGGCAGGCTTTTTATTTATTTATTTAATATATAGATTTTATTGATATTTTACAGAGAGGAAGGGAGAGAGAGAGCTAGAAACGTCAATGAGAGAGAAACATCGACCAGCTGCCTCTTGCACACCCCCTACTGAGGATGTACCCGCAACCAAGGTACATGCCCTTGACTGGAATCGAACCCAGGACCTTTCAGTCCACAGACTGACGCTCTACCACTGAGCCAAACCGGTTTCGGCCAGGCAGGCTTTTTACGTCGGACAGCCGATGGCCCGGCAGCCCCTATCCCCAAGTCCTTTCTAAAAAGTAACGGGTCGAGCCCATCTCGTTAAGGTGAAGAGGTGCGGTGGCCAAAAGGCACACGAGGTGTCGGGGCAGAGAGGCTGGTGGTGGGCTTTTAACCCGGGTCACCCGCGGGAGCCAGGGGCATCGCAAAAAGATGGCGGAGGCTTTTCTTCAACCTTTATTTTCCGTCTTCCTCTCCTTTCTTCCTTTTGCTCGTTCATCACTGAGCTCAAGAAGAAGGCCAGACCGCCCTAGCCGGTTTGGCTCAGTGGATAGAGCGTCGGCCTGCGGACTGAAAGGTCCCAGGTTTGATTCCAGTCAAGGGCATGTGCCTGGGTTGTGGGCTGGATCCCCAGTGGGGGCTTGCAGGAGGCAGTTGATCCATGATTCTCTCTCATCACGGATGTTTCTATCTCTCTCTCCCTCTTTCTTCCTCTCTGAAATCAATAAAAATATATTTAAAACACACACACACACACACACACACACACACACACACACACACAGAATAAGGCCAGAGACTGGAGTTTTCTAACAGGCGTGTGCCGTCACCGTGCTTGCACTGGACAGCCTGTTTTCACGAGCTCAGACGTTCGCACCGTGGAGAGGAGAATTTTGGAGGCGTGGGGAAAACTACTGGCCATTCAGGCCCACGTGGGGCAGTAACAGAGGGACGGCTCAGTTCATGCCGGGGCCTCTGGGCAGAAGGAGGCCACCGGTGCCGGGGTCACAAGCATCTCTTTCCCTCCTGGGACAGGTCTGCCGGCTCTGGGATCTGGGCTAACCTTAGGTTCAGGTAGTTGTTTAAGGTAAGGTGACCAGACGTCCCACTTTTGGCAGGACAGTCCCAATTTTTAACAATTTATCCCACATCCCGCGGCGTTTTCAAAAAGTCCCGATTTTTGGAAAGAATCGGGACTTTTTTTTAAACACCGTGGGACGCGGGACAAATTGTTAAAAATTGGGACTGTCCTGCCAAAAGTGGGACGCCTGGTCACCTTAGTTTAAGGCCAAGTTCCATCCGCTCTGAAGTCGCATAGCAATTTGAAGCAGAGGAGTGTGTTCGTTCGTGTCTGAAGAGAAATAGGGTGGTGAGTTTCCTGCCTCTTCGCCACCTGACAACCTTTTGAGCAAGGAGGGCTGTGTCTCCGGTGGTTTGTGATCCTGGGAATTTTCATTGTTGCGTTTAAGAAAGGAAGGTGATTGAATCCTTACATCTGCGTGCTGCCATTTGAGACTTCTGGTGGAGGGCACACTTGACTCAGTTTTGCAAAAAAGGAAAGCGAGTGCTTGTTTTACCTCGGGGTGAGGTCTTTGGTCCACATCCAGCTTCCAGGGAAGGGCTGCTGCCTGTGCTGTGTTCGCTCTGCTCACGCTGGGCACTTTGAATGCTTTATTATTATTATTATTATTATTTTTATTGATTTTCCACAGAGAGGAAGGGAGAGGGATAGAGAGCTAGAAACATCGATGAGAGAGAAACATCGACCAGCTGCCTCCTTCACACCCCCCACTGGGGATGTGCCCGCAACCAATGTACATGCCCTTGACCGGAATCGAACCTGGGACTCTTCAGTCCTCAGGCCGATGCTCTATCCACTGAGCCAAACTGGTTTCAGCACTTTGAATGCTTTTTATCTTGGGGTCTTGGCACACTGTATAAACCAGCCTGAGTCTCCTCTTTGGCACAGTTGCAATTTATTGAGGCACAACTACAGAAAGGGGTTTGTGGGGGGACGCTTGGGCCGGGTCCCCAGGAGAGGCTGGCAGAGGGCTGGAGAGACCTGATGTTATTTTCCAGCTTTAGGAAAAGCCAGTTTTCCAGGCACCCTTGCCCTGGAAACGAAGAAGCGGAAGGCCAGCCCTGGCTGGGTAGCTCACTTGGTTGGGGGGTCATCCCATGCACCAAGGGTTTGCAGGGTCAATTCCCAGTCAGGGCACTTACCTAAGTTGTGGGTATGATCCCCAGTCGGGGTGGGTACAGGAGGCAACCAGCTGATGTTTCTCTCTCACATTGATGTTTCTCCACCCGCTCTAAAATCAATAAACATATCCTCAAGGGAGGGTTTAGAAGAAGAAGAAGAAGAAGAAGAAGAAGAAGAAGAAGAAGAAGAAGAAGAAGCAGCTAAAGGCCAGAGTCCCCCCCAAGAGGAAAGGAATAGAGCAATGGGAACTTTGAGACTTCAATGTTACATAAAACTGACAACTTGTCCTGCTGTTAGGATGAAATGAACTAAACTCCATACTTATTACAGAGGTGGGCCTTGCTTCTGGAGAAAGTTACCCCCAACACACTATCTATCTAGCACTAGTCCCCACAGTAAAATTGGACATGTTGGGTCCCTCCCGGTAATTTTTTGATGCTCCCACGAGCACAGTTTTATCCCTAACTACATAACACTGACATACTACAGATATGAATCAGGTAAGAAAACTGCCATTTTCCCCTCAAGGGACATCATGAGCAGACGAGCCGTAATCTTTCTTTCAGTGCCCCTGGGACCCTATGAGGGGAAAGCCTGCTGCCAGCACAGATACCTTTATTCTTGTGTTATACTTTGTGTGAGCTTCCCCCCGAAAGGGCAGCATCGGAATCCCCGGAGGGAGCTGGGGGGCATGCAAATTCTGGGCCCCACCCTGCAGATCTGCTTCTTCAGGTCCGGGAATCTTTAAGGAGCCCTGGTGTCTCTCAGTGTGACCTTCGGTGCATGCTGAGAATTTTATTACTCCTGAATGATGAGATCACTACCCTTAAATTCTTTTCTAAAGAAGGTAGGCAGGGTGGAGCCTGGAGGAGTCATTTCCAGAAGGCCAGGAACCTGCGGCCGCCAATCCCTCTGTGTGTGTGGATGGGGAAGGGAGGTGGGGGCGGCTCAGTGCATGCGTGACAGCAGTTGAGCAGGCAGACAGCTCTGGGAATATTTCCCTGTTAATCTTTTCCTTCCCCACGTCCTTGGGAAGCAGCCGTGTTCCTGCCCAGGAGGAAGGCCGTGGCCTGTTGCTCTGGTTTTGGAATAAAGACAGTTTTCTATTTTCTTTTTTTTTTTTACTGAAAGCGCAGATTTTTTAAGTTTTTGTGTTTGTTTGTTTTTTAAGCCCAGCCTTAGCCAGAGATTATTTCATTCTCCTTTGTGCCACGAGGAAATTACTAATCATAGCTTAACTCCGTGCTTACTTGGCATGGCTGTCATTTGGAAGCCAGCTGGTTATAAAAGGATATTTTTTAAGGCACATCTTGCTGAAGATGATGACCACAAAGGATGTGGCTGGCTGGTTGGCCACAGTGTGTTCCGGAGCCGCACACACGCCCTGCCCACCCGCCGGAGTCCCTGGCCATTTCCTGTGCGGGTTGGGGGCCGGGGGGAGGGGTGCGGGAGGGAGGCGCAGAGAAAGTTGGGAAGTGACAGCCAGCCCTTCAATGTGACAGATGGAGTTAGGCAGCACTTCCAATGGTGTCCTAGGACGCGGGGCCCGAACACTAGCAGGGGTTTTATAGACGGGCAGGAAAGCAACGCAGCATGTGTATGGGTGCGTGCCTGCACTTATGTGTCTGAGTTTGAAGACATCTGGGGAGAAGCTGGCATTTTAGGAATTTGTAAAATTCATTTAGGGCCATAGTTTGCGCATGGCTGGTATAGGAAGTGGGTGCTGCTGTAACCAGGTGGCTTACAGAACATGGGAGAGTATTTGGATAATGCTTTTCTGATGGATATCGGAGAAGATAAAAGAAGCATCAATGATAAGAGAGAACTGTACCCTCCTAGTTCCGTGGTTGGCAAACTGCGGCTCCCGAGCCACATGCAGCTCTTTGGCCCCTTGAGTGTGGCTCTTCCACAAAGTACCACGGCCTGGGCGAGTCTATTTTGAAGAAGTGGCGTTAGAAGAAGTTTAAGTTTAAAAAACTTGGCTCTCCAAAGAAATTTCAATCGTCGTACTGTTGATATTTGGCTCTGGTGATGAACGAGTTTGCCGACCACTGTCCTCGTTCACAGGGTGATGCTAAACCACTGGGCCACACTGGCCGGGTGAATGATGTTTTTCTTAGTTTTGAGGATGGTCTGTGTCAGTCCCATCCTAGATGCCCGGGAGAGAAGGTAACATGTTACGTAGATGCCTGAAGGCTAAATCTCTTTGGGAAGGATAGCCACGTGCTAGGTACCTTCTGATGCAGATTGTATCTCATTCACTCATTGGAGTTCTCAAACTTGAGTTCACACCAGAATCCCCCGGGGGCAGGGGCAGGGTTGGGGGTGACAACACAGACCACAGCGTGTCTGACTCAGTAGGCCTGGGCAGAGGCCCGAGGACTGGTGTTTCCCACAAGTTCCCAGGTGTGATGCTGCCGCTGCTGCTACCGCCGCCGGTCCGGATGCCGCCCTTTGAGAGCTGCTGCTCAGGGGGAGGCGTGGTCAGGATCACAAGCAGACTTCCCTCATCCCACCCGCGGCACCTGCTGGCATCCTTGGTGCTTGTGTGCTCTGTGGGGTTCTGTTTGTTTGCAGTTTCCAGTGGCTGAGCCTCACAGTTAGCCAGTTTCCTGTGGGCCCTGCGCTCCTCGATTTTAAAAACTGAATTTTACAAAGGTGCACTTGTTTAGTGGCAAACGGGCCTTTCGGCCGCTTGTATAATACCTCCAGTGTGTACAGCCCTGTATTTATCCAGAGCTGGGCTTTAGCCTTTAGCCAGAGGACGCGACTTTAATCACAGCTGCCATGCAAGAAAAATGACACACACATTGTGCTTAGAAAGAAAGGAAATCTTTCTTCATGCTGATCCCCCGGGGCCTCCCTCTGGGCCCGCTCCCCGGCTCCCTCCCGCGTGAGTCCTCCTGGAAGAATCGCCCTCTGGTTCTGACGCCTGGCGCAGCCCGAGGCCAGGGCGTGCTGCAGGGAGCCTCCCGCAGCTGCCGCCCCTGAATCCCGGCTCTGTTCCCGAGCCGCCACCGGGCAGGGCACACAACATGTCCCTGTACAGAGCCGGGGCAGCGGCCCTCCGGGAGGCTCACGCCGAGGGGGAGACAGAGGCATCTGTGAGCGAGGGAAGCCACGGGAGGGAGTGCCTGCCCAGAGGCGTGCCGTGTGTGTGTGTGTGTGTGTGTGTGTGTGTGTGTGTGTGTGCCCATAGCTCTGGGGCCAGAAGTGGAGACGAGTAGGAAGAGAATGGAGAAGTCAGTGTTTCCCTGGCCACTCATTTATGTCCTCCCCCGCCTCTGAATTCATCCCCGAGAGACAAGGCTCACTTTTATCTTATTTTATTTTTTAAATATCACACGATCTCACTCATTTGTGGAAGATAATGAACAACATACACCAATGAACAAAAACAGACCCAGAGACAGAGAAACATCGATCAGAACATCAAACCTCAGAGGGAAGGTGGGGGACGGTGGGGGTAAGGGGGAGAGATCAACCAAAGGACTTGTGTGCATGCGTATAAGCCTAACCAATGGACACAGACAACAGGGGGGTGGGGGCATGAATGGGGGGATGGGGGGGTTGGGGGAATAAGGACACATATGTAACACCTTAATCAATAAAGAAATTTTTTTTAAAAGGCTCACTTTTAGAAAGTACGCTTGCCGACCCCGATGGACAGCAGGCGTTGAAAGCCCAGAGAACAGAATGAAGTTGTCGCACACGCTTCATCCAGCCATCGTTAGGGTGTATGACCACGTACATCGCCAGTAGCCAGAGGCTTGGTGGCGGCCATAAAAACCCCTGCTGTGTGGTCCGGTCTGTGGTCACGCTTAAACAGGACAGTCTGAGCCCACCTTTCTGTGTCAGAGCCCAGTGACTCCAGCTGGGGCCAGGAGCCCTGCCGTTCGTTGCGGGAGCACAGGAGACGTTGACCCATGGGCTTGCTCTGCCAGATTTCTGCCTGTGCTTCTAATCCGCATTGAAAAGGAGGGGAGCCAAACACGGCCATGACCCGCCAATAAGTTTTATAGAGATGACCTGTCAGGGATGGGTTCATACTCTGACCTCGACACGCACAGTTCTCCTCCAGGTGCCAACATGAGGGGTATGAACTGCTACGGACAACCCACCCAACCCCACCTGGGTAGGGAAGTCCCGTGCTAGCCCGCGTCCACGCAAACATAAGTAAGCGCCGTGTTTCTTGGCTTTGCTTCTCCCACGTGTGTTCGTTTGATGGCCAAAAGAAAGTGACTTTCGGGCCAAAACCGGTTTAGCTCAATGGATAGAGTGTTGGCCTGCGGACTGAAGGGTCCCAGGTTCGATTCCGGTCAAGGGCATGTACCTTGGCTGCGGGCACATCCCCAGTAGGGGGTGTGCAAGAGGCAGCTGGTCGATGTTTCTCTCTCATGGACGTTTCTAGCTCTCTATCCCTCTTCCTTCCTCTCTGTAAAAAATCAATAAAATATATATTTTTTAAAAAAGAAAAAAGAAAGAAAGTGACTTCCGGTTCTGGTGCTCCTTCTCTGGTCCCTGCCACGCTATCACACACATCTACAGTGGAAGACCAGTAAAAGGGACTCAGCTGTCAGCTCCAAGCAATGCCAGGGAAGACGTAATCTGCAGGAACCCATTTTACTTGAAGGTGAAAGTTGCTTCTAATACATACAATTTCTTTATTTTAATACATACAATTTCTTCATTCTAATACATAAAATTCTCTCATTTCTGGGGGGCGGGGGTGGGGGGGGCATGCCAACTGATTATGGCCACCGTAATGCTGTGTAGCAGGCCGACCTGAAAGCCTCCGTGACATACAATAAGCATGTATTGCTGCGTGTCTGGGTGGCCAGTGGGGCGGCTCCACGGACCTTGGCCAGCACTGCCCGCTGTCAGCTGCTCCAGGCTGGCTTTGGTCAGGGAGCTGGGGGCGACTGGGCTCCGCTGCACGTGACTCTGGTCTTGCAGCCCGGTAGCCCAACACGGTCTCACAACTCTCACAAAGACACAAGAACGGCAGCTGGCCAAGGCTGCTTGAGACTTAAGCTCAGAGCTGGCATCTCATCATTTCTGTGGCCCAAGCAGGTTCCAAGGCCAGCCAGGATTCAAGGAGATTGGGAAACAAATCCTGCCTCTTTGTGAGAAGAGATTGCAGAGCCACATGAGAAGAATTGCAAAGTCACATGCTACTCAACCCTGGGCAAACTATGGCCCACGGGCCGAATCCAGCCTGTTCGGCTGTTCTATCCAGCCCTCGGAGCCGAAAGAGCAGAGGGTTCTCTTGCTCTCCCCTCCTCTCCTTCATCAGCAGCCCAAGATGAGAGTGCCAGCATGGTCAGGTTGCTTTTGTTCCGGCCCTCCCAGTCCAGTTTAAGAACACATTGTGGCCCTCGAGTCAAAAAGTTTGCCCACCCCTGTAGAGTGTTTGGCTATAAACAAGAAGTGATGAATAGAGAGGTCCATCATAGTGAGGTCCTCCCCCAAGAGTAGCTCTCAGTGGGGTTCGGGAGGGTGCTCAAGAGCCATCCTTCCATTAACCCCCTCCAATACCTGCGGGGAAGGGAGAGGACAGTTACATCTGGCAGAGCCTCTTCCACGGTGGAGGCCTCATTGTCACCATGGGGGAGCCGCTCCCTGGGATTACCTGGCTCAGAGCACCCCGAGGCAGGCAGTGAACTTGGGCAGTGGACAGAAGATGGTAACCCGAGAAGCACAGGGGTGGTAGCCCGAAGCAGCTGGAAGTAGAGAGTGTTAGAAGAGTCTTGGGGGTGCCTTTCAAAGGCCATTTTGGAGGAGGGTCAGGGGGAGGCCCCCTGAGGGAGGGAGGCTAGAGGGCTCCAGCCAGTCCTCACTGAGGAGCCTTCCCCGGAGAGCGGGGGAACCTGACCTTCGCAGCGCCGGCTTCCTCTCCGGCTGATCAAAGAGGACGGCGACATGAGCTGCGTCAGAACACCCCCCCCCCCCAAGCTCTCGGCAGACAAGCATGACCTTCAAGCAGGATGTCCACCACAGGCTTCGCCCTGTGGCCAACAGGAAGAGGCCCCACAGCCATTTCTGAGCTCTGGTCCATGGATTTGCTCTGAGGCGGTCTTCCAGGTCCGTCTGGCTCCGTCTCTGGGCGGTTACTAAAGGGCTGACCCCGACCCCTTCGATCGCTGGTCCCAGCCAGCCCAGCCAGGAGGAGCACAAGGAGCCAGATCATTGTGGCGTGCCGGGTGGGAGTGACTGTTTGGGGGTGGGGGGGGACAGGCAGGGAGTTGGCAGAGAAGTGAGAAGAATTCTCCCTTGCTTAAGGGCATTATAGCCCTTCTGGCTCGCTCTAGATATAAGCTGTCTACTGAAATCTCAAAATATTGGGAGATGTACTCCACGTCCTACCGGAAAGATGGAGCAGGCTGTGGTCATCACTTAAGCCTGGGAGCCGTGCTGATAGGAGAAAAGTGAAGCCAACGGGAGGAGCAGAGAGAAGGACTACGATGCCCAGCTGGCACCACTGGGGAATGGCGGCTCACCATTGCGGCCGCCCCTCCTGGTGCTCCCAGAAGAAGGCTGAGAGCCCTCGTGGCCCGCGGTTCCTTGCTGCATGCAGACAGACGCTGAAGCTGTGCTGGAGCTAAGATAGATGTTTCCTTTCACTTGCGTCAGGGAGAGCACCCAGGGCAGGCCAGGGCGTCCTCGGCGCACGCAGCTGGCTTCCGATGTCTCGGAGATCTCCTCTGTGCCTGGGTTCCGGGAGCAGCTGGGCCAGGCTGCGCTGCGGCCTCGGCTCCCTCCCAGGGATCCCTCGCTCCCCACAACCAAAGTGGCAAGTGAGCCAGCCTGGCTGACTGAGGGAGAGGAGGGTTCCTGGCACAGCAGGGCTTCCCCCACGGGGAGGCAGCTTCTACTGGGGGTTTAAGACAAGTCTGAAGGCGGCCGGTCACACACCTGAAGGTCAGAAAGGGATGAGCTGAGTTCTGTGCTGCTTCATAAGGAAGAGGGTCCGAGTGCTGAGCCAAAAAAAAAAAAAAATAGCACACACACTACATTTAAATGGTTCCCCGAGGAGGGAGTGAACCAGGAAAAGTTCACTCAACTAAATCCACTGGAGACATGTTCGTTCAACTAAATTAAATTCTGACCGAGCACCTCTGGTCCCTCTGTGGGGGGCTTGCTAAGGGGTGTGGGAGCTTGTGTTGGCTTCCTGAGGTCCCCACCAGCCCTGAGACCACTCCCCCCAATTCCTCCAAGCCCTTTGCCAGTTTTAGGATCCCTCTGTGCAGCCTGACCTATCAGCTCCCCCTAGTGGCCGGCAGTGGGCTCACCCAAGCATGAGTCAGTCTTCAAATAATGCAATTTTTTCAAACAAGATTTCATAGGTTACAAAAATCAATCTGAAGTTATATCCACTGATCCCACTGTGTTGTAGGGATGTTGAGGCATAAAACGGGGCATATGACTCTCAGCAAGACTCATGCTTTAGTCAGTGCCAAGGGCTTCCATAGAGAGAGATGACGTATCGCGTTGAATTATAAGGAAACTGGGACACTTATTGGAAAATGTAAGTGTAGCTTTGGTTCACCAAGCAGGTTAGTCAGTCTTTTTCTTTTCATTTTTAATGGACAATTTCAAGAAATAAAATGTTACAGACACACACAAAAATCAATGGAACTACAAGCATTTTAAAACAAAACCGAATAAATCAGCTATCTAAGATCCTACCACGTATAATAATGGCGTTACTTCATGAAACTACGTGTGTGCGTGCGTGTGTGTGTGTGTGTGTGAGTGTGTGTGTGTGTGTGTGTGTGTGTGTGTTTTCTGGGTCGCAAGGTAAGATGTACTTGTTAGTGGGCAGGGTAGAAGTTTTGAAAGTTTGGAAGACCCAGATCCAGAACGTGGTGCAAGCAGGTCCTTTGTACTTTTAGTTCCTCGTGGCCAGGACTTCTGGGGGGATCATCTTCAGGCACCCATTTGGACTCGTCCTGAGTCTAGAGGACTTGAGCGGAGGGAGCAGCATAAAAGCAGGAGGAGATACAGTCCCTGGTCGTCGAGGGGTTCAGACATAGTTGACAAACAGCCACAAACAAGTGGAGAAAAACCCAAAGCCTGCTGTAGGCACCTGAGAAAGCAGGCGCCTGAGAGGAGAATCTGTGGGAACAGAAATTGAGGGCGGGGGTGGGAGGGGTGAACTGGGAAGATTTGTTCCAAGATGTGTCATGAAGGAAACAAAGGGTGTGGAAGTGCCAGAGGAAAAGGAGGCTGCAAAGGACTTTTCAGAATAACCTCATTACCAGCTCAGATTTTTCCTGATAAACCGTATCCACAGCAAGTGCCTTCTCTTTCAAAGTTAGCTGATTTCTCCCTCTTGTCATTTTTATTGTTTTATTGTAAAATATGCAAAGCACGGAGTGTGCCATTTTAACTCTTTTAAAGTGTACAATTCAGGGGCGTTAAGTGCATTCACATTGTTGTGTAACCTTCACCACTGTCCCTTTCCAAATCGTTTTCACCTGTAACAGAAATGGTAGCCATCGACCAATAACTACCCATTTCCTACGCCCCCTCCCCTGACAGCTCTGTCTCTGAAGTTGCCTTTCTAGATATCTCACATATGTGAAATCATGCAATATGTGTCCTTTGTGTCTGGGTTATTTCATTTAGCATAATGTCTTCAAGGTTGATCCATGGTGTAGCATGTGTCAGCATTTCATTCCTTTTTATGACTGAACTATCCAGTGGGGCCCCTCAGCCTGGCCTGCGGGGATTGGGCCCAAACCGGCTCTCTGACATCCCCGTAGGGGTCCCGGATTGTGAGAGGGCCGTTCTCAGGTGAAACCCCCTGGAATAGGACTCCTTCTTCTCTGGTTCTGGGTGCTTCCCCTGAGAATGGCAGCTGCCAAGTCACTGCAGCTTGGCATATCCTGCAATGAGCATCTTCCCCCTAGTGGTCAATGCGTGTCATAGCTACTGGTTGAAGCATCTCCCCCTCCTTGTCATAGGGCATCATAGCTACCTGTGGGACACTCACTTAGGCTTTTATATGTATAGATAATAATATCCCATTGTGTGCATATGCTACATTTCCTTTATCCATTTGTTGATGGACCCTCGGGTTGGTACCACCACCTCATTTTAAAATGGAGAAACAGAAGCTCTGAGTGGCCTTTGCCATGATACCCTTTTATTTCACATTCTGCTCTGGATTCAAATAGTGAAAAATAACAATCCTCGTATAGCACTGAACTACATACCAGGAACTGTTCTGATGGCTTTATATATGTTAGATGATATTTTTTTCTCACCACAAATCTATGAGGTAGTTATACGCCATTACTTTCTACTTATTAATGATGAGGACACTGAAGCATAGAGAGGTTAAGTAATTTGGTCAAGGTCACACAGTGAAGGCGAAGCCAGGCCAAATTGATATATATATATATATATATATATATATATATATATATATATGTATATATATATATATTTCAGAGAAAAAGGGAGAGGGAGAGATAGAAACATCAATGATGAGAGAGAATCATCAGAATCATCATTGCCTCCCACTGGGGACTGAGCCCACAACCAGGTATGTGCCCTGACCAGGAATCAAACCATGACCTCCTGGTTCATAGGTTGATGCTCAATCACTGAGCCACACCAACCAGCTTGGGATTATATTTTTAATGTTAAGAGACTTGATCCCAAAAGGAAATTAGTCAAGGTGCCCTTTATCTGAGATGAACTCAAGAAGGCAAGTTTGTTTCAGGGGCAAGCCTGGAAGTCGAGTGACGCCTGTCTTTTACACAAGCATCCATGGCCCCAAACTCTGCCTGGGTCTCAGGGACAGCCTCTTCCCCTAACCAGGGTGATCTGGGAACCACATGGCAAACAAATGTCCTTTCTGGGCCCAAAATTGGTTTCCTAAAAAGTTCTAGAGAGCTCGGTTAAAGACACAGCAATCTGAACACAGAATAACTTAAGAAATTCTTTTCCAAAAGAAACGAATACCTTTTAGAGCCGTTGTAAATAAATGTTTCTCCATTTGTTTTCAAGATTTTGGAAACCAGTACAATACTTTTTATCTATATTTATTTTTATTGCATGTATTGGGGCAGCGTTGGTTAATAAAATTGTATAGGCTTCCAGGGTACAATTCTATAACACATGTTGTATTGTGTGTTCACCACCCAGAGTCAAATCTCCTTCTGTCGCCATTTAGCCTTCCTTTACTTCTTCTACCGGCCCCCACTGCCCTGCCCCTCTGGTAATCACCCTGCTGTTGTCTATGTCTGTGAGGTTCAGTTTGTTTTGTTTCAGCTTAATCCCTCCACCTTTTTCTTTTTAAAAAAAATATTTTATTGATATTTTACAGAGAGGAAGGGAGAGATATAGAGAGCTAGAAACGTGGATGAGAGAGAATCATCAATCAGCTGCCTCTTGCACACCCCCTACTGGGGATGTGCCCGCAACCAAGGTACATGCCCTTGACCGGAATTGAACCTGGGACCTCTCAGTCCGCAGACCGACGCTCTACCACTGAGCCAAACCGGTTTCGGCCCCTCCACCTTTTTCACCCAACCCTCCCCAGCGCCCCTCTCCTGGCAGCTGTCAATCAGCTCTCTTTATCTGTGAGTCGGTTTCCATTTTGTTTGTTATTTTGTTCATTAGATTATACACATAAATGAAATCATATTCCTGCAGGGCCCTCTACTGTCTTTTTTTGGACTGGTTTACTCAGGTTCATTCATGCTGTTGCAAAAATGTAAGATGTCCATCTTTTTTGTGGCCGAGTAGTATTCCACCGTGAAAACGTACCACAGCTTTTTTTATCCACTCAGCTACTGAGGGGCCCTCGGGCTGCTTCCAAGTCTTGGCTGTTATAAATAACTTTACAATTAAAATGGGGGTGCGTGTATTCTTTGGAATTAGTGTTTTAGGCTTCTTTGCATAAATTTCCAAATTTGGAATCAGGTCATAAGGCAGTTCCATTTTTTATTTTTTGAGGTAATTCCTTCCTGTTTTCCGCAGTGGCTGCACCAATCTGCATTCCCACCAGCAGTGCACCAGGGTTCCCTTTTCTCCACATCCTTGCCAATACCTGTTGTTTAATTGATAATAATCATGCTGATAGGTGGGAGATGATTTCTCATTGGGGTGCGTGTGTGTTTGTTTGTTTGTTTGTTTGTTTATGTGCCCCAGACATGAAACATCTCTAGCCATCAGCACAGGCATCAAGCTAGAGTAAAGTAAGGACTGTACATCTGCTTTGCCCTGATGATAGAAGAGAAACACCACCAGTCAGGTGTATCCTTGCCCTTTGCCAGGGAGTTCATTGTGGTTTTAATTTGCATTTCTCTGATGTTTAGTGACACTGAACACCTTTTCATATGTCTATTGGCCCTCTGTATATCCTCTTTGGAGGAATGTACATTCAGGTCCTTTGCTCATTATTTAATTGGACTGTTTGTTGGGCGTTAAGTTGTATAAATTCTTTATAAATTCTGATCATTATTAACTTATCAGTTGTCTCACTGGAGAGTATGTTCTCCCATTTAGTGGTTGTCTTTTCATTTCGTGGATGGCTTCTTTTTCTGTGAAAACGCCTTTTAGTTTGATGTACTCCTATTTAGTTTCTCTTTTGTTTCCATTGTCCAAACAGATATATCAGAAAAAAAATATTGCTATGAGAAATATCAGTGATTTTACTGCCTGTGTTTTCTTCTAGGATTTTTTAGTTATGAGTCTTACATCTAAATCTTTAATACATTTTGAGTTTGGTGTATGGTGTAAGAAAGTGGTCTAGTTTCATTTTTTGCACATATCTGTCCATTTTTCCCAGCACCATTTTTTGAATAGACTGTCTTTACTCCATTATATATTCCTACCTCCTTTGTCAAATATTAACTGGCCATAAAAGTGTAGGTTTATTTCTGGGATTTCTATTGTGGTTCACTGACTTACATATCTGTTTCTGTGTTAGTACAATGCTGTTTTGATTACTATAAACTTTTAGGATGGTCTATTTTCAGGTAGTGTGGTTCCTTTAACTTTGTTCTTCTTTCTCAAGATCTTTGTGACTATTTGGGGTCTTTTGTGATTGCATATAATTTTATGGAATATTTATTTTAGTTCTGTGAAATATGCCATTGATATCTTGATAGAATTGTGTTGAATCTATAGATTTCTTTGGGTGCTATGGACATTTTAATTATGTTAATACTTCCTATCCATAAACACAACATATGCTTCTACTTATTTGTATCTTCTACAATTTCTTTCTTTTTAAAATATATTTCTATTGATTTCAGATAGGAAGGGAGAGGAAAAGAGACAGAAACATCAATGTTGAGAGTCATTGATGAGCTGCTTCCTGCAGGGCCCTCTACTGGGAATACAGCCCCCCACCCCCAACCCCAGCATATGCCCTGACCAAGAATTGAACCTTGAGCTCCTCCTTCATACGTTGATCCTCAACTGCTGAGCCACACTGGTCCAGCTCTTCTTCAGTTTCTTTCTTCAGTGTCTTATAATTCTCTCAGTACAGGTCTTTTACATCCTTGGTTAAAATTATTCCTAAATATTTTTATATGTAATTGTAAATGGTATTGTTTTCTCAGTTTCCCTTTCTGATCATTAGTGGTCTACAAAAATGCAACAAATTTCTGGATTTTTATTTTGTATTCTGCTACTTGACTGAATTCAGTTATCAGTTCTAGTAGGGTTTTTTTGTGGAATCTTTAGGGTTCTCTACATACAGGGTCATGTCGTTTTCACATATGATGGTCTATGTGTTGAAATCACATGTGGTCTCACAGAAGGGATCGGGTCCACATGTGTCATATGAGAGGTCCCCTGGGGTCCTTGTCTCTGGGCACACAGAGACCCCTGCACCCACTTGAGCAGCTGCTCAGCTTCCCTCCTCCACGTGGACCAGGATTGGTGGATCCCATGCTCTCTCCAGGGACATTAGAGGTTTTACCAATTCCAGGCTATTTCATCAGTGCTATGATAGACAGTCTCAAAAATCCGTCTCTGAACAACTGTGCAAGAGTTTCTGTGGGGTAACCCCTGGGGGGAGCAGTGCCAGGAGCAGGGGTGCCCTTTGGCACTTGGGCAGGTCTTGCTCATGTTCTCCCAGACGGTGGCCTTTCCCCCTCCTTCACAGGAGGCCTGCAGGGGCCTCTGCTGCCTCACTCAGTCCCCAGGGTGGTCACCACAGCCCAGAAGTATGCCAGTCTGAGGTGACAGTGCTCTCCCCCCAGTGTCCACAGAGGGTGTGTCCCCATCAGGGAGGTGGGGCATCTCTGACATGGAGAGGCCTGTGCACTGCCTCATTGGAAGTGCATGTGTCTGCCCCTTGTCCCTTTAGAAAACACCTTTCCAGAGTTCTCTGCACCACAGGGAGGTTACACCTTTCTCTGGCCTCGGGTTGTAAGAAATGCTTTGCAGCTTGAGGTTTCTCTTCCCAGATTTCTGCATTTTTCTTTTTTGTTTTGTTTTGGGCACAGGAAGAGCCAGCCTTTGCCTGCCTGGCTTCTGGCCTTGGGGCCACACTGAGCACAGAGCCTCTAACCCAGGATAATGTACACACTTACTACAAGGGCTTCTTTTTTTGTTTTGTTTGTTTTTTTACATCTGATCTCTAATCCATGTGGGATTTCCCTTTCAAATAACAAAAATGCTATTTCAGATAAACACAAACAATAATATGTGAGCAGACACAAACAGACACTAAGATTCCATGTGTAGGAGCGTCCAGAACAGGTAACAGAGCAGACAGAGAGCAGGCCAGGGGTCCCCAGGGGCAGGAGGAGTGCGGAGTGAGCACTGTTGGTGCAGGTTTCCCTTTGGGAAGAGGGAACCTCCTGCAACCAGATGGCGGTGATCTTGCCCAGCATCGTGAGAGTCCTTCAGGCTCAGGAATGACACCATTTAAAACACAAATAATAATTTTATTTATTTATGGAGTTGGATCACCCCAGGGAGAAACAAAGCATAAAATAAGAAAGAAGAATAGAGAAAACCAAAAAGACCCAAAAATACTCCTAATAATAACAGTTATAAAATAAACAATTGAATAACCCCATGAAGAAAAGTAAAACATAACAAGGAAGGAAAATAGAAGAAAAAGGTCAATGAGAGGCGGTAGCCCCAGCTTTTCTGAGGGGAGACAGTGAGCAGTCTGGGCCAGCGGCTCTGGAGCTGGCCCCACTGGGGCTGCAGGAGGCAGCTCCTCCTCTGAGGCAGGGCCCTGGGCAGGCTCCAGGGAGGGCTCCTCCTCCAGGGTGGGTGGGGCCTCAGTCATGTGTGCAGGTGCCTCCCAGGCCGGTCCCAGCTCCACAGCTGCCACAGGAGAGGCTGATGGCGGTGGCTGCACCTCTGGAGGTGCCCACGCCTCCAGCTCTTCATCAGACTCCTCAGCAGACGCCTCTGTCTGGACTTCAGGTGTTTCTGCAGGAGCCTCCTCCGCCTCCTGGGCCGGTGCTGGGTTGTGAGAGGAGAAAAGATCACCCACATGCCTGCATTCCCTTGTGTCTATCCTCCCCCTTAGGACATACACAAGCCAGAGCATCCACAGAAGGCACAGCCCAGGACCCACCACAGGTCATGCTCTCCACCTGCAATCCAGCAGGTGGGTGGTCTGGGGCCAGGCTTTGCCCCTGGCCAGCCTCTGAGGGTGCCCCCTGTGTGCCTGGCACTGAGCCCTTCTCAATTAGCTCAGATGCACCACCTCTCCCACCCACCCCAACGTCCCCCACCTCCTCACCCTTGGGCTCTGCCCTCTGGGGCTGCAGGTCCTCTGGCCCGGGGTGAGGCACAGGCGCCTGGTGCTCCAGGTAGGCATCGCACATTGGGAACCTCTTGCGGGACCTGGGCTACTCCAGGAAGGCGTTACAAAGTGCGATCTGTCTTTGCTGACTGAGCGGCTTCCAGGAGGGAGGTCTGCGGAACCTGATGGGCTTCTGGGGAGGACTCCATCTCCGGGCACTAAAGGGCCCTGGCTCCCCAGACCCCCAGGTGGCCATATGCACTTGGGGCCCGCTCTGGCCCTCGGTACTATGACCCAGCTGCCCCTCAGGGGTGAAGGCAGGGCTGGGGTCTTCATCGACTGGCCGATGTTCCTTGGTGACCTGGGTTGAGCTCTGCAATGACAGTGACCGGCAGCCGATTCAGAGGCCTTCAGCCCTGCCTGGCCCTCGTCGCTGCTGCTTCTGCCCACTGGACCTTCTGCTCCCGGATCAGGCCCAGCCCAGTGTCTGCACAGACCTCCTCCCAGGGGAAATGAGGGTCACCTCCAGGGCTCAGGATAGATCTCGGGCAGAGGGCTACCCACACTCCATGTCCACCGAGCCAGCCTTGACCTGGGGTGTGAACGTGATTGGTCCACCAGGCTTCTGACTCCTCCTCAGCCTGTTCCTGCTCAGGCCCTTTCTATGTGAACCCCCTTTACACACACACACAGACACACACACACACACACACACACACACACACACACACACACACGAAGGGGACATCGGGCTGCTCAGGTGGGGTCAGAGTGGTGGCCTGGCCCTCACACAACCACCCTGGGCCTCCCTGTGTTACCTCTGACTCCAACCTTGTCAAGGGCGACAGGGGTCTGCGCGGAGTCCTGAACCAGCGGTGGCCACTGCGGAACCTTCTCTCATTGCTGCCTCCCTTGAGGCTTCGGCTTCGGGACACGGGGAGACAACAAGAAAACATGGTGTCCTCTCCAGTGCCTCTATCCCAGTGAGACGGGAAGGGGCAGTTATAGAATTTGGTGCCTGGTTAGAGGGTTCCGCTGGGCTCCATCTTCAGGAAGTGAGGTCGTGGCTCATGCCTGAGGAGATGCTCGGGGTGGGGGACCCAGGGGCGACCTCACTTCCTGACCATGGAGCCCAACAGAACCCGGTAACCAGGCAGCTACATTCTATAACTGCCCCTTCCCGTCTCAATTGGATAGAGGCACTGGAGAGGACACCATGTTTTCTTGTTGTCTCCCCGTGTCACGACGTCCAGGCTTCACGAGAGGCAGCGATGAGAGAAGGTTCCGAATTGGCCGCTTCTGGTTGAGGACTCCACGCAGACCCGTGTCACCGTCCACACAGGTGGAGTCAGAGGTAACAGAGGGAGGCCCAGGGTGGTTGTGTGAGGGCCAGGCCACCACTCTGACCCCACCTGAGCAGCCCGATGTCCGTGTGTGTGTGTGTGTGTGTGTGTGTGTGTGTGTGTGTGTGTGTGTTGTGGTGTTCAGGTGGAGAGAGCCTGCCTGGAACAGGAATAGGTTGGGTTGTTAGGACCAGTCATGTTCGCACCCAGGTCAAGGCTGGCTGGGTGGACGTGGAGTGTGGGTGGCGCCCTCTGCCCGAGGTCTGTCCTGAGCCCTGGAGGTGACCCTCATTTCCCCTGGGAGGAGGACTGTGCAGACACTGGGCTGGGCCTGATCCGGGAGCAGAAGGTCCAGTGGGCAGAAGCAGCAGCAACGAGGGCCAGGCAGGACTTAAGGCCTCTGAATCGGCTGCCGGTCACTGTCATTGCAGAGTTCAACCCAGGCCAAAGAGGAACATCAGCAGGTTGTTGAAGACCCCAGCTCCGCCTTCACCACTGAGGCGCAGCTGGGTAATAGTACTGAGGGCCAGAGCGGGCCCCAAGTTCATACGGCCAGCAGGGGGGCTGGGAAACCATGGCCCTTTAGTGCCCGGAGATGGAGTCCTCCGCAGAAGGCCATCAGGTTCCGCAGACCTCCATCTTGGAAGGCGCTCAATGAGCAAAGGAGGATCGCACTTCGTAACTCCTTCCTGGAGTCGCCCAGTTTTCGGAAGAGGTTCCCAATGTGCGATGCCTACCTGAAGCCCCAGGACCACGTGCCGCACACCGGGCCAGAGGACCTGCAGCCCCAGAGGGCAGAGCCCGAGGGTGAGGAGGAGGAGGAGGTGTGGGTGGGCTAGGAGGTGGGCATGGGCTAGGTGCATTCAAGCTTATGGGGAGGGCTCAGCACCAGATATACAGGGAGCACCCCAGACACTGGCCAGGGGCAGAGCCCAGCCTCAGACCGCCCACCTGCTGGATAGTCAGTGAGGAGGGCGTCCTGTGGTGGGTCCTGGGCTGTGGCTTCTCTGGAAGGCTCTGGCCTGTGTTCTATCCTGGGGGGTGGAAGGGGGTGAAGGGGGCACAAGGAAATGCAGGCATGTGGGTGATCTTTTCTCCTCTCCCAACCCAGCACCGGCCCAGGAGGCGGAGGAGGCCCCTGCAGAAACACCTGAGGTCCACACAGAGGCATCTGATGAGGCGTTTGATGAAGAGCCGGAGGCGTGGGCACCTCCAGAGGTGCAGACACCGCCATCAGCCTCTCCTGTGGCAGCTGTGGAGCCGGGGCCTGCCTGTGAGACACCTGCAGACAAGACCGAGGCCCCAACCAGCGTGGATGAGGAGCCCTCCCTGGAACCAGCCCTGGGTCTCCCCGAGTCCCAAAGCCAAGGCCTCAAGAAAGGCAGGATTAAGAGTAGGTTCCGCAGTGCCCGAAAATGGTTCAGGACACAGCGCAGACCCGTGTCGCCCTCAACACAGTTGGAGCCAGAGGTAAGACAGGGAGGCCCAGGGTGGTTGTGTGGGGGCCAGGTCACCCCTCTGACCCCACCTGAGCAGCACGATGGCCCCTCCCTGTGTGTGTGGTTCATAGAGAAAGAGCCTCAGCAGGAACAGGCTGAGGAGGGTCAGAGGCCAGTTACTTTCACACCCCAGGTCAAGGCTGGCTGGGTGGACCTGAAGTGTGGGTAGCCCTCTGCTCAAGGTCTATCCTGAGCCCTGGAGGTGACCCTCATTTCCCCTGGGAGGAGGTCTGTGCAGACACTGGGGTGGGCCTGATCTGGGAGCAGAAGGTCCAGTGGGCAGAAGCAGCAGCGACTAGGGCCTGGCAGGGTTTGTGGTCTCTGGACCGGTTGCTGGTTACTGTCATTGCAGAGCTCAACTCGGGTCTTAGAGGAACATCAGGGAGTCAATGAAGACTCGGGCCCCGCCTCCACCACCGAGGGCCAGCTGGGTCACAGTACCGAGGGCCAGCGCAGGCGTAAAGTGCATTTCACCAGCTGTGGTTCTGGAGAACCAGGGCCCTCGAGCGGCCAGATATCGCCTTCTGCTCAGAAGCAGACCAGGTTCGGGAGGTCTCCAACCTGGAAACAAAAGAAGGATAGAGTTTTAAGCTCTATGCTGAATCCAATTTTCAAGCCCTTCCTGGAGTCGCCCAAGGTCTCCAGGAGGTTCCCAGCATTTAACTACTTGACGCGAAAAACCCATGGTAAATACAAAGGACCAGATTACCTGGTACCCGAGGACCAAGAGATAAAGGGTAAGAACTTGGGAGTAGAATGGAGAGGGAGGAGGTGCATGTGAGCTTATGGGGAGGGCTCAGTGCCAGGCACACAGGGAGCACCCCAGAGCCTAGCCAGGGCAGAGCCCAGCCTCATACCACCCACCCGCTGGACTGTCAGGGAGGAGGGCGTCCTGTGGTGGGTCCTGGGCTGTGGCTTCTCAGGAAGACTCTGGCCTGTGTTCTATCCTGGGGGTGGGGCTCCGGTGAAGGGGACAAAAGGAAATGCAGTGATGTGAGTGACCTTTTCTCCTCTCACCACCCAGTGCCAAGCCCGGTGTATCTGGAGGCTCCTCCAGACACACCTGAAATACAGACAGAGGAGTCTGATGAGGAGTCTGATGAAGAGCTTGAGGCATGGACACCTCCAGAGATGCAGCCACCTCCATCAGCCTCTCCAGTGGCAGCTGTGGAGCCGGAGTCTGCCTCGGAGGCACCTGCAGACGTGACTGAGGCCCCACCCGCCCTGGATGAGGAGCCGGCTCTAGAACCTGTCCTGGGTCTCCCTGAGTCCCAAAGCCAAGGCCTCAAGAGAGGCAGCGATGAGAGTAGGTTCTGCATTGGCCACCAATCCTTCAGGACTCAGCAAAGACCCGTGTCGCCCTTAACACAGATGGAGCCAGAGGTAAGACAGGAAGACACAGGGTGGTGGTGTGGAGGCCAGGCCACCCCTCTGATGTGCCCTCCAAGTGTCTTTGTGTGTGAGTGTGTGTGTGTGTGTGTGTGTCTGTGTGTGTGTAGGTGTGTGTGTGCATGTGAGAGGGGTTCATAGAGAAAAGGTCTGAGCAGGAACAGACTGAGGAGGGTCAGAAGCCTGGTGGACCAGTCACGTTCACACCCCAGGTTAAGGTTGGCTCTGTGGATGGAGAGTCTGGGTAGCCCTCTGCCCAAGGTCTATCCTGAGCCCTGGAGGTGACCCGCATTTCCCCTGGGAGGAGGTCTGTGCAGACACTGGGCTGGGCCTGATCTGGGAGCAGAAGGTCCAGTGGGCAGAAGCAGCAGCGACAAGGGCCTGGCAGGGTTTGTGGTCTCTGGACCGGTTGCTGGTTACTGTCATTGCAGAGCTCAACTCGGGTCTTAGAGGGACATCAGGGAGTCGATGAAGACTCGGGCCCCGCCTCCACCGAGGGGAAGCTGGGTCACAGTACCCAGGGCAAGCGCAAGCGTAAAGTGCATTTCGCCAGCTGTGGTTCTGGAGAACCAGGGCCCTCGAGCGGCCAGATATCGCCTTCTGCTCAGAAACATCCCATGTTCTGGAGGCCTCCAGCCTGGAAACAAAGGCAGTATGATAGATTAAGCACCATGGTGGAACCAATTTTCAAGCCCTTCCTGGAGTCGCCCAAGGTCTCAAGGAGGTTCCCAGCATTTAACTACTTGACGCCAAAAACCCATGGTAAATACAAAGGACCAGATTACCTGGTGCCCGAGGACGACGAGCTAAAGGGTAAGAAGGTGGGAGTACAATGGTGAGGGAGGAGGTGCATGTGAGCTTATGGGGAGGGCTCAGTGCCAGGCACACAGGGAGCACCCCAGAGACTGGCCAGGGCAGAGCCCAGCCTCAGACCACCCACCTGCTGGAATGTCAGCGAGGAGGGCGTCCTGTGGTGCGTCCTGGGCTGTGGCTTCTCAGGAAGACTCTGGCCTCGGTTCTATCCTGGGGGTGGGGCTCCGGGGAACTGGACAAAAGGAAATGCAGTGATGTGAGTGATATTTTCTCCTCTCACAACCCAGTGCCAACCCAGAAGGTGGAGGAGCCTCCTGCAGAAACACCTGAAGGCCAGACAGAGGCGTCTGATGAGGAGTCTGATGAAGAGCTTGAGGCATGGACACCTCCAGAGGTGCAGCCACATCCATCAGCCTCTCCGGTGGCAGCTGTGGAGCTGAGGCCAACCTTGGAGGCACCTGCAGACATGACTGAGGCCCCACCTTCCCTGGATGGGTTGCTGGTAACTGTCATTGTATTTTTTTTTCCCGAGAAGCTGCTCTAATTGGGTATTTTTTTCCATCTTGTTTTCTAGCTCACTGGTGCGGTCCTCTGCTTCTTCTAGTCTACCTTTAATGCTTTCTATTGAGTTCTTCATAGTAGTAAAGTCATTTTTCATTACTTCTTGGTTCATCTTCATTTCCTCTTGGTTCATATTCATCACCTCTTGGTTCTTATTCATATCGTCAAATTTGTCTTCCATGCTTTTTAGCCATCTTATGATCATTATTCTCAATTCTTGCTCTGGTAGGTTGCTTGTCTCTAACTTGTTTACTTCCTTTTCTGGTGATGCCTGCTTTTCTTTCATGTGCCAGCTATTTCTTTATCTCTCCGTGATCTCTCTTTTCAGGATGTCTGCTTATGTATTTGTCATTCTCCTGTGTTAATTTAAGGCACACACACAAAAAACACTACTAGTACAAAACAAAAGACACTGAACTGAAATGTATTTGCGATATTAATTACCTCTAGGAATTCTAACCTCTAGAGAAAGACAAATTAGGGGATAGAAGAGAAAGAAGAAAAGTAACAAAAAAGATGAGTGATGAATAAAGAGATAGAAAGAAGGAAAAAAAGTAGTGTTGAAATTCAATTTGGAAATAGGAAAAAAAAAGGAGGGATAGAGAGAGACAAAAAGCAGAATAAGAGAGAAAAGGGGAACAAACTATGCATCTGTGGAGAAAATTACAATACAACAACCACTGATCACAGCAAATGTGTGCAACAGCACTTGAAGATTAATACGAACTACAATACCCACTAATATCAAGCAAGACATGGATAAACAGAAGAAAATAATAAACATACAAAGCAGTTAAAAAATACTAAGAAACATTAACAACAAAAGAATAAGCATATCAATCTCATTAAAAAGCATAAATATGCAATATAATCAACATTCATGCAAACAACCACCAAAGGAGAGAGAGGAAAACAGTTTTTTTAAATAGTTAAGATTGCAAACATAGTGGTTTCTATGAACTTGGAGGAGGGAATTGAAAATTAGTTATTTAAGTAGGGTGAAAATTTTATCAGGGGGTGTACAGAAAAAATAGGGAAAAACTAAAGCAGGAAAGGGTTAAGATAAACAGGAGACAAAAAGGGGAAAGGTTAGGAAAAGAGTGAAGGCATAAGGTCCAGTTGAGATAGGGTCGAACCATGCCATAGTAGAGATGAAAATGGAAAAAAGACGACTAATACCAATGTAAAATAAAGAGAAAATAAAATGGTACTTAAAAAAAAGAAAAAGGAAAGAAAAAATGAAAATAGCAGTATTAATAATGATGTTTGAAACTAAAAGTATAATAATTGAAAAGGTAAAATAAAGTGAAGAAAAATTCATTTCTTCAGTAAAAGATATAAAAAATGAAAATGAAATTAAGAAAGAGAAATATTAGCATAAAATGTGCAGTAGTGTTCATTCACTTCCTCTGTTATTCTATTTGGCATGCGTTTTTCTCATTCCAGACAGTATGGCAGTTCCTGCATTCCACAGCACCTCAGTTTTGTAAGCTAGTCCTTAATTTTAAGTAGGCTATTTCTTAGGTATTTGTGTCTGTTGATTTTTGATTAATTAAAAGAAATATAAAAAAAGTCAGTTTCTAATTCTACCCCTGGGTGGCAAGTGTTTCTGGATTGACATTCGTGTCTTTTTGGCTGCTCAAGCCTTTTTCTTTTCTATGGCATGCTCTATGGTTTGTCCAGATATGCTGCTTTAGTGCTTTCTCCCAAATGGTCCCTTCCAACTCTGATCCCCTGATTTAAGGAAGGCAATTTCCCCGTGCAGTCTCGCAGAATATGCCAAACTGGCCAGTCCTTCCCTAGTACTCAGAAACAAGGGGATGAAGGGGACCAGATGCAGGAAGGGTCTTCTCCAAGGTGTCCTGATGTTCTGTTTTGACGGGACAGTCACGATTCTTAACTAATTGTCCCCTATCCTTTGGCTTATTAAGAAAGCCTGGATTTTTGGGAAGATCACTCAAAACCCACCCATGGGTCTTGCAGCACAGGATTCACTCTGTTAGGATCCACCCTGGCAGTGTATCCATGCTGCCACCACTGCTGCTGCAGCAGGGACCCAGATCCCTCACATTATTCCCTGCAAACTCTGACTTTCTGAGGGTGATTGAAGAATTCCCTTGAAACCACGTTTTTTGCGCCGATTTGGCCTCACAGCTGTTTGGTGGTCTCCACTGTTGTGGGTGTTTCAGGCCTCAGATAAGATCCTCTTTACTTTGCAAAATGCAGTAGTTTTCCCTCTGAGCCCTTAGCTCCGGGAGAGGTCTCTGCTGCAGTGCGGGCTGCTTGGTCAGAAAATCCTGTCCTGCAGACACTTACCTTCTCTTAGAGTTCTGCTACTCCTTAGCTTGCCCACTCAAAATCCACACATGACTCTGAGACGCTCCTTCTATCCGTTTTGTGACTAAGCTCAGAACAGGTGCCTCCGTTCAGGGGACATTTTGTCTCTCCCTGTCACTGTCATTATAGAGCTCATCTGGGATCATAGACGGAAATCAGGGAGTCGAAGAAGATCTGGGCCCCGCCTTCCCCACTGAGGCATCTGATGTGGAGTTAAATGAAGAGCTGGAGGCCGGGACACCTCCAGAGGTGCAGCCACCTCCATCAGCCTCTCCGGTGGCAGCTGTGGAGCCGGGGCCGGCCTTGGAGGCACCTGCAGACATGACTGAGGCCCCACCCCCCCTGGATGAGGAGCCCTCTCTGGAACCTGCCCTGGGTCTCCCCGAGTCCCAAAGCCAAGGCCTCAAGAGAGGCAGCGATGAGAGAAGATTCCGCATTGGCCGCTTCTGGTTCAGGGCTCCGTGCAGACCCGTGTCGCCCAAAACACAGTTGGACCCAGAGGTAACATAGGGAGGCCCCGGTTGGTTTTATGGAGGCCAGACTATCCCGCAGACCCCACCTGAGCAGCTCAATGTCCCCCCCTGTGTGTGTGTGTGTGTATGTGTGTGTGTGTGTGAGTGTGTGTTTGTTAGTGTGTGTGTGTGTGTGTGAGTGTGTGTTTGTTAGTGTGTGTGTGTGTGTGTGTGTGTGTGTGTGTGTGTGTGTGTGTATGTGTGTGCAACTGGGTTCACATTGAAAGGACCTGAGCAGGAACATGCTGAGGAGGGTCCGAAGCCTGGTGGTCCAGCCATATTTACACCCTGGGTCAAGGTTGGCTGGGTGGATGTGAAGTGTGGGTGGCACTCTGCGCAAGGTCGATCCTGAGCCTTGTAGGTGACCCTCATTTCCCCTGGGAGGAGGTCTGTGCAGACTCTGGGCTTGGCCTGTTCCGGGAGCAGAATGTCCAGTGTGCAGCAACAGTAGTGATTAGGGCCGGTAGGGTTTGATGTCTTTGGACCGGTTGCCTGTTACTGTCATTGCAGAGCTCAACTCGGGTCTTTGAGGGACATCAGCGGGTCGATGAAGAGCCAGGCCCCGCCTTCACCACAGAGGCATCTGGTGAAGAGTCACATGAAGAGCTGGAGGCCTTGGCACCTCGAGGGCTGCAGCCCACTCCATCAGCCTCTCTGGTGGAAGCTGTGGAGCTGGGGCCAGCCTTGGAGGTACCTGCACACGTGACTGAGGCCGCTCCTGATTTGGATGGGTTGCTGGTAACTGTCATTGTATTTTTTTTCTAGAAGCTGTTCTATTTGGGTATTTTTTTCCATCATGTCTTCCAGCTCACTGATGTGGTCCTGTACTTCTTCTAGTCTACTCTTGATGCTTGCTATTGAGTTCTTCATAGTAGCGAAGCCATTTTTCATTTCTTCTTGTTTCATCTTCATTTCCTCTTGATTCATATTCATTTCTTCTTGGTTCTTTTTCATATTGTCAAATTTGTCTTCCATACTTTTTAGCCATCTTATGATCATTATTCTCAATTCTTGCACTGGTACGTTGCTTGACTCTAACTTGTTTACTTCCTTTTCTAGTGATGCCTATTTTCATTCGTGTGCGGGCTATTTCTATGTCTCTCCATGGTCTCTCTTTTCAGGTTATCTGCTTATGTAGTTCTCTTTCTCCTGTGTTAATTTAAGGCACAAAATAAAACACTATCAGTACAACACAAAAGCCACTGACCTGAAAAGTATATGTGATATTAATAACTTCTAATAAAGCTGACCACTAAAGAATGACAAGTTAGGGGTTAGGAGAGAAAGAAGAAAAGTAACAAAACAGACCATTGATAAATAAATTGATAGAAAAAAGAAAAGAAAATTAGTGTCAAAATTAAATTGGTAAATAGGAAAAAAAAAGGAGAGATCGAGAGAGAGAATGAGAGAGAGAGAGGGAGAGAGAAAGAGAGAGAGAGAGAGAAAGGGAGAGAGACAAGAGCTGAATAAGAAGAAAAGGAGAATAAACTATATATCTGTGGGGAAAATTGCAATAGAACAACCACTGATCCCAGCAAATGCGGGCAACAGTACTTGACGATTAATACAATCTACAATACCCACTAACATCAAGCAAGACAGGGATAAACAGAAAAAAATAACAAACATACAAACCAATTAAAAAATACCAAGCAACAATAACAACAAAAGAATAAGCATATCAATCACATTAGAAAGCATAAAAATGCAATATAATCAACATTCATGCAAACAACCTCCAATGGACAGAGAGGAAGTCACTATTTTTCGTTTTTAATAGTTAAGATAGCAAAGAGAGTGGTAGGTATGCACTTGGAGTAGGGAATTGAAAATTAGTTATATAAGTAGGGTGAAAATTTTAGAAGGGGGTATGCGGAAAGAATAGGAAAAACTAGAGCAGGAAAGGGTTAAGATAAAGAGGAGACAAAAGGGGGAAAGGTTAGGAAGAGAGGGATGGGGTAAAGGTCCTATTGAGATAGAGTTTGACAATGCTATAGTAGAGATGAAAATAGAAAGAAGACGACGAATCCAAATGTAAAATAAAGAGAAAATCAAATGGTACTTAAAAAAAAGAGAGTAAAAAGGAAACAAAAATGAAAAACAGCAGTATTAATAATGATGATTGAATCTAAAAAGTGTAATAATTGAAAAGGTAAAATCAAGTCAGGAAAAAAGAAAAAGATTCCTTTCTTCAGTAAAACATATAAAAAATGAAAATAGTAAGATTAGCATAAAAAATGTGCAGTAGTGGTCATTCACTTCCTCTGTTATTCTATTTGGCACTTTTCTTTTCAGTCCAGACAGTATTGCAGTTCCCTGAATTCCACTGCACCTCAGTTTTTTAAGGTAGTCCTTAATTTTAAGTAGGCTATTTCTTAGTTATTTTTGTCTGTTGATTTTTGATTAATTAAAAGTCATATAAAAAAAGTCAGTTTCTAATTCAGCCCCTAGGTGGCAAGTGTTTCTGGATTGACTTCCCCGTCTTTTTGGCTGCTCTAGCCTTCTTTCTTTGTCTATGGCAAGCTCTATGATTTGTCCAGGTAGGCTGCTTTGGTGCTGTCTCCCACATGGTCTCTTCCAGCTCTGATCCCCCGATTCAAGGACGGCAATCTCCCCCTGCAGTCTCCCAGAATATGCTAAACTGGCCAGTCCTTCCCTAGTACTCAGAAACAAGGGAATGAAGGGGACCAGGCGCAGAATGGGTCTTCGCCAAGGTGTCCTGATGTTTGGCCTTTGGCAGGACAGTCCCGATTCTTAACTATTTGTCCCGCATCCTTTGGCTTTTCAAGAAAGCCCTGATTTTAGGGAAGATCATGCCAAACCCAGGCATGGGTCTTGCAACATGCAATTCTCTCTGTTGGGATCCACCCTGGCTGTGTATCCATGGCAGCCGCTGCTGCCACCACCACTGCTGCTGCAGCAGGGACCCAGCTCCCTCACATTATTCCCTGCAAGCTCTGACCTCTCAATGGGTGATTGAAGCATTCCCTTGAAGTCATGGTTTTTTGCCCATTGGCCTTGACAGCTGTTCGGTGGTCTCCACTGTTGTAGGTTTTTCAGGCCTCAGATAAGATCCTCTTTTCTTTGTAAAATGCAGTAGTTTTCCATCTGAGCCCTTAGCTCCGGGAGAGGTCTCTGCTGCAGTGCGGGCTGCTTGGTCAGAAAATCCTGTCCTGCAGACCCTTACCTTCTCTTAGATTTCTGCTACTCCTTAGCTTTCCCACTCAAAATCCACACATGACTCTGAGACGCTCCTTCTATATTTGCTGGGACTAGGCTCAGAACATGTGCATCTGTTCAGGGGACATTTTGTTTCTCCCGATCACTGTCATTATAGACCTCAACTAGGATCATAGAGGGACATCAGGGAGTCGAAGAAGACCTGGGCCCCGCCTTCCCGACTGAGGCATCTGATGTGGAGTTAAATGAAGAGCTGGAGGCCGGGACACCTCCAGAGGTGCAGCCACCTCCATCAGCCTCTCCGGTGGCAGCTGTGGAGCCGGGGCCGGCCTTGGAGGCACCTGCAGACATGACTGAGGCCCCACCCACTCTGGATGAGGAGCCCTCTCTGGAACCTGCCCTGGGTCTCCCCGAGTCCCAAAGCCAAGGCCTCAAGAGAGGCAGCGATGAGAGAAGATTCCGCATTGGCCGCTTCTGGTTCAGGGCTCCGTGCAGACCCGTGTCGCCCAAAACACAGTTGGAGCCAGAGGTAACATAGGGTGGCCCTGGTTGGTTTTATGGAGGCCAGACTATCCCGCTGACCCCACCTGAGCAGCTCAATGTCCCCCTGTGTGTGTGTGTGTGTGTTTGTGTGTGTGTTTTAGTGTGTGTGTGTGTGTGTGTGTGTGTGTGTGTGTGTGTGTGTGTATGTGTATGCAACTGGGGTCACATTGAAAGGACCTGAGCAGGAACATGCTGAGGAGGGTCCGAAGCCTGGTGGTCCAGCCATATTTACACCCTGGGTCAAGGTTGGCTGGGTGGATGTGAAGTGTGGGTTGCACTCTGCGCCAGGTCGATCCTGAGCCTTGTAGGTCACCCTCATTTCCCCTGGGAGGAGGTCTGTGCAGACTCTGGGCTTGGCCTGTTCCGGGAGCAGAATGTCCAGTGTTCAGCATTAGTGACTAGGGCCGGTAGGGTTTGATGTCTTTGGACCGGTTGCCTATTACTGTCATTGCAGAGCTCAACTCGGGTCTTTGAGGGACATCAGCGAGTCGATGAAGAGCCAGGCCCCGCCTTCACCACAGAGGCATCTGGTGAAGAGTCACATGAAGAGCTGGAGGCCTTGGCACCTCGAGGGCTGCAGCCCACTCCATCAGCCTCTCTGGTGGCAGCTGTGGAGCTTGGGCCAGCCTTGGATTTACCTGCACACAGGACTGAGGCCGCACCTGACTTGGAAGGGTTGCTGGTAACTGTCATTGTATTTTTTTTCTAGAAGCGGTTCTATTTGGGTATTTTTTTCCATCTTGTCTTCTAGCTCACTGATTTGGTCCTGTGCTTCTTCTAGTCTACTCTTGATGCTTTCTATTGAGTTCTTCATAGTAGCGAAGCCATTTTTCATTTCTTCTTGTTTCATCTTCATTTCCTCTTGATTCATATTCATTTCTTCTTGGTTCTTATTCATGTTGTCAAATTTGTCTTCCATACTTTTTAGCCATCTTATGATCATTATTCTCAATTCTTGCACTGGTACGTTGCTTGACTCTAACTTGTTTACTTCCTTTTCTAGTGATGCCTGCTTTTCTTTCATGTGCGGGCTATTTCTATGTCTCTCCATGGTCTCTCTTTTCAGGTTATCTGCTTATGTAGTTCTCTTTCTCCTGTGTTAATTTAAGGCACAAAATAAAACACTATCAGTACAACACAAAAGCCACTGACCTGGAAAGTATATGTGATATTAATAACCTCTAATAAAGCTGACCACTAGAGAAAGACAAGTTAGGGGTTAGGAGAGAAAGAAGAAAAGTAACAAAACAGACCATTGATAAATAAATTGATAGAAAAAAGAAAAGAAAATTAGTGTCAAAATTAAATTGGGAAATAGGAAAAAAAAAGGAGAGATCGAGAGAGAGAATGAGAGAGAGAGAGGGAGAGAGAAAGAGAGAGAGAGAGAGAAAGGGAGAGAGACAAGAGCTGAATAAGAAGAAAAGGAGAATAAACTATATATCTGTGGGGAAAATTGCAATAGAACAACCACTGATCCCAGCAAATGCGAGCAACAGTACTTGAAGATTAATACAAACTACAATACCCACTAACATCAAGCAGGACAGGGATAAACAGAAAAAAATAACAAACATACAAACCAATTAAAAAATACTAAGCAACAATAACAACAAAAGAATAAGCATATCAATCACATTAGAAAGCATAAAAATGCAATATAATCAACATTCATGCAAACAACCTCCAATGGACAGAGAGGAAGTCACTATTTTTCGTTTTTAATAGTTAAGATAGCAAAGAGAGTGGTAGGTATGCACTTGGAGTAGGGAATTGAAAATTAGTCATATAAGTAGAGTGAAAATTTTAGAAGGGGGTATGCGGAAAGAATAGGAAAAACTAGAGCAGGAAAGGGTTAAGATAAAGAGGAGACAAAAGGGGGAAAGGTTAGGAAGAGAGGGGTGGGGTAAAGGTCCAATTGAGATAGAGTTTGACAATGCTATAGTAGAGATGAAAATAGAAAGAAGACGACGAATCCAAATGTAAAATAAAGAGAAAATCAAATGGTACTTAAAAAAAAGAGAGTAAAAAGGAAACAAAAATGAAAAACAGCAGTATTAATAATGATGATTGAATCTAAAAAGTGTAATAATTGAAAAGGTAAAATCAAGTCAGGAAAAAAGAAAAAGATTCATTTCTTCAGTAAAACATATAAAAAATGAAAATAGTAAGATTAGCATAAAAAATGTGCAGTAGTGGTCATTCACTTCCTCTGTTATTCTATTTGGCACTTTTCTTTTCAGTCCAGACAGTATTGCAGTTCCCTGAATTCCACTGCACCTCAGTTTTGTAAGGTAGTCCTTAATTTTAAGTAGGCTATTTCTTAGTTATTTTTGTCTGTTGATTTTTGATTAATTAAAAGTCATATAAAAAAAGTCAGTTTCTAATTCAGCCCCTAGGTGGCAAGTGTTTCTGGATTGACTTCCCCATCTTTTTGGCTGCTCTAGCCTTCTTTCTTTGTCTATGGCAAGCTCTATGGTTTGTCCAGGTAGGCTGCTTTGGTGCTGTCTCCCACATGGTCTCTTCCAGCTCTGATCCCCCGATTCAAGGAAGGCAATCTCCCCCTGCAGTCTCCCAGAATATGCTAAACTGGCCAGTCCTTCCCTAGTACTCAGAAACAAGGGAATGAAGGGGACCAGGCGCAGAATGGGTCTTCACCAAGGAGTCCTGATGTTTGGCCTTTGGCAGGACAGTCCCGATTCTTAACTATTTGTCCCGCATCCTTTGGCTTTTCAAGAAAGCCCTGATTTTAGGGAAGATCATGCCAAACCCAGGCATGGGTCTTGCAACATGCAATTCTCTCTGTTGGGATCCACCCTGGCTGTGTATCCATGGCAGCCGCTGCTGCCACCACCACTGCTGCTGCAGCAGGGACCCAGCTCCCTCACATTTTTCCCTGCAAGCTCTGACCTCTCAATGGGTGATTGAAGCATTCCCTTGAAGTCATGGTTTTTTGCCCATTGGCCTTGACAGCTGTTCGGTGGTCTCCACTGTTGTAGGTTTTTCAGGCCTCAGATAAGATCCTCTTTTCTTTGTAAAATGCAGTAGTTTTCCATCTGAGCCCTTACCTCCGGGAGAGGTCTCTGCTGCAGTGCGGGCTGCTTGGTCAGAAAATCCTGTCCTGCAGACCCTTACCTTCTCTTAAAGTTCTGCTACTCCTTAGCTTTCCCACTCAAAATCCACACATGACTCTGAGACGCTCCTTCTATCTTTGCTGGGACTAGGCTCAGAACATGTGCATCTGTTCAGGGGACATTTTGTTTCTCCCGGTCACTGTCATTATAGACCTCAACTAGGATCATAGAGGGACATCAGGGAGTCGAAGAAGACCTAGGCCCCGCCTTCCCCACTGAGGCATCTGATGTGGAGTTAAATGAAGAGCTGGAGGCCGGGACACCTCCAGAGGTGCAGCCACCTCCATCAGCCTCTCCGGTGGCAGCTGTGGAGCCGGGGCCGGCCTTGGAGGCACCTGCAGACATGACTGAGGCCCCACCCACTCTGGATGAGGAGCCCTCTCTGGAACCTGCCCTGGGTCTCCCCGAGTCCCAAAGCCAAGGCCTCAAGAGAGGCAGCGATGAGAGAAGATTCCGCATTGGCCGCTTCTGGTTCAGGGCTCCGTGCAGACCCGTGTCGCCCAAAACACAGTTGGAGCCAGAGGTAACATAGGGTGGCCCTGGTTGGTTTTATGGACGCCAGACTATCCCGCTGACCCCACCTGAGCAGCTGAATGTCCCCCTGTTTGTGTGTGTGTTTTAGTGTGTGTGTGTGTGTGTGTGTGTGTGTGTGTGTGTGTGTGTATGTGTGTGCAACTAGGGTCACATTGAAAGGACCTGAGCAGGAACATGCTGAGGAGGGTCCGAAGCCTGGTGGTCCAGCCATATTTACACCCTGGGTCAAGGTTGGCTGGGTGGATGTGAAGTGTGGGTTGCACTCTGCGCCAGGTCGATCCTGAGCCTTGTAGGTGACCCTCATTTCCCCTGGGAGGAGGTCTGTGCAGACTCTGGGCTTGGCCTGTTCCGGGAGCAGAATGTCCAGTGTTTAGCAGTAGTGACTAGGGCCGGTAGGGTTTGATGTCTTTGGACCGGTTGCCTGTTACTGTCATTGCAGAGCTCAACTCGGGTCTTTGAGGGACATCAGCGAGTCGATGAAGAGCCAGGCCCCGCCTTCACCACAGAGGCATCTGGTGAAGAGTCACATGAAGAGCTGGAGGCCTTGGCACCTCGAGGGCTGCAGCCCACTCCATCAGCCTCTCTGGTGGCAGCTGTGGAGCTGGGGCCAGCCTTGGATTTACCTGCACACGTGACTGAGGCAGCACCTGACTTGGATGGTTTGCTGGTAACTGTCATTGTATTTTTTTTCTAGAAGCTGTTCTATTTGGGTATTTTTTTCCATCTTGTCTTCTAGCTCACTGATTTGGTCCTGTGCTTCTTATAGTCTACTCTTGATGCTTTCTATTGAGTTCTTCATAGTAGCGAAGCCATTTTTCATTTCTTCTTGTTTCATCTTCATTTCCTCTTGATTCATATTCATTTCTTCTTGGTTCTTATTCATGTTGTCAAATTTGTCTTCCATACTTTTTAGCCATCTTATGATCATTATTCTCAATTCTTGCACTGGTACGTTGCTTGACTCTAACTTGTTTACTTCCTTTTCTAGTGATGCCTGCTTTTCTTTCATGTGCGGGCTATTTCTATGTCTCTCCATGGTCTCTCTTTTCAGGTTATCTGCTTATGTAGTTCTCTTTCTCCTGTGTTAATTTAAGGCACAAAATAAAACACTATCAGTACAACACAAAAGCCACTGACCTGGAAAGTATATGTGATATTAATAACCTCTAATAAAGCTGACCACTAGAGAAAGACAAGTTAGGGGTTAGGAGAGAAAGAAGAAAAGTAACAAAACAGACCATTGATAAATAAATTGATAGAAAAAAGAAAAGAAAATTAGTGTCAAAATTAAATTGGGAAATAGGAAAAAAAAAGGAGAGATCGAGAGAGAGAATGAGAGAGAGAGAGGGAGAGAGAAAGAGAGAGAGAGAGAGAAAGGGAGAGAGACAAGAGCTGAATAAGAAGAAAAGGAGAATAAACTATATATCTGTGGGGAAAATTGCAATAGAACAACCACTGATCCCAGCAAATGCGAGCAACAGTACTTGAAGATTAATACAAACTACAATACCCACTAACATCAAGCAGGACAGGGATAAACAGAAAAAAATAACAAACATACAAACCAATTAAAAAATACTAAGCAACAATAACAACAAAAGAATAAGCATATCAATCACATTAGAAAGCATAAAAATGCAATATAATCAACATTCATGCAAACAACCTCCAATGGACAGAGAGGAAGTCACTATTTTTCGTTTTTAATAGTTAAGATAGCAAAGAGAGTGGTAGGTATGCACTTGGAGTAGGGAATTGAAAATTAGTCATATAAGTAGAGTGAAAATTTTAGAAGGGGGTATGCGGAAAGAATAGGAAAAACTAGAGCAGGAAAGGGTTAAGATAAAGAGGAGACAAAAGGGGGAAAGGTTAGGAAGAGAGGGGTGGGGTAAAGGTCCAATTGAGATAGAGTTTGACAATGCTATAGTAGAGATGAAAATAGAAAGAAGACGACGAATCCAAATGTAAAATAAAGAGAAAATCAAATGGTACTTAAAAAAAAGAGAGTAAAAAGGAAACAAAAATGAAAAACAGCAGTATTAATAATGATGATTGAATCTAAAAAGTGTAATAATTGAAAAGGTAAAATCAAGTCAGGAAAAAAGAAAAAGATTCATTTCTTCAGTAAAACATATAAAAAATGAAAATAGTAAGATTAGCATAAAAAATGTGCAGTAGTGGTCATTCACTTCCTCTGTTATTCTATTTGGCACTTTTCTTTTCAGTCCAGACAGTATTGCAGTTCCCTGAATTCCACTGCACCTCAGTTTTGTAAGGTAGTCCTTAATTTTAAGTAGGCTATTTCTTAGTTATTTTTGTCTGTTGATTTTTGATTAATTAAAAGTCATATAAAAAAAGTCAGTTTCTAATTCAGCCCCTAGGTGGCAAGTGTTTCTGGATTGACTTCCCCATCTTTTTGGCTGCTCTAGCCTTCTTTCTTTGTCTATGGCAAGCTCTATGGTTTGTCCAGGTAGGCTGCTTTGGTGCTGTCTCCCACATGGTCTCTTCCAGCTCTGATCCCCCGATTCAAGGAAGGCAATCTCCCCCTGCAGTCTCCCAGAATATGCTAAACTGGCCAGTCCTTCCCTAGTACTCAGAAACAAGGGAATGAAGGGGACCAGGCGCAGAATGGGTCTTCGCCAAGGAGTCCTGATGTTTGGCCTTTGGCAGGACAGTCCCGATTCTTAACTATTTGTCCCGCATCCTTTGGCTTTTCAAGAAAGCCCTGATTTTAGGGAAGATCATGCCAAACCCAGGCATGGGTCTTGCAACATGCAATTCTCTCTGTTGGGATCCACCCTGGCTGTGTATCCATGGCAGCCGCTGCTGCCACCACCACTGCTGCTGCAGCAGGGACCCAGCTCCCTCACATTTTTCCCTGCAAGCTCTGACCTCTCAATGGGTGATTGAAGCATTCCCTTGAAGTCATGGTTTTTTGCCCATTGGCCTTGACAGCTGTTCGGTGGTCTCCACTGTTGTAGGTTTTTCAGGCCTCAGATAAGATCCTCTTTTCTTTGTAAAATGCAGTAGTTTTCCATCTGAGCCCTTACCTCCGGGAGAGGTCTCTGCTGCAGTGCGGGCTGCTTGGTCAGAAAATCCTGTCCTGCAGACCCTTACCTTCTCTTAAAGTTCTGCTACTCCTTAGCTTTCCCACTCAAAATCCACACATGACTCTGAGACGCTCCTTCTATCTTTGCTGGGACTAGGCTCAGAACATGTGCATCTGTTCAGGGGACATTTTGTTTCTCCCGGTCACTGTCATTATAGACCTCAACTAGGATCATAGAGGGACATCAGGGAGTCGAAGAAGACCTAGGCCCCGCCTTCCCCACTGAGGCATCTGATGTGGAGTTAAATGAAGAGCTGGAGGCCGGGACACCTCCAGAGGTGCAGCCACCTCCATCAGCCTCTCCGGTGGCAGCTGTGGAGCCGGGGCCGGCCTTGGAGGCACCTGCAGACATGACTGAGGCCCCACCCACTCTGGATGAGGAGCCCTCTCTGGAACCTGCCCTGGGTCTCCCCGAGTCCCAAAGCCAAGGCCTCAAGAGAGGCAGCGATGAGAGAAGATTCCGCATTGGCCGCTTCTGGTTCAGGGCTCCGTGCAGACCCGTGTCGCCCAAAACACAGTTGGAGCCAGAGGTAACATAGGGTGGCCCTGGTTGGTTTTATGGACGCCAGACTATCCCGCTGACCCCACCTGAGCAGCTGAATGTCCCCCTGTTTGTGTGTGTGTTTTAGTGTGTGTGTGTGTGTGTGTGTGTGTGTGTGTGTGTGTGTGTGTGTGTATGTGTGTGCAACTAGGGTCACATTGAAAGGACCTGAGCAGGAACATGCTGAGGAGGGTCCGAAGCCTGGTGGTCCAGCCATATTTACACCCTGGGTCAAGGTTGGCTGGGTGGATGTGAAGTGTGGGTTGCACTCTGCGCCAGGTCGATCCTGAGCCTTGTAGGTGACCCTCATTTCCCCTGGGAGGAGGTCTGTGCAGACTCTGGGCTTGGCCTGTTCCGGGAGCAGAATGTCCAGTGTTTAGCAGTAGTGACTAGGGCCGGTAGGGTTTGATGTCTTTGGACCGGTTGCCTGTTACTGTCATTGCAGAGCTCAACTCGGGTCTTTGAGGGACATCAGCGAGTCGATGAAGAGCCAGGCCCCGCCTTCACCACAGAGGCATCTGGTGAAGAGTCACATGAAGAGCTGGAGGCCTTGGCACCTCGAGGGCTGCAGCCCACTCCATCAGCCTCTCTGGTGGCAGCTGTGGAGCTGGGGCCAGCCTTGGATTTACCTGCACACGTGACTGAGGCAGCACCTGACTTGGATGGTTTGCTGGTAACTGTCATTGTATTTTTTTTCTAGAAGCTGTTCTATTTGGGTATTTTTTTCCATCTTGTCTTCTAGCTCACTGATTTGGTCCTGTGCTTCTTATAGTCTACTCTTGATGCTTTCTATTGAGTTCTTCATAGTAGCGAAGCCATTTTTCATTTCTTCTTGTTTCATCTTCATTTCCTCTTGATTCATATTCATTTCTTCTTGGTTCTTATTCATGTTGTCAAATTTGTCTTCCATACTTTTTAGCCATCTTATGATCATTATTCTCAATTCTTGCACTGGTACGTTGCTTGACTCTAACTTGTTTACTTCCTTTTCTAGTGATGCCTGCTTTTCTTTCATGTGCGGGCTATTTCTATGTCTCTCCATGGTCTCTCTTTTCAGGTTATCTGCTTATGTAGTTCTCTTTCTCCTGTGTTAATTTAAGGCACAAAATAAAACACTATCAGTACAACACAAAAGCCACTGACCTGGAAAGTATATGTGATATTAATAACCTCTAATAAAGCTGACCACTAGAGAAAGACAAGTTAGGGGTTAGGAGAGAAAGAAGAAAAGTAACAAAACAGACGAGTGATAAATAAATAGATAGAAAAAAGAAAAGAAAATTAGTGTCAAAATTAAATTGGGAAATAGGAAAAAAAAAGGAGAGATCGAGAGAGAGAATGAGAGAGAGAGAGGGAGAGAGAAAGAGAGAGAGAGAGAGAAAGGGAGAGAGACAAGAGCTGAATAAGAAGAAAAGGAGAATAAACTATATATCTGTGGGGAAAATTGCAATAGAACAACCACTGATCCCAGCAAATGCGAGCAACAGTACTTGAAGATTAATACAAACTACAATACCCACTAACATCAAGCAGGACAGGGATAAACAGAAAAAAATAACAAACATACAAACCAATTAAAAAATACTAAGCAACAATAACAACAAAAGAATAAGCATATCAATCACATTAGAAAGCATAAAAATGCAATATAATCAACATTCATGCAAACAACCTCCAATGGACAGAGAGGAAGTCACTATTTTTCGTTTTTAATAGTTAAGATAGCAAAGAGAGTGGTAGGTATGCACTTGGAGTAGGGAATTGAAAATTAGTCATATAAGTAGAGTGAAAATTTTAGAAGGGGGTATGCGGAAAGAATAGGAAAAACTAGAGCAGGAAAGGGTTAAGATAAAGAGGAGACAAAAGGGGGAAAGGTTAGGAAGAGAGGGGTGGGGTAAAGGTCCAATTGAGATAGAGTTTGACAATGCTATAGTAGAGATGAAAATAGAAAGAAGACGACGAATCCAAATGTAAAATAAAGAGAAAATCAAATGGTACTTAAAAAAAAGAGAGTAAAAAGGAAACAAAAATGAAAAACAGCAGTATTAATAATGATGATTGAATCTAAAAAGTGTAATAATTGAAAAGGTAAAATCAAGTCAGGAAAAAAGAAAAAGATTCATTTCTTCAGTAAAACATATAAAAAATGAAAATAGTAAGATTAGCATAAAAAATGTGCAGTAGTGGTCATTCACTTCCTCTGTTATTCTATTTGGCACTTTTCTTTTCAGTCCAGACAGTATTGCAGTTCCCTGAATTCCACTGCACCTCAGTTTTGTAAGGTAGTCCTTAATTTTAAGTAGGCTATTTCTTAGTTATTTTTGTCTGTTGATTTTTGATTAATTAAAAGTCATATAAAAAAAGTCAGTTTCTAATTCAGCCCCTAGGTGGCAAGTGTTTCTGGATTGACTTCCCCATCTTTTTGGCTGCTCTAGCCTTCTTTCTTTGTCTATGGCAAGCTCTATGGTTTGTCCAGGTAGGCTGCTTTGGTGCTGTCTCCCACATGGTCTCTTCCAGCTCTGATCCCCCGATTCAAGGAAGGCAATCTCCCCCTGCAGTCTCCCAGAATATGCTAAACTGGCCAGTCCTTCCCTAGTACTCAGAAACAAGGGAATGAAGGGGACCAGGCGCAGAATGGGTCTTCGCCAAGGAGTCCTGATGTTTGGCCTTTGGCAGGACAGTCCCGATTCTTAACTATTTGTCCCGCATCCTTTGGCTTTTCAAGAAAGCCCTGATTTTAGGGAAGATCATGCCAAACCCAGGCATGGGTCTTGCAACATGCAATTCTCTCTGTTGGGATCCACCCTGGCTGTGTATCCATGGCAGCCGCTGCTGCCACCACCACTGCTGCTGCAGCAGGGACCCAGCTCCCTCACATTTTTCCCTGCAAGCTCTGACCTCTCAATGGGTGATTGAAGCATTCCCTTGAAGTCATGGTTTTTTGCCCATTGGCCTTGACAGCTGTTCGGTGATCTCCACTGTTGTAGGTTTTTCAGGCCTCAGATAAGATCCTCTTTTCTTTGTAAAATGCAGTAGTTTTCCATCTGAGCCCTTACCTCCGGGAGAGGTCTCTGCTGCAGTGCGGGCTGCTTGGTCAGAAAATCCTGTCCTGCAGACCCTTACCTTCTCTTAAAGTTCTGCTACTCCTTAGCTTTCCCACTCAAAATCCACACATGACTCTGAGACGCTCCTTCTATCTTTGCTGGGACTAGGCTCAGAACATGTGCATCTGTTCAGGGGACATTTTGTTTCTCCCGGTCACTGTCATTATAGACCTCAACTAGGATCATAGAGGGACATCAGGGAGTCGAAGAAGACCTAGGCCCCGCCTTCCCCACTGAGGCATCTGATGTGGAGTTAAATGAAGAGCTGGAGGCCGGGACACCTCCAGAGGTGCAGCCACCTCCATCAGCCTCTCCGGTGGCAGCTGTGGAGCCGGGGCCGGCCTTGGAGGCACCTGCAGACATGACTGAGGCCCCACCCACTCTGGATGAGGAGCCCTCTCTGGAACCTGCCCTGGGTCTCCCCGAGTCCCAAAGCCAAGGCCTCAAGAGAGGCAGCGATGAGAGAAGATTCCGCATTGGCCGCTTCTGGTTCAGGGCTCCGTGCAGACCCGTGTCGCCCAAAACACAGTTGGAGCCAGAGGTAACATAGGGTGGCCCTGGTTGGTTTTATGGACGCCAGACTATCCCGCTGACCCCACCTGAGCAGCTGAATGTCCCCCTGTTTGTGTGTGTGTTTTAGTGTGTGTGTGTGTGTGTGTGTGTGTGTGTGTGTGTGTATGTGTGTGCAACTAGGGTCACATTGAAAGGACCTGAGCAGGAACATGCTGAGGAGGGTCCGAAGCCTGGTGGTCCAGCCATATTTACACCCTGGGTCAAGGTTGGCTGGGTGGATGTGAAGTGTGGGTTGCACTCTGCGCCAGGTCGATCCTGAGCCTTGTAGGTGACCCTCATTTCCCCTGGGAGGAGGTCTGTGCAGACTCTGGGCTTGGCCTGTTCCGGGAGCAGAATGTCCAGTGTTTAGCAGTAGTGACTAGGGCCGGTAGGGTTTGATGTCTTTGGACCGGTTGCCTGTTACTGTCATTGCAGAGCTCAACTCGGGTCTTTGAGGGACATCAGCGAGTCGATGAAGAGCCAGGCCCCGCCTTCACCACAGAGGCATCTGGTGAAGAGTCACATGAAGAGCTGGAGGCCTTGGCACCTCGAGGGCTGCAGCCCACTCCATCAGCCTCTCTGGTGGCAGCTGTGGAGCTGGGGCCAGCCTTGGATTTACCTGCACACGTGACTGAGGCAGCACCTGACTTGGATGGTTTGCTGGTAACTGTCATTGTATTTTTTTTCTAGAAGCTGTTCTATTTGGGTATTTTTTTCCATCTTGTCTTCTAGCTCACTGATTTGGTCCTGTGCTTCTTATAGTCTACTCTTGATGCTTTCTATTGAGTTCTTCATAGTAGCGAAGCCATTTTTCATTTCTTCTTGTTTCATCTTCATTTCCTCTTGATTCATATTCATTTCTTCTTGGTTCTTATTCATGTTGTCAAATTTGTCTTCCATACTTTTTAGCCATCTTATGATCATTATTCTCAATTCTTGCACTGGTACGTTGCTTGACTCTAACTTGTTTACTTCCTTTTCTAGTGATGCCTGCTTTTCTTTCATGTGCGGGCTATTTCTATGTCTCTCCATGGTCTCTCTTTTCAGGTTATCTGCTTATGTAGTTCTCTTTCTCCTGTGTTAATTTAAGGCACAAAATAAAACACTATCAGTACAACACAAAAGCCACTGACCTGGAAAGTATATGTGATATTAATAACCTCTAATAAAGCTGACCACTAGAGAAAGACAAGTTAGGGGTTAGGAGAGAAAGAAGAAAAGTAACAAAACAGACCATTGATAAATAAATTGATAGAAAAAAGAAAAGAAAATTAGTGTCAAAATTAAATTGGGAAATAGGAAAAAAAAAGGAGAGATCGAGAGAGAGAATGAGAGAGAGAGAGGGAGAGAGAAAGAGAGAGAGAGAGAGAAAGGGAGAGAGACAAGAGCTGAATAAGAAGAAAAGGAGAATAAACTATATATCTGTGGGGAAAATTGCAATAGAACAACCACTGATCCCAGCAAATGCGAGCAACAGTACTTGAAGATTAATACAAACTACAATACCCACTAACATCAAGCAGGACAGGGATAAACAGAAAAAAATAACAAACATACAAACCAATTAAAAAATACTAAGCAACAATAACAACAAAAGAATAAGCATATCAATCACATTAGAAAGCATAAAAATGCAATATAATCAACATTCATGCAAACAACCTCCAATGGACAGAGAGGAAGTCACTATTTTTCGTTTTTAATAGTTAAGATAGCAAAGAGAGTGGTAGGTATGCACTTGGAGTAGGGAATTGAAAATTAGTCATATAAGTAGAGTGAAAATTTTAGAAGGGGGTATGCGGAAAGAATAGGAAAAACTAGAGCAGGAAAGGGTTAAGATAAAGAGGAGACAAAAGGGGGAAAGGTTAGGAAGAGAGGGGTGGGGTAAAGGTCCAATTGAGATAGAGTTTGACAATGCTATAGTAGAGATGAAAATAGAAAGAAGACGACGAATCCAAATGTAAAATAAAGAGAAAATCAAATGGTACTTAAAAAAAAGAGAGTAAAAAGGAAACAAAAATGAAAAACAGCAGTATTAATAATGATGATTGAATCTAAAAAGTGTAATAATTGAAAAGGTAAAATCAAGTCAGGAAAAAAGAAAAAGATTCATTTCTTCAGTAAAACATATAAAAAATGAAAATAGTAAGATTAGCATAAAAAATGTGCAGTAGTGGTCATTCACTTCCTCTGTTATTCTATTTGGCACTTTTCTTTTCAGTCCAGACAGTATTGCAGTTCCCTGAATTCCACTGCACCTCAGTTTTGTAAGGTAGTCCTTAATTTTAAGTAGGCTATTTCTTAGTTATTTTTGTCTGTTGATTTTTGATTAATTAAAAGTCATATAAAAAAAGTCAGTTTCTAATTCAGCCCCTAGGTGGCAAGTGTTTCTGGATTGACTTCCCCATCTTTTTGGCTGCTCTAGCCTTCTTTCTTTGTCTATGGCAAGCTCTATGGTTTGTCCAGGTAGGCTGCTTTGGTGCTGTCTCCCACATGGTCTCTTCCAGCTCTGATCCCCCGATTCAAGGAAGGCAATCTCCCCCTGCAGTCTCCCAGAATATGCTAAACTGGCCAGTCCTTCCCTAGTACTCAGAAACAAGGGAATGAAGGGGACCAGGCGCAGAATGGGTCTTCGCCAAGGAGTCCTGATGTTTGGCCTTTGGCAGGACAGTCCCGATTCTTAACTATTTGTCCCGCATCCTTTGGCTTTTCAAGAAAGCCCTGATTTTAGGGAAGATCATGCCAAACCCAGGCATGGGTCTTGCAACATGCAATTCTCTCTGTTGGGATCCACCCTGGCTGTGTATCCATGGCAGCCGCTGCTGCCACCACCACTGCTGCTGCAGCAGGGACCCAGCTCCCTCACATTTTTCCCTGCAAGCTCTGACCTCTCAATGGGTGATTGAAGCATTCCCTTGAAGTCATGGTTTTTTGCCCATTGGCCTTGACAGCTGTTCGGTGATCTCCACTGTTGTAGGTTTTTCAGGCCTCAGATAAGATCCTCTTTTCTTTGTAAAATGCAGTAGTTTTCCATCTGAGCCCTTACCTCCGGGAGAGGTCTCTGCTGCAGTGCGGGCTGCTTGGTCAGAAAATCCTGTCCTGCAGACCCTTACCTTCTCTTAAAGTTCTGCTACTCCTTAGCTTTCCCACTCAAAATCCACACATGACTCTGAGACGCTCCTTCTATCTTTGCTGGGACTAGGCTCAGAACATGTGCATCTGTTCAGGGGACATTTTGTTTCTCCCGGTCACTGTCATTATAGACCTCAACTAGGATCATAGAGGGACATCAGGGAGTCGAAGAAGACCTAGGCCCCGCCTTCCCCACTGAGGCATCTGATGTGGAGTTAAATGAAGAGCTGGAGGCCGGGACACCTCCAGAGGTGCAGCCACCTCCATCAGCCTCTCCGGTGGCAGCTGTGGAGCCGGGGCCGGCCTTGGAGGCACCTGCAGACATGACTGAGGCCCCACCCACTCTGGATGAGGAGCCCTCTCTGGAACCTGCCCTGGGTCTCCCCGAGTCCCAAAGCCAAGGCCTCAAGAGAGGCAGCGATGAGAGAAGATTCCGCATTGGCCGCTTCTGGTTCAGGGCTCCGTGCAGACCCGTGTCGCCCAAAACACAGTTGGAGCCAGAGGTAACATAGGGTGGCCCTGGTTGGTTTTATGAACGCCAGACTATCCCGCTGACCCCACCTGAGCAGCTGAATGTCCCCCTGTTTGTGTGTGTGTTTTAGTGTGTGTGTGTGTGTGTGTGTGTGTGTGTGTGTGTGTGTGTGTGTATGTGTGTGCAACTAGGGTCACATTGAAAGGACCTGAGCAGGAACATGCTGAGGAGGGTCCGAAGCCTGGTGGTCCAGCCATATTTACACCCTGGGTCAAGGTTGGCTGGGTGGATGTGAAGTGTGGGTTGCACTCTGCGCCAGGTCGATCCTGAGCCTTGTAGGTGACCCTCATTTCCCCTGGGAGGAGGTCTGTGCAGACTCTGGGCTTGGCCTGTTCCGGGAGCAGAATGTCCAGTGTTTAGCAGTAGTGACTAGGGCCGGTAGGGTTTGATGTCTTTGGACCGGTTGCCTGTTACTGTCATTGCAGAGCTCAACTCGGGTCTTTGAGGGACATCAGCGAGTCGATGAAGAGCCAGGCCCCGCCTTCACCACAGAGGCATCTGGTGAAGAGTCACATGAAGAGCTGGAGGCCTTGGCACCTCGAGGGCTGCAGCCCACTCCATCAGCCTCTCTGGTGGCAGCTGTGGAGCTGGGGCCAGCCTTGGATTTACCTGCACACGTGACTGAGGCAGCACCTGACTTGGATGGTTTGCTGGTAACTGTCATTGTATTTTTTTTCTAGAAGCTGTTCTATTTGGGTATTTTTTTCCATCTTGTCTTCTAGCTCACTGATTTGGTCCTGTGCTTCTTATAGTCTACTCTTGATGCTTTCTATTGAGTTCTTCATAGTAGCGAAGCCATTTTTCATTTCTTCTTGTTTCATCTTCATTTCCTCTTGATTCATATTCATTTCTTCTTGGTTCTTATTCATGTTGTCAAATTTGTCTTCCATACTTTTTAGCCATCTTATGATCATTATTCTCAATTCTTGCACTGGTACGTTGCTTGACTCTAACTTGTTTACTTCCTTTTCTAGTGATGCCTGCTTTTCTTTCATGTGCGGGCTATTTCTATGTCTCTCCATGGTCTCTCTTTTCAGGTTATCTGCTTATGTAGTTCTCTTTCTCCTGTGTTAATTTAAGGCACAAAATAAAACACTATCAGTACAACACAAAAGCCACTGACCTGGAAAGTATATGTGATATTAATAACCTCTAATAAAGCTGACCACTAGAGAAAGACAAGTTAGGGGTTAGGAGAGAAAGAAGAAAAGTAACAAAACAGACCATTGATAAATAAATAGATAGAAAAAAGAAAAGAAAATTAGTGTCAAAATTAAATTGGGAAATAGGAAAAAAAAAGGAGAGATCGAGAGAGAGAATGAGAGAGAGAGAGGGAGAGAGAAAGAGAGAGAGAGAGAGAAAGGGAGAGAGACAAGAGCTGAATAAGAAGAAAAGGAGAATAAACTATATATCTGTGGGGAAAATTGCAATAGAACAACCACTGATCCCAGCAAATGCGAGCAACAGTACTTGAAGATTAATACAAACTACAATACCCACTAACATCAAGCAGGACAGGGATAAACAGAAAAAAATAACAAACATACAAACCAATTAAAAAATACTAAGCAACAATAACAACAAAAGAATAAGCATATCAATCACATTAGAAAGCATAAAAATGCAATATAATCAACATTCATGCAAACAACCTCCAATGGACAGAGAGGAAGTCACTATTTTTCGTTTTTAATAGTTAAGATAGCAAAGAGAGTGGTAGGTATGCACTTGGAGTAGGGAATTGAAAATTAGTCATATAAGTAGAGTGAAAATTTTAGAAGGGGGTATGCGGAAAGAATAGGAAAAACTAGAGCAGGAAAGGGTTAAGATAAAGAGGAGACAAAAGGGGGAAAGGTTAGGAAGAGAGGGGTGGGGTAAAGGTCCAATTGAGATAGAGTTTGACAATGCTATAGTAGAGATGAAAATAGAAAGAAGACGACGAATCCAAATGTAAAATAAAGAGAAAATCAAATGGTACTTAAAAAAAAGAGAGTAAAAAGGAAACAAAAATGAAAAACAGCAGTATTAATAATGATGATTGAATCTAAAAAGTGTAATAATTGAAAAGGTAAAATCAAGTCAGGAAAAAAGAAAAAGATTCATTTCTTCAGTAAAACATATAAAAAATGAAAATAGTAAGATTAGCATAAAAAATGTGCAGTAGTGGTCATTCACTTCCTCTGTTATTCTATTTGGCACTTTTCTTTTCAGTCCAGACAGTATTGCAGTTCCCTGAATTCCACTGCACCTCAGTTTTGTAAGGTAGTCCTTAATTTTAAGTAGGCTATTTCTTAGTTATTTTTGTCTGTTGATTTTTGATTAATTAAAAGTCATATAAAAAAAGTCAGTTTCTAATTCAGCCCCTAGGTGGCAAGTGTTTCTGGATTGACTTCCCCATCTTTTTGGCTGCTCTAGCCTTCTTTCTTTGTCTATGGCAAGCTCTATGGTTTGTCCAGGTAGGCTGCTTTGGTGCTGTCTCCCACATGGTCTCTTCCAGCTCTGATCCCCCGATTCAAGGAAGGCAATCTCCCCCTGCAGTCTCCCAGAATATGCTAAACTGGCCAGTCCTTCCCTAGTACTCAGAAACAAGGGAATGAAGGGGACCAGGCGCAGAATGGGTCTTCGCCAAGGAGTCCTGATGTTTGGCCTTTGGCAGGACAGTCCCGATTCTTAACTATTTGTCCCGCATCCTTTGGCTTTTCAAGAAAGCCCTGATTTTAGGGAAGATCATGCCAAACCCAGGCATGGGTCTTGCAACATGCAATTCTCTCTGTTGGGATCCACCCTGGCTGTGTATCCATGGCAGCCGCTGCTGCCACCACCACTGCTGCTGCAGCAGGGACCCAGCTCCCTCACATTTTTCCCTGCAAGCTCTGACCTCTCAATGGGTGATTGAAGCATTCCCTTGAAGTCATGGTTTTTTGCCCATTGGCCTTGACAGCTGTTCGGTGGTCTCCACTGTTGTAGGTTTTTCAGGCCTCAGATAAGATCCTCTTTTCTTTGTAAAATGCAGTAGTTTTCCATCTGAGCCCTTACCTCCGGGAGAGGTCTCTGCTGCAGTGCAGGCTGCTTGGTCAGAAAATCCTGTCCTGCAGACCCTTACCTTCTCTTAAAGTTCTGCTACTCCTTAGCTTTCCCACTCAAAATCCACACATGACTCTGAGACGCTCCTTCTATCTTTGCTGGGACTAGGCTCAGAACATGTGCATCTGTTCAGGGGACATTTTGTTTCTCCCGGTCACTGTCATTATAGACCTCAACTAGGATCATAGAGGGACATCAGGGAGTCGAAGAAGACCTAGGCCCCGCCTTCCCCACTGAGGCATCTGATGTGGAGTTAAATGAAGAGCTGGAGGCCGGGACACCTCCAGAGGTGCAGCCACCTCCATCAGCCTCTCCGGTGGCAGCTGTGGAGCCGGGGCCGGCCTTGGAGGCACCTGCAGACATGACTGAGGCCCCACCCACTCTGGATGAGGAGCCCTCTCTGGAACCTGCCCTGGGTCTCCCCGAGTCCCAAAGCCAAGGCCTCAAGAGAGGCAGCGATGAGAGAAGATTCCGCATTGGCCGCTTCTGGTTCAGGGCTCCGTGCAGACCCGTGTCGCCCAAAACACAGTTGGAGCCAGAGGTAACATAGGGTGGCCCTGGTTGGTTTTATGGACGCCAGACTATCCCGCTGACCCCACCTGAGCAGCTGAATGTCCCCCTGTTTGTGTGTGTGTTTTAGTGTGTGTGTGTGTGTGTGTGTGTGTGTGTGTGTGTGTATGTGTGTGCAACTAGGGTCACATTGAAAGGACCTGAGCAGGAACATGCTGAGGAGGGTCCGAAGCCTGGTGGTCCAGCCATATTTACACCCTGGGTCAAGGTTGGCTGGGTGGATGTGAAGTGTGGGTTGCACTCTGCGCCAGGTCGATCCTGAGCCTTGTAGGTGACCCTCATTTCCCCTGGGAGGAGGTCTGTGCAGACTCTGGGCTTGGCCTGTTCCGGGAGCAGAATGTCCAGTGTTTAGCAGTAGTGACTAGGGCCGGTAGGGTTTGATGTCTTTGGACCGGTTGCCTGTTACTGTCATTGCAGAGCTCAACTCGGGTCTTTGAGGGACATCAGCGAGTCGATGAAGAGCCAGGCCCCGCCTTCACCACAGAGGCATCTGGTGAAGAGTCACATGAAGAGCTGGAGGCCTTGGCACCTCGAGGGCTGCAGCCCACTCCATCAGCCTCTCTGGTGGCAGCTGTGGAGCCGGGGCCAGCCTTGGATTTACCTGCACACGTGACTGAGGCAGCACCTGACTTGGATGGTTTGCTGGTAACTGTCATTGTATTTTTTTTCTAGAAGCTGTTCTATTTGGGTATTTTTTTCCATCTTGTCTTCTAGCTCACTGATTTGGTCCTGTGCTTCTTATAGTCTACTCTTGATGCTTTCTATTGAGTTCTTCATAGTAGCGAAGCCATTTTTCATTTCTTCTTGTTTCATCTTCATTTCCTCTTGATTCATATTCATTTCTTCTTGGTTCTTATTCATGTTGTCAAATTTGTCTTCCATACTTTTTAGCCATCTTATGATCATTATTCTCAATTCTTGCACTGGTACGTTGCTTGACTCTAACTTGTTTACTTCCTTTTCTAGTGATGCCTGCTTTTCTTTCATGTGCGGGCTATTTCTATGTCTCTCCATGGTCTCTCTTTTCAGGTTATCTGCTTATGTAGTTCTCTTTCTCCTGTGTTAATTTAAGGCACAAAATAAAACACTATCAGTACAACACAAAAGCCACTGACCTGGAAAGTATATGTGATATTAATAACCTCTAATAAAGCTGACCACTAGAGAAAGACAAGTTAGGGGTTAGGAGAGAAAGAAGAAAAGTAACAAAACAGACCATTGATAAATAAATTGATAGAAAAAAGAAAAGAAAATTAGTGTCAAAATTAAATTGGGAAATAGGAAAAAAAAAGGAGAGATCGAGAGAGAGAATGAGAGAGAGAGAGGGAGAGAGAAAGAGAGAGAGAGAGAGAAAGGGAGAGAGACAAGAGCTGAATAAGAAGAAAAGGAGAATAAACTATATATCTGTGGGGAAAATTGCAATAGAACAACCACTGATCCCAGCAAATGCGAGCAACAGTACTTGAAGATTAATACAAACTACAATACCCACTAACATCAAGCAGGACAGGGATAAACAGAAAAAAATAACAAACATACAAACCAATTAAAAAATACTAAGCAACAATAACAACAAAAGAATAAGCATATCAATCACATTAGAAAGCATAAAAATGCAATATAATCAACATTCATGCAAACAACCTCCAATGGACAGAGAGGAAGTCACTATTTTTCGTTTTTAATAGTTAAGATAGCAAAGAGAGTGGTAGGTATGCACTTGGAGTAGGGAATTGAAAATTAGTCATATAAGTAGAGTGAAAATTTTAGAAGGGGGTATGCGGAAAGAATAGGAAAAACTAGAGCAGGAAAGGGTTAAGATAAAGAGGAGACAAAAGGGGGAAAGGTTAGGAAGAGAGGGGTGGGGTAAAGGTCCAATTGAGATAGAGTTTGACAATGCTATAGTAGAGATGAAAATAGAAAGAAGACGACGAATCCAAATGTAAAATAAAGAGAAAATCAAATGGTACTTAAAAAAAAGAGAGTAAAAAGGAAACAAAAATGAAAAACAGCAGTATTAATAATGATGATTGAATCTAAAAAGTGTAATAATTGAAAAGGTAAAATCAAGTCAGGAAAAAAGAAAAAGATTCATTTCTTCAGTAAAACATATAAAAAATGAAAATAGTAAGATTAGCATAAAAAATGTGCAGTAGTGGTCATTCACTTCCTCTGTTATTCTATTTGGCACTTTTCTTTTCAGTCCAGACAGTATTGCAGTTCCCTGAATTCCACTGCACCTCAGTTTTGTAAGGTAGTCCTTAATTTTAAGTAGGCTATTTCTTAGTTATTTTTGTCTGTTGATTTTTGATTAATTAAAAGTCATATAAAAAAAGTCAGTTTCTAATTCAGCCCCTAGGTGGCAAGTGTTTCTGGATTGACTTCCCCATCTTTTTGGCTGCTCTAGCCTTCTTTCTTTGTCTATGGCAAGCTCTATGGTTTGTCCAGGTAGGCTGCTTTGGTGCTGTCTCCCACATGGTCTCTTCCAGCTCTGATCCCCCGATTCAAGGAAGGCAATCTCCCCCTGCAGTCTCCCAGAATATGCTAAACTGGCCAGTCCTTCCCTAGTACTCAGAAACAAGGGAATGAAGGGGACCAGGCGCAGAATGGGTCTTCGCCAAGGAGTCCTGATGTTTGGCCTTTGGCAGGACAGTCCCGATTCTTAACTATTTGTCCCGCATCCTTTGGCTTTTCAAGAAAGCCCTGATTTTAGGGAAGATCATGCCAAACCCAGGCATGGGTCTTGCAACATGCAATTCTCTCTGTTGGGATCCACCCTGGCTGTGTATCCATGGCAGCCGCTGCTGCCACCACCACTGCTGCTGCAGCAGGGACCCAGCTCCCTCACATTTTTCCCTGCAAGCTCTGACCTCTCAATGGGTGATTGAAGCATTCCCTTGAAGTCATGGTTTTTTGCCCATTGGCCTTGACAGCTGTTCGGTGGTCTCCACTGTTGTAGGTTTTTCAGGCCTCAGATAAGATCCTCTTTTCTTTGTAAAATGCAGTAGTTTTCCATCTGAGCCCTTACCTCTGGGAGAGGTCTCTGCTGCAGTGCGGGCTGCTTGGTCAGAAAATCCTGTCCTGCAGACCCTTACCTTCTCTTAAAGTTCTGCTACTCCTTAGCTTTCCCACTCAAAATCCACACATGACTCTGAGACGCTCCTTCTATCTTTGCTGGGACTAGGCTCAGAACATGTGCATCTGTTCAGGGGACATTTTGTTTCTCCCGGTCACTGTCATTATAGACCTCAACTAGGATCATAGAGGGACATCAGGGAGTCGAAGAAGATCTGGGCCCCGCCTTCCCCACTGAGGCATCTGATGTGGAGTTAAATGAAGAGCTGGAGGCCGGGACACCTCCAGAGGTGCAGCCACCTCCATCAGCCTCTCCGGTGGCAGCTGTGGAGCCGGGGCCGGCCTTGGAGGCACCTGCAGACATGACTGAGGCCCCACCCACTCTGGATGAGGAGCCCTCTCTGGAACCTGCCCTGGGTCTCCCCGAGTCCCAAAGCCAAGGCCTCAAGAGAGGCAGCGATGAGAGAAGATTCCGCATTGGCCGCTTCTGGTTCAGGGCTCCGTGCAGACCCGTGTCGCCCAAAACACAGTTGGAGCCAGAGGTAACATAGGGTGGCCCTGGTTGGTTTTATGGACGCCAGACTATCCCGCTGACCCCACCTGAGCAGCTGAATGTCCCCCTGTGTGTGTGTGTGTGTTTGTGTGTGTGTTTTAGTGTGTGTGTGTGTGTGTGTGTGTGTGTGTGTGTGTGTGTGTATGTGCAACTAGGGTCACATTGAAAGGACCTGAGCAGGAACATGCTGAGGAGGGTCCGAAGCCTGGTGGTCCAGCCATATTTACACCCTGGGTCAAGGTTGGCTGGGTGGATGTGAAGTGTGGGTGGCACCCTGCGCCAGGTCGATCCTGAGCCTTGTAGGTGACCCTCATTTCCCCTGGGAGGAGGTCTGTGCAGACTCTGGGCTTGGCCTGTTCCGGGAGCAGAATGTCCAGTGTTTAGCAGTAGTGACTAGGGCCGGTAGGGTTTGATGTCTTTGGACCGGTTGCCTGTTACTGTCATTGCAGAGCTCAACTCGGGTCTTTGAGGGACATCAGCGAGTCGATGAAGAGCCAGGCCCCGCCTTCACCACAGAGGCATCTGGTGAAGAGTCACATGAAGAGCTGGAGGCCTTGGCACCTCGAGGGCTGCAGCCCACTCCATCAGCCTCTCTGGTGGCAGCTGTGGAGCCGGGGCCAGCCTTGGATTTACCTACACACGTGACTGAGGCCGCACCTGACTTGGATGGGTTGCTGGTAACTGTCATTGTATTTTTTTTCTAGAAGCTGTTCTATTTGGGTATTTTTTTCCATCTTGTCTTCTAGCTCACTGATTTGGTCCTGTGCTTCTTCTAGTCTACTCTTGATGCTTTCTATTGAGTTCTTCATAGTAGCGAAGCCATTTTTCATTTCTTCTTGTTTCATCTTCATTTCCGCTTGATTCATATTCATTTCTTCTTGGTTCTTATTCATATTGTCAAATTTGTCTTCCATACATTTTAGCCATCTTATGATCATTATTCTCAATTCTTGCACTGGTACGTTGCTTGACTCTAACTTGTTTACTTCCTTTTCTAGTGATGCCTGCTTTTCTTTCATGTGCGGGCTATTTCTATGTCTCTCCATGGTCTCTCTTTTCAGGTTATCTGCTTCTGTAGTTCTCTTTCTCCTGTGTTAATTTAAGGCACAAAATAAAACACTATCAGTACAACACAAAAGCCACTGACCTGAAAAGTATATGTGATATTAATAACCTCTAATAAAGCTGACCACTAGAGAAAGACAAGTTAGGGGTTAGGAGAGAAAGAAGAAAAGTAACAAAACAGACGAGTGATATATAAATAGATAGAAGAAAAGAAAAGAAAATTAGTGTCAAAATTAAATTGGGAAATAGGAAAAAAAAAGGAGAGATCGAGAGAGAGAATGAGAGAGAGAGAGGGAGAGAGAAAGAGAGAGAGAGAAAGGGAGAGAGAAGAGCTGAATAAGAAGAAAAGGAGAATAAACTATATATCTGTGGGGAAAATTGCAATAGAACAACCACTGATCCCAGCAAATGCGAGCAACAGTACTTGAAGATTAATACAAACTACAATACCCACTAACATCAAGCAAGACAGGAATAAACAGAAAAAAATAACAAACATACAAACCAATTAAAAAATACTAAGCAACAATAACAACAAAAGAATAAGCAAATCAATCACATTAGAAAGCATAAAAATGCAATATAATCAACATTCACGCAAACAACCTCCAATGGACAGAGAGGAAGTCACTATTTTTCATTTTTAATAGTTAAGATAGCAAAGAGAGTGGTAGGTATGCACTTGGAGTAGGGAATTGAAAATTAGTTATATAAGTAGGGTGAAAATTTTAGAAGGGGGTATGCGGAAAGAATAGGAAAAACTAGAGCAGGAAAGGGTTAAGATAAAGAGGAGACAAAAGGGGGAAAGGTTGGGAAGAGAGGGGTGGGGTAAAGGTCCAATTGAGATAGAGTTTGACAATGCTATAGTAGAGATGAAAATAGAAAGAAGACGACGAATCCAAATGTAAAATAAAGAGAAAATCAAATGGTACTTAAAAAAAAGAGAGTAAAAAGGAAACAAAAATGAAAAACAGCAGTATTAATAATGATGATTGAATCTAAAAAGTGTAATAATTGAAAAGGTAAAATCAAGTCAGAAAAAAAGAAAAAGATTCATTTCTTCAGTAAAACATATAAAAAATGAAAATAGTAAGATTAGCATAAAAAATGTGCAGTAGTGGTCATTCACTTCCTCTGTTATTCTATTTGGCACTTTTCTTTTCAGTCCAGACAGTATTGCAGTTCCCTGAATTCCACTGCACCTCAGTTTTGTAAGGTAGTCCTTAATTTTAAGTAGGCTATTTCTTAGTTAATTTTGTCTGTTGATTTTTGATTAATTAAAAGTCATATAAAAAAAGTCAGTTTCTAATTCAGCCCCTAGGTGGCAAGTGTTTCTGGATTGACTTCCCCGTCTTTTTGGCTGCTCTAGCCTTCTTTCTTTGTCTATGGCAAGCTCTATGGTTTGTCCAGGTAGGCTGCTTTGGTGCTGTCTCCCACATGGTCTCTTCCAGCTCTGATCCCCCGATTCAAGGAAGGCAATCTCCCCCTGCAGTCTCCCAGAATATGCTAAACTGGCCAGTCCTTCCCTAGTACTCAGAAACAAGGGAATGAAGGAGACCAGGCGCAGAATGGGTCTTCGCCAAGGTGTCCTGATGTTTGGCCTTTGGCAGGACAGTCCCGATTCTTAACTATTTGTCCCGCATCCTTTGGCTTTTCAAGAAAGCCCTGATTTTAGGGAAGATCATGCCAAACCCAGGCATGGGTCTTGCAACATGCAATTCTCTCTGTTGGGATCCACCCTGGCTGTGTATCCATGGCAGCCGCTGCTGCCACCACCACAGCTACTGCAGCAGGGACCCAGCTCCCTCACATTTTTCCCTGCAAGCTCTGACCTCTCCAGGGGTGATTGAAGAATTCCCTTGAAGTCACGTTTTTTTGCCCATTGGCCTTCACAGCTGTTCGGTGGTCTCCACTGTTGTAGGTTTTTCAGGCCTCAGATAAGATCCTCTTTTCTTTGTAAAATGCAGTAGTTTTTCCTCTGAGCCCTTAGCTCCAGGAGAGGTCTCTGCTGCAGTGCGGGCTGCTTGGTCAGAAAATCCTGTCCTGCAGACCCTTACCTTCTCTTAGAGTTCTGCTACTCCTTAGCTTTCCCACTCAAAATCCACACATGACTCTGAGACGCTCCTTCTATCTTTGCTGGGACTAGGTTCAGAACAATTGCATCTGTTCAGGGGACATTTTGTTTCTCCCGGTCACTGTCATTATAGAGCTCAACTAGTATCCCAGAGGGAGATCAGGGAGTCGAAAAATACCTGGGTCCCGCCTTCCACACTGAGGCATCTCATGTGGAGTTAAATGAAGAGCTGGAGGCCAGGACACCTCCAGAAGTGCAGCCATCTCCATCAGCCTCTCCGGTGGCAGCTGTGGAGCCGGGGCCGGCCTTGGAGCCACCTGCAGACATGACTGAGGCCCCACACCCCCTGGATGAGGAGCCCTCTCTGGAACCTGCCCTGGGTCTCCCCGAGTCCCAAAGCCAAGGCCTCAAGAGAGGCAGCGATGAGAGAAGATTCCGCATTGGCCGCTTCTGGTTCAGGGCTCCGTGCAGACCCGTGTCGCCCAAAACACAGTTGGAGCCAGAGGTAACATAGGGAGGCCCTGGTTGGTTTTATGGAGGCCAGACTATCCCGCTGACCCCACCTGAGCAGCTCAATGTCCCCCTGTGTGTGTGTGTGTGTGTGTGTGTGTGTGTGTGTGTGTTTATGTGTGTGCAACTGGGTTCACATTGAAAGGACCTGAGCAGGAACATGCTGAGGAGGGTCCGAAGCCTGGTGGACCAGCCATATTTACACCCTGGGTCAAGGTTGGCTGGGTGGATGTGAAGTGGGGGTTGCACTCTGCGCCAGGTCGATCCTGAGCCTTGTAGGTGACCCTCATTTCCCCTGGGAGGAGGTCTGTGCAGACTCTGGGCTTGGCCTGTTCCGGGAGCAGAATGTCCAGTGTTCAGCAGTAGTTACTAGGGCCAGTAGGGTTTGATGTCTTTGGACCGGTTGCCTGTTACTGTCATTGCAGAGCTCAACTCGGGTCTTGGAGGGACATCAGCGAGTTGATGGAGAGCCAGGCCCCGTCTTCACCACAGAGGCATCTGGTGAAGAGTCACATGAAGAGCTGGAGGCCTTGGCACCTCGAGGGCTGCAGCCCACTCCATCAGCCTCTCTGGTGACATCTGTGGAGCTGGGTCTAGCCTTGGATTTACCTGCACACGTGACTGAGGCCACACCTGATTTGGATGGGTTGCTGGTAACTGTCATTGTATTTTTTTTCTAGAAGCTGTTCTATTTGGGTATTTTTTTCCATCTTGTCTTCTAGCTCACTGATTTGGTCCTGTGCTTCTTCTAGTCTACTCTTGATGCTTTCTATTGAGTTCTTCATAGTAGCGAAGCCATTTTTCATTTCTTCTTGTTTCATCTTCATTTCCTCTTGATTCATATTCATTTCTTCTTGGTTCTTATTCATATTGTCAAATTTGTCTTCCATACTCTTTAGCCATCTTATGATCATTATTCTCAATTCTTGCACTGGTACGTTGCTTGCCTCTAACTTGTTTACTTCCTTTTCTAGTGATGCCCGCTTTTTTTTCATGTGCAGGCTATTTCTATGTCTCTCCATGGTCTCTCTTTTCAGGTTATCTGCTTCTGTAGTTCTCTTTCTCCTGTGTTAATTTAAGGCACAAAATAAAACACTATCAGTACAACACAAAAGCCACTGACCTGAAAAGTATATGTGATATGGATAACCTCTAATAAAGCTGACCACTAGAGAAAGACAAGTTAGCGGTTAGGAGAGAAAGAAGAAAAGTAATAAAACAGACGAGTGATAAATAAAGAGATAGAAAAAAGAAAAAAAAAGTAGTGTCAAAAATAAATTGGGAATTAGAAAAAAAATGAGAGAGAGAGAGAGAGAGAGAATCATAGAGAGAGAGAGAGAGAGAGAGAGAGAGCGAGAGAGAGAGAGAGAGAGAGAGAGAGAGAGAGAGAGAGAGACAAGAGCTGAATAAGGAGAAAAGGTGAATAAATATATATCTGTGGGGAAATTGCAATAGAACAACCACTGATCCCAGCAAATGCGAGCAACAGTACTTGAAGATTAATACAAACTACAGTACCCACTAACATCAAGTAAGACAGGGATAAACAGAAAAAAATAACAAACATACAAACCAATTAAAAAATACCAAGCAACAATAACAACAAAAGAATAAGCATATCAATCACATTAGAAAGCATAAAAATGCAATATAATCAACATTCACGCAAACAGCCTCCAATGGACAGAGAGGAAGTCACTATTTTTCGTTTCTAATAGTTAAGATAGCAAAGAGAGTGGTAGGTATGCACTTGGAGTAGGAAATTGAAAATTAGTTATATAAGTAGGGTGAAAATTTTAGAAGGGGGTATGAGGAAAGGATAGGAAAAACAAGAGCAGGAAAGGGTTAAGATAAATAGGAGACAAAAAGGGGAAAGGTTAGGAAGAGAGTGATGGGGTAAAGGTCCAATGGAGATAGGGTTTGACAATGCTATAGTAGACAAGAAAATAGAAAGAAGACAACGAAACCAAATGTATAATAAAGAGAAAATCAAATGGTAATTTAAAAAAAAGAAAGAAAAAAGGAAACAAAAATGAAAAAGAGCAGTATTAATAATGATGATTGAAACTAAAAAGTGTAATAATTGAAAAGGTAATATCAAGTCAGGAAAAAAGAAAAAACATTCATTTTTTCACTAAAAGATATAAAATATGAACATAAAATGAAAAATAGTAAGATTAGCATAAAAAAATTGTAGTAGTGGTCATTCACTTCCTCTGTTATTCTATTTGGCACTTTTCTTTTCAGTCCAGACAGTATTGCAGTTCCCTGAGTTTCACTGCACCTCAGTTTTGTAAGGTAGTCCTTAATTTTAAGTAGGCTATTTCTTAGTTATTTTTGTCTGTTGATTTTTGATTAATTAAAAGTCATATAAAAAAAGTCAGTTTCTAATTCAGCCCCTAGGTGGCAAGTGTTTCTGGATTGACTTCCCAGTCTTTTTGGCTGCTCTAGCCTTCTTTCTTTTTCTATGGCAAGCTCTATGATTTGTCCAGGTAGCCTGCTTTGGTGCTGTCTCCCACATGGTCTCTTCCAGCTCTGATCCCCCGATTCAAGGAAGGCAATCTCCCCCTGCAGTCTCCCAGAATATACTAAACTGGTCAGTCCTTCCCTAGTACTCAGAAACAAGGGAATGAAGGGGACCAGGCGCGGAATGGGTCTTCGCCAAGGTGTCCTGATGTTTGGCCTTTGGCAGGACAGTCACGATTCTTAACTATTTGTCCCGCATCCTTTGGCTTTTCAAGAAAGCCCTGATTTTAGGGAAGATCATGCCAAACCCAGGCATGGGTCTTGCAACATGCAATTTTGTCTGTTGGGATCCACCCTGGCTGTTTATCCATGGCAGCCGCTGCTGCCACCACCTCTGCTGCTGCGGCATCGACCCAGGTCCCTCACATTATTCCCGGCAAGCTCTGACCTCTCCGGGGTGATTGAAGAATTCCCTTGAAGTCATGGTTTTTTGCCCATTGGCCTTGACAGCTGTTCGGTGGTCTCCACTGTTGTAGGTTTTTCAGGCCTCAGATAAGATCCTCTTTTCTTTGTAAAATGCAGTAGTTTTCCCTTTGACCCCTTAGCTCAGGGAGAGGTCTCTGCTACATTTCGGGCTGCTTGGTCAGAAAATCCTGTCCTGCAGACCCTTACCTTCTCTTAGAGTTCTGCTACTCCTTAGCTTTCCCACTCAAAAGCCACACATGACTCTGAGATGCTCCTTCTATCTTTGCTGGGACTAGGCTCAGAACATGTGCATCTGTTCAGGGGACATTTTGTTTCACCCGGTCACTGTCATTATAGACCTCAACTAGGATCATAGAGGGACATCAGGGTGTCAAAGAAGACCTAGGCCCCGCCTTCCCCACTGAGGCATCTGATGTGGAGTTAAATGAAGAGCTGGAGGCCGGGACACCTCCAGAGGTGCAGCCACCTCCATCAGCCTCTCCGGTGGCAGCTGTGGAGCCAGGGTCGGCCTTGGAGGCACCTGCAGACATGACTGAGGCCCCACCCCCCCCGGATGAGGATCCCGCTCTGGAACCTGTTGGGAGTCTCCCCGAGTCCCAAAGCCAAGGCCTCAAGAGAGGCAGTGATGAGAGAAGTGTCCGAATTGGCAGCTTCTGGCTCAGGGCTCCGTGCAGATCTGTGTCGCCCAAAACACACTTGGAGCCAGAGGTAACATAGAGAGGCCCTGGTTAGTTTTATGGAGGCCAGATAATCGCACCTCGATGTCCCCTTTTGTGTGTGTGTGTGTGTATGTGTGTGTGTGTGTGTGTGCACAATTGCGTTCACATTGAAATGGCTTGAGCAGGAACATGCTGAGGAGGGTCCGAAGCCTGGTGGACCAGTCATATTCAAACCCTGGGTCAAGGTTGGCTGGGTGGATGTGAAGTGTGGGTTTCACTCTGCGCCAGGTCGATCCTGAGCCTTATAGGTGACCCTCATTTCCCCTGGGAGGAGGTCTGTGAAACTCTGGGCTTGGCCTGATCCTGGAGCAGAATGTCCAGTGTGCAACAGCACTAGTGACTAGGGCCGGCATGGTTTGATGTCTTTGGACCGGTTGCCTGTTACTGTCATTGCAGAGCTCAACTCGAGACATGGAGGGATATCAAGGAGTCAATGAAGTGCCAGGCCCCGCCTTCACCACAGAGGCATCCGGTGAAGAGTCACATGAAGAGCTGGAGGCTCTGGCACCTCCAGGGGTACAGCCCCCGCCATCAGCCTCTCTGGTGGCAGCTGTGGTGCCGGGGCCAGTCTTGGAGGTACCTGCACACATAACTGAGGCCGCACCTGACTTGGATGGGTTGCTGGTAACTGTCATTGCATTTTTTTCCCAGAAGCTGTTCTAATTGGGTATTTTTTCCATCTTGTCTTCTATCTCACTGATGCGTCCTCTGCTCCTTCTAGTCTACTCTTGATGCTTTCTATTGAGTTCTTCATAGAGGTGAAGTCATTTTTCATTTCTTCTTGGTTCATCTTCATTTGCTCTTGGTTCTCATTCATATGATCAAATTTGTATTCCATGCTTTTTAGCCATCTTATAATCATGATTCCCAATTCTTGCTCTGGTAGGTTGCTTGCCTCTAACTTGTTTACCTCCTTTTCTGGTGATGTTTGCTTTTTTTTCCTGTGGGGGCTATTTCTATGTCTCTCCACATTCTCTCTTTTCAGGATGTCTGCTTATGTAGTTCTCTTTCTCCTATGTTAATTTAAGGCACAAAATAAAGCACTACCAGTACAACACAAAAGGCACTGAACTGAAAAGTATATGTGATATTAATAACCTCTAATAAAGCTGACCACTAGACAAAGTCCAATTAAGGGATAGGAGAGAAAGAAGAAAAGTAACAAAAACGATGAATGATAAATAAAGAGAATGATAAAAAGGAAAAAAAGTATTGTCGAAATTAAATTGGGAAATATGAAAAAGAAAAAGGAGAGAGAGCGAGAGAGATAGAGAGAGGGAGAGAGAGAAAGAGCAGAATAAGACAGAAAAGGGGCACAAACTATATGTCTGTGAGAAAATTCCAATACAACAACCACTGATCCCAGCAAATGCCAGCAACAGTACTTGAAGATTAATACAAACTACAATACCCGCTAAAATCAAGCAAGACATGGATAAACAGAGAAAATATCAAACATAGAAAGCAATTAAAAAATACTAAGCAACAATATCAAAAAAGAATAAGCATACCAATCTAGTTAAAAATTATATAAATTTAATATAATCAACATTCACACAAACAACCACCAAAGGACAGAGAGGAAAACAATGTGTTTTTTTAAAATAGTTAAGATAGCAAATAGAGTGGTATGTATACACTTGGAACAGGAGATTGGAAAATAGTTATATAAGTAGGGTCAAATTTTTAGCAGGGGGTATACAGACAGAATAGGGAAAAACTAAAGCAATAAAGCATTAAGATAAATAGGAGACAAAAAGGGGTAAGGTAAGAAAGAGAGTGATGGCTGAAAGTGGAGTTGATATAGGGTTGAAACCTAATATACTAGAGATGAAAATAAAAAGAAGACGACTAATCACAATGTAAAATAAAGAGAAAATAAAGTGATACTTAAAAAAGAAAAAAAAAGAAAGGGAAACAAAAAAATGCAAAAGAGCAGTATTACTAATATTGATTGAAACTAAAGACTGTAATGATTGAAAAGCTAAAATCAATTGAGGAAAAAAGGAAAACATTTCTTCAGTAAATCATATAAAAACTGAAAATATAATGAAAAATAGAAAGATTAGCATAAAAAATGTGCAGTAGTGGTCATTCACTTCTTCTGTTATTCTATTTGGCACTTTTTTTTTCCAGTCCAGACAGTATTGCAGTTCCCTGAATTCCACTGCACCTCAGTTTTGTAAGGTAGTCCTTAATTTTAAGTAGGCTATTTCTTAGTTATTTTTGTCTGTTGATTTTTGATTAATTAAAAGTCATATAAAAAAGTCAGTTTCTAATTCAGCCCCTAGGTGGCAAGTGTTTCTGGATTGACTTCCCCATCTTTTTGGCTGCTCTAGCCTTCTTTCTTTGTCTATGGCAAGCTCTATGGTTTGTCCAGGTAGGCTGCTTTGGTGCTGTCTCCCAGATGGTCTCTTCCAGCTCTGATCCCCCGATTCAAGGAAGGCAATCTCCCCCTGCAGTCTCCCAGAATATGCTAAACTGGCCAGTCCTTCCCTAGTACTCAGACATAAGGGGATGAAAGAGACCAGGCACAGGATGGGTCTTCGCCAAGGTGTTCTGATGTTCTCCCTTTGGTGGGACAGTCACGATTTTTAACTATTTGTCCCGCATCCTTTGGCTTTTTAAGGAAGCCCCGATTTTTGGGAAATCACGCCAAACCCAGCCCTGGATCTTGCAGGCATGCGATTCTCTCTGTTGGGATCCACCTGGCTGTGTATCCATGGCAGCCGCTGCTGCCACCACCACTGCTGCTGCAGCAGGGACCCAGCTCCCTCCCATTATTCCCTGCAAGCTCTGACCTCTCAATGGGTGATTGAAGAATTCCCTTGAAGTCACGGTTTTTTGCCCATTGGCCTTCACAGCTGTTCGGTGGTCACCACTGTTGTAGGTTTTTCAAGCCTCAGATAAGATCCTCTTTTCTTTGTAAAATGCAGTAGTTTTCCCTCTGAGCCCTTAGCTCCGGGAGAGGTCTCTGCTGCAGTGCGGGCTGCTTGGTCAGAAAATCCTGTCCTGCAGACCCTTACCTTCTTTTAGTGTTCTGCTACTCCTTAGCTTTCCCACTCAAAATCCACACATGACTCTGAGACGCTCCTTCTATCTTTGCTGGGACTAGGCTCAGAACATATGCATCTGTTCAGGGGACATTTTGTTTCTCCCGGTCACTGTCATTATAGAGCTCAACTAGGATCATAGAGGGACATCAGGGAGTCGAAGAAGATCTGGGCCCCGCCTTCCCCACTGAGGCATCTGATGTGGAGTTAAATGAAGAGCTGGAGGCCGGGACACCTCCAGAGGTGCAGCCACCTCCATCAGCCTCTCCGGTGGCAGCTGTAGTGCCGGGACCGGCCTTGGAGGCACCTGCAGACATGACTGAGGCCCCACCCCCCCTGGATGAGGAGCCCTCTCTGGAACCTGTCCTGGGTCTCCCCGAGTCCCAAAGCCAAGGCCTCAAGGTAGGCAGTGATGAGAGAAGTGTCCGAATTGGCCGCTTCTGGCTCAGGGCTCCGTGCAGACCCGTGTTGCCCAAAACACATTTGGAGCCAGAGGTAACATAGGGAGGCCCTGGTTGGTTTTATGGAGGCCAGCCTATCCTAGCTTCATGTCCCCTTTTGCGTGTGTGTGTGTGTGTGTGTGTGTGTGTGTGTGTGTGTGTGTGTTTGTGTGCAACTGGGATCACATTGAAAGGGCCTGAGCAGGAACATGCTGAGGAGGGACCCAAGCCTGGTGGACCAGTCATGTTTACACCTTGCGTCAAGGTTGGCTGGGTGGATGTGAAGTGTGGGTTGCACTCTGCCCAAGGTCGATCCTGAGCCTTGTAGGTGACCCTCATTTCCCCTGGGAGGAGGTCTGTGCAGACACTGGGTTTGGCCTGATCCGGGAGCAGAATGTCCAGTGTGCAGCAGCAGTAGTGACTAGGGCCGGCAGGATTTGATGTCTTTGGACCGGTTGCCTGTTACTGTCATTGCAGAGCTCAACTCGGGTCTTGGAGGGACATCAGCGGGTCGATGAAGAGCCAGGCCCCGCCTTCACCACAGAGGCATCTGCTGAAGAGTCACATGAAGACCTGGAGGCCTTGGCACCTCGAGGGCTGCAGCCCACTCCATCAGCCTCTCTGGTGGCAGCTGTGGAGCCCGGGCCAGCCTTGGAGGCACCTGCATACATGACTGAGGCCGCACCTGACTTGGATGGGTTGCTGGTAACTGTCATTGTATTTTTCCCCCGGAAGCTGCTCTAATTGGGTATTTTTTCCCATCTCCTCTTCTATCTCACTGATGTGTCCTCTGCTCCTTCTGGTCTACTCTTGATGCTTTCTATTGAGTTCTTCATAGAGATGAAATCATTTTTCATTTCTTCTTGGTTCATCTTCATTTGCTCTTGGTTCCCATTTATATGGTCAAATTTGTCTTCCATGCTTTTTAGCCATCTTATGATCATTATTCTCAATTCCTGCTCTGGTAGGTTGCTTGCCTCTAACTTGTTTACTTCCTTTTCTGGTGATGTCTGCTTTTTCTTTCATGTGCGGGCTATTTCTATGTCTCCCCACGGTCTCTCTTTTTAGGATGTCTGCTTATGTAGTTCTCTTTCTCCTGTATTAATTTAAGGTACAAAATAAAACACTACCAGTACAACACAGAAGGCACTGAACTGAAAAGTATTAGCAATATTAATAATCTCTAATAAACTGACCACTAGAGAAAGACAGGTCAGTTGTTACGAGAGAAAGAAGAAAAGTAACAAAAATGATGCCTGATAAATAAAGAGATAGATAAAAGCGGGAAAAAGTATTGTCGAAATTAAATTGGGAAATATGAAAAAGAAAAAGGAGAGAGAGAGAGAGAGAGAGAGAGAGAGAGAGAGAGAGAGAGAGAGACGGAGACGGACAGAGAGAGAGATAAGAAGAAGAATAAGAGAGAAACGGTGCACAAACTATATGTCTATGGAGAAAATTCCAATACAACAACCACTGATGCCAGCAAATGCCAGCAACAGTACTTGAAGATTAATACAAACTACAATACCCACTAAAATCAAGCAAGACATGGATAAACAGAAGAAAATAACAAACATAGAAAACAATTTAAAAATACTAAGCAACAGTAACAAGAAAAGAATAAGCATATCAGTCATATTAAAAATTATATAAATTTAATATAATCAACATTCATGCAAACAACCACGAAAGGACAGAGAGGAAAACAGTTTTTTTTTAAATAAAGAGTTAAGATAGCAAATAGAGTGGTATGTATACACTTGGAACAGGAGACTGGAAATTAGTTATATGAGTAGGGTGAAAATTTTAGCAGGGGATATACAGGAAGCATAGGGAAAAACTAAAGCAGGAGAGCAATAAGATAAATAGCAGACAAAAAGTGGAAAGGATAGGAAGAGAGTGATGGCGGAAAGGTCGAGTTGATATAGAGTTGAAACATGCTATACTAGAGATGAAAATAGAAAGAAGACGACTAATCCCAACGTAAAATAAATAGAAAATAAAGTGATACTTAAAAAAAAGAAAAAGGAAGCAAAAAATGCTAAATAACAGTATTAATAATGATGAGTGAAACTAAAGAGTGTAATAATTGAAAATGTAAAATGAAGTGAGGAAAAAGAAAAAAACCATTTCTATAGTAAAAGATATAAAAAATGAAAATAAAATGAAAAATAGAAAGATTAGCATAAAAAATGTGCAGTAGTGGTCATTGACTTCCTCTGTTAATCTATTTGGCACCCATGTTTCTCAGTCCAGACAGTATTGCAGTTCCCTGTGTTCCACTGCACCTCAGTTTTGTGAGCTAGTCCCTAATTATAAGTAGGCTATTTCTTAGTTATTTGTATCTGTTGATTTTTGATGAATTAAACGTAATATTAAAAAAAGTCAGTTTCTAATTCAGCCCCTAGGTTGCAAGTGTTTCTGGATTGACTTCCCCGTATTTTTGGCTGTTCTAGCCTTCTTTCTTTGTCTATGGCACATTCTATGTTTTTCCATGTAGGCTGCTTTGGTGATGTCTCCCAGATGGTCTCTTCCATCTCTGATCCCCAGATTCAAGGAAGCCAATTTCTCCCTGCAGACTCCCAGAATATGCCAAACTGGCCAGTCCTTCCCTATTTCTCAGAAACAAGGGGGTAAAGGGGACCAGGCGCAGGATGGGTCGGCACCAAGGTGTCATGATTCTCTGCTTTTGGCAGGACAGTCATGATACTTAACTATTTGTGCCGCATCCATTGGCTTTTTAAGAAAGCCCTGATTTTTTGGAAGATCACGCCAAACCCAGCCCTGGGTCTTGCAGGCATGCGATTCTCTCTGTTGGGATCCACCTGGCGGTGTGTCCATGGCAGCCGCTGCTGCCACCACCTCTGCTGCTGCAGCAGGGACCCAGGTCCCTCACATTATTCCCAGCAAGCTCTGACCTTTCCGTGGGTGATTGAAGAAGTCCCTTGAAGCCATATTTTTGCGTCGATTGGGCCTCACAGCTGTTTGGTGGTCTCTACTGTTGTGGGTGTTTCAGGCCTCAGATAAGATCCTCTTTTCTTTGTAAAATGCAGTAGTTTTCCCTCTGAGCCCGTAGCTCTAGGAGAAGTCTCTGCTGCATTGCGGTCTGCTTGGTCAGAATGTTTCATCCAGTAGACCATTACCTTCTCTTAGAGTTCTGCTACTCCTTAGCTTTCCAACTGAAAATCCCCAAGCGACTCTCAGGCACTCCTTCTATCTGCTCTGGGACTAGGCTCAGAACAGGTCCATCTGTTCAGGCTACATCTTGTCTCTCCCGGTTACTGTCATTATAGAACTCAACTGGGCTCATAGAGGGACAGCGAGTCGAAGAAGACCCAGGCCCTGCCTTCCCCACTGAGGCATCTGATGTGGAGTTAAATGAAGAGCTGGAGGCCTGGACACCTCCAGAGGTGCAGCCACCTCCATCAGCCTCTCCGGTGGCAGCTGTGGAGCCGGGGCTGGCCTTGGAGGCACCTGCAGACATTACTGAGGCCCCACCCCCCCTGGACAAGGATCCCTCTCTGGAATCTGCCCTGGTTCTCCCTGAGTCCCAACGCCAAGGCCTCAAGGTAAGCAGCGATGAGAGAAGGTTCCGCATTGGCCTCTTCTCATTCAGGACTCAGCACAGACCCGTGTCACCCTTAACACAGTTGGAGCCAGAGGTAACATAGGGAGTTCCAGGGTGGTTGTGTGGGTGCCAAGTCACCCCTCTGACCCCACCTGACACCTGAGTAGCCCGATTACCCCTCTGTGTTTGTGTGTGTGTGCGCGTGTGTGTGTGTGTGCGTGTAAAGTGTTTCACATAGAAAGGTCCTGAGCTGGAACAGGCTGAGGAGGGTCAGAAGCCTGGTGCACCAGTCATGTACATACCCCGGGTCAAGGTTGGCTGGTTGGACGTGGAGTGTAGGCAGCCCTCTGCCCAAGGTTCGTCCTGAGCCCTGGAGGTGACTCTCCTTTCCCCTAGGAGGAGGTCTATGTTTACACAGCTGGGCCTGATCTAGGAGCAGCATATCCAGTGGGCAGAAGCAACAGTGATTAGGGCCTGGCAGGGTTTGAGGACTCTGGACCGGTTGCTGGTTACTGTCATTACATAGCTCAACTTGGGTCTTAGAGGGGTGTCAGGGAGTCGATGAAGACCCGGCCTCACCTTCACCACTGAGGCATCTGATGATGAGTCTGATGAAGAGCTGGAGGTGTGGGCTCCTCCAGAGTTGCAGCCACCTCCCTCACTGTTTCAGGTGGCAGCTGTAGAGCCCAGTTCAGCCTGGGAGGAACCTGCAGACATGACTGAGGCCCCACCTGCTCTGCATGAGGATCCCTACATGGAGCCTGCCCAGGTACCTGTCTTAGAAGAGGAGCTGCCTCCTGAAACCCCAGCAGGGCCAACTTCAGAGCTGCTCGCCTATGGTGCTCACCGTCTTCCCTCAGGAAAACTGGTGCTACCTCCTCTCATTGATCTTTTTCTTCTATTTTTCTTTCTTTGTATGCTATACTTTTCTTCATGGGGCTATTCAATTATTTATTTTTTAACTGACATTTACGGGAGTATTCTTGGCTCTTTCTGTTTTTCTCTATTCTTCTTTCTTATCTTATGCTTTCTTTCTCCCTTGGGTGATTCAATTCCATAAATAAATAAAAATTATTATTCGTATTTTAAATGGTGTCATTCCTAAGCCTGAAGGACTCTCACGATGCTGGGCAACCCTCACCACCATCTAGTTGCAGGATGTTCCATCTTCCCAAAGGGAAACCTGCACCAACAGGACTCACTCCGCACTCCTCCTGCCCCTGGGGACCCCTGGCCTGCTTTCTGTCTGCTCTGTTACCTGTTCTGGATGTTCCTACACGTGGAATCTTTGTGCCTTTTTGTGCCTGCTCACATATTTTTGTGTTTATCTGAAATAGCATTTTTGTTATTTTAAAGGGAAATTCCACGTGGATTAGAGAGGAGATGTAAAAAAATAAAATAAAAAGAAGAATCCCTTAGTAATTGTGTACATTATCCTGGGTTAGAGGCTCTGTGCTCAGTGTAGCCCCAAGGCCAGAAGCCAGGCAGGCAAAGGCTGGCTCTTCATGTGCCCCACAAACAACAGGAAAAATGCAGAAATCTGGAAAGAGAAACCTCAAGCTGCAAAGCGTTTCTTACAACCCGAGGCCAGAGAAAGGTGTAACCTCCCTGTGGTGCAGAGAACTCTGGAAAGGTGTTTTCTAAAGGGACAAGGGGCAGACACGTTCACCTCCAGTGAGGCAGTGCACAGGCCTCTCCATGTCAGAGATGCCCCGCCTCCCTGATGGGGACACACCCTCTGTGGACACTGGGGGGAGAGCACTGTCACCTCAGACTGGCAGGCCTCTGGGCTGGTGGTGACCACCCTGGGGACCGAGTGAGGCAGCAGAGGCCCCCGCAGGCCTCCTGTGAAGGAGGGGGAAAGGCCACCGTCTGGGAGAACAGTGAGCAGGACCTGCCCAAGTGCCACAGCGCACCCCTGCACCCAGCAGTGCTCCCCCCACGGGTTACCCACAGAAGTCCTTGCACAGTTGTTGAGAGATGGTTTTTTGAGATTGTCTATCACAGCACTGATGAAATAGCCTGGAATTGGTAAAACCTCCAATGTCCCTGGAGAGGGCACGGGATCCACCAATCCTGGTCCACGTGGAGGAGGGAGCTGAGCAGCTGCTCAAGTGGGTGCAGGGGTCTCTCTGTGCCCAGAGACAAGGACCCCGGGGTACCTCTCATGTGAGACACGTGTACAAACTCTCTGCATCCGGGATCGTACCTGTTAGACCACACACATGTGATTTCCACAGGCAGACCCATACCTGTGAGAAGGAGTCTGCCTGTGACTGAGACAGACAAACAGCATGAGAGCGGCACAGCCTGAGAGGGACCCACCAAGTCACTCCTGATGGTCAGCTCTGGGGCAGGAGTTGCAAATCTCTTACCTTCTGCTTAGGGGATGTCTAGTCTTTTTTTATAATGCATGTGTGATCGGTAGTTCTAAACATATCAAAGTCATGTTTTCACTGTTACCCATTGATCAGTCATCTATGGAGTAAAGTGCATCCTTTAGTTTTTATTTTTAAAGTATTTCTGACCAAAATAAAAAGGCTTATTATGGTACCATCATGAATTATAAGCGATTCAGAGTCAAGTAAAGAACAAAGTCCTCCCAAGGAGAAGAGCTCTGACAGGGGTGCTCCCTGTTACAGTCCCTTCCCTGTGTGTGCACACTGTGTCTGCATGTGCACGTGTGTGTACCTGTGTTCCCTCACTCATGCATACATGTGTGGATGCCTGTGTTCCCATGCTTATGCATGTATATATGGATACCCCTGCATATTCATGTATGCACATGTGTGTGTGTGTGTGTGTGTGTGTGTGCACTTGGGGGCAGTGGGCAGGGTGGATTCTGCATCATGTGTCCTTCTGGAACCTCATTCCCCAAAGGGTGGACCCTGCCAGTCAGTCCGCTCCCTCCTTGGCATTGTCTGTGTCTCATCAGAATTCCCGAAGCCCCTGCTGTGGACCATGAGCCGTTTCCCGTTCTTCACTCCCATCATTGCGCTGAAGGGAACTTCTGCGTCCGTAAATCTTTATTTAGGATGGGTGTCCGGAAGTGGAGATTCTCGGTCTAATGTAAACGTGACTTTAGGGTGTTGGGGGCAGTTCCCTACATTTGAGGTCACGTTGTCCACTTTGAGCCTTGTTTGTGAAAGCAGGGGTGAGGAGACCCGGGGCTGAGACCTCAGCGAGGGAGAAAGGAGGAGGGATGGAGGTGGAGGAGATGAAGGGACCTGAGAGTGACAAGCCCAGCTGGAAGCCATCCATCTACCCTCTCCCCAACTCCCACCCCCAGCCCACACCAGTCCCCCCAGCTCCACAAGTCAGCTGAGCTGAGCAGCCTGGCCCTGCCGCCCAGGCCCAGGAGGGCGGGGCCTGCACATTCTGGCCTGCTCCCTCTCCCATTCCTATCTGCCAGGAGAGCAGGTCTAGGGAGTCAGTCAGGGACACCGTGAACATGCTCTATCCAGGGGGAGTTCTCAGTTGCAACAGCAGGGCCCACTTGACCTTGTGTGAGCAGAAGGGATCTTATAAAGGGCCGCATGGAAGGTGCCAGAAGGTGAGAGTATCAAGTTCGAGGTTACGGGGCAGGTCACAGCACCCAAACCACAGACGTCGTCCAGCGGTGACCTCTGCCCCAGTCCTGTGCCAGCTCAGCCCTCACACCCAGCACATCCAGCGTCTGTGAGGGGGGCTCTGCTCGGTGGAGAGGAGAGAGAGCCCTCATCTCATTCAAAATCAGGTCAGGTGGAGTCCACTTGGCGTGAGGCTGACAGGTGAGGCCAGAGTCAGCGACGTACCTCTTGTCCGCCCAGAAATGGGAGCTGTCCGAGCAGAGAGCATAGGTATATCCTCTCTAGAAGGGCTCTCCCTGGAGAGAGAGAGAGAGAGAGAGAGAGAGAGAGAGAGAGAGAGAGAGAGAGAGAAAGAGAGAGAGAGAGAAGCCCCTGGTGTTGGGGGAGCAGGAGAGAAGGAAGAGGAGGGCATTCTTGCAGATCTCTGTCTTCTAACTGATTTTAACATAAGCCACAGAATCGGAGAAATTGTTCTCAAAACAGATCTGATAAAGAACTGGTGTCTTAGTATTTTTTAAAAAAAGTCACCTAATCCTCAACAATAAGAAAACAAACAACCCCGTTTAAAGGGGGCATAAGCTCTGAACAGACCCCCTCAGCACAGAAGATACAGAGAGGGTGGGGGATGCCAGTTGTTGGTGAAGGAGGTGGGAGTTAAACTCAGCTCCTCACAGGACCAAATGCCAGTGACAACCACATTACAGAACCGTCAACCTGAATAACCAAATGGTGAGGAGCTGAACAGAAGTCTTATAACTAAGGGTTACAGGAGCAGTTCCAGCCAGAGTGCTAGGTAGGTCGGAGACATGAAAATGGCTAGCCCCACCCCATGTGTGACAATAGACAATCTGCAGGGATATTTCAGCTGTAAAGGTACCTCTTTAAAAAATATACATATATATATATAATTATATATATATATATGTATATAATTTATATATATATATATTTATATATATATATATATATATATATATATATATATATATATATATATATAATTATTGATTTCTTACAGAGAGGAAGGGAGAAGGATAGTTAGAAACATTGATCAGTTGCCTCTTGCACACCCCCTACTCGATGTGCCCAGTAGGTACATGCCCTTGACCGGAATCAAACCCGGGACCTTTCAGTCTGCAGGCTGACTCTCTATCCACTGAGCCAAACTGGTTTCGACTGTAAAGATACCTTTTGAGGACTGAGAATTCTCAACCCCACGCTGGGCTCCTCAGCCTGGAGCACCTGAGAGGAAGAGGTGCCCCCAAAACATCTGGCTGTGAAAACCAGTGGGGATTCCATCTGCCAGGTAGAGATAGGGAAGAGAGGTAGGGTGGAAACTCCGGGTGCCCTCTTAAAGGGCCAACACACAAAAATCTTTACAAGCACTCATCCCAGACTCTGGCAGAGAGACAGCAGCTCAGTGCAGAACAGAGTCTTATAGGGAGAGGGCTGGAGGGACATCTGCCAAGGTCCCTGTGCTGCACTCATGTCCCACACCACCCACAGATTCCATCTTTCCTGGGTTGAGCATTCCCCTTCATATGGCACCAGCCTGGGGGAATGCACCAGCCCTATCCTCCCAACTCCCTGTAGCCCTGCCCTGCCAAGCCTTCACCCTGTGGAGAAATCAGCTGGCTGTGGCCAGCCTGGGTCAGTGGTGCAGAAGTTCTTGGAAGGCTCTTGAGGAGGTCGGGGCAGATTCGGGGGGTGGCAGAGATGGGCAGGGAGAAAGTAAGTTTTCTCTTCTATACCACACTGACACCATCGTGTCTTTGAAGAGCCCTCCCTCCACATGAACTCCGCTGGCCTCACCCTGAGAGCTCCCTGAGACCTCACCCCACCACAAGGGTCTACAGGCCTGGAAGGTCCCTGATGGCTTTGTTGTACCCATGAGACATTTGCTGAGTGTCTTCAGCCTAGCACTGGCCAAGTTTGAGTCTGTGAACACCATTGGTGAACACCACCCTCCCCCCCCCCCCCCACACACACTAGTGACTTACTGAGGACCTGTTCAGACAACTCGCTTACTGGCAGAGGCTCTTTCAGTGACTGAGCCTAATAGGCAGCTGGCAAACAGAGGCAGATCTTGAGGTAACAAGCTTTTTGCTGACCTACTCCCTGGCTAGGTCCTGGTGGTACACAGCCTGGCTCCTTCCAAGCACACTCAGGCCCAGCAGAGGCCGCCACAAACTGTGGATCACTTTGTACCTCCAAAAGGTAGCTCAAGACTGGTCACAAGTGGCATCTGACATTGGCCTGCACTGGAGTGCCTTTCAAGAGACCCCAGAAACAATACGCTCAGAGGTGGGCTTCAGACAACATCAGAGCACGACTCAGTTAGCTCCACCAGTGGCACACCCAAAAGGACACCTTGGCAGGCACCAGATCCTGCTGGGCCAAATTTCACTTTGTGAGGTTAGCCCCCACATAAAAGCTTCTACGCTATGGTGGGGTTGATGCTCATAGTCAGCCAGCCTGAGGGTCGATTACATCCATGGATGGGCTACAGCAATCAAAACTCAACTACGACAAAGAGCTCACATAGCCCATATAAGGGACATTCCTGGAGTACCTAGCTCAGGGGATTAGAGAGACTGTAGCACTGAACCACACAGGACAACAACTATATAAGACTACCATACCAAGACTGGTAGACATAGCAGATCTACCTAATACAGAGAAACAAATACAGAGAAGCAGCCAAAATTAAAAGTAAAAAAAAAAAATTTTACCCCAACATGTCCCAAATGAAAGAATAGGAGAAATCTCCAGAAAAAGAATGAAATAAAATGGAGATAAGCACTCTATCAGATACAGAATACAAAACAATGGTTATAAGAATGCTCGAGGAACTAAGTGAAAGAATGGATAAACTTAGAACTTTAAGAGATAACAAGCATAAAAAAGGACATAGAAATCACCAAAATAACCAGTCATATATGAAGAATATAACATTTAAAATGAAGATTATACTAGCTGGTTAGATGAAGCAGAAGATTAGGTAAGCAATTTAAAGGATACCATAACGAAAAACACCCAAGCAGGACAACACAAAGAAAAGAAATGTATTTAATGAAAGTCTAAGGGCCTTGGGAATGTCAAGCATAACAACATCCACATTATAGGAGTACCAGAAGGAGAAGAGAGAGAGAGAGAGCAAGGGATCAAAAAGCTATTTAAAGCCTGTCGGTGTGGCTCAGTTGGTTGAGCATCATCCTGTGCACCAAGGGGTTGCTGGTTCAATTCCCAGTCAGGCCACAACCTGGGTTGTGGACTTGATCCCAAGTGGTAGGTGTGCAGAAGACAGCCCATTGATGTTTCTCTCTCATTGATGTTTTTTAAAAGAACCACTAGCCTAGCCTAAAAAAATGTCTGTAACTGCTTGATATTTTAAGTTATCCTTGGTTCCTTCAACCAGCTTTGGGCCTACAAGAGGCTGAGAAAGCTGTTCATCTGCCAGGAGGTCACTTACTAATGTCCTATTCAGATAATATCAACACAAGTGGTGAAAAAGCAAAGCAGAGCCAAGTGCAAACGAGAACACAGACAAGGGAAGGACCTCCAGGGAGCTGAATCAGGGCCGATTCAAGAAATGTGCCATCCCTGTAGGAGTGAAGGGGTGGAGGCTTCTTGGAGTGTCTGCCTACTCTTAGCATATTCAGAATGGCTATGGACCACTGACTGCTGAGTATCCCCCATTTGTCCCTTTCCCAATGGGAGTGTTCAGCCACTGCCCAATGGGGGAGTGGAAGGGGTTGCAAATAGCTCATCTTTCTAGTTCACTGGTTTCCAGATCAAAAGAGCCATACTCAACTTCGATGGTGAGGCTACCTCCTTCACTAAAGTAGCGATCCTGAACTTTTTGTTTTAATACTGAAACTGGACAGGACTTTCGGGCTCTAAGGGGAATGAAAGGAGGATGAGTACATTTACATATAGAACGTGGGCGAACTGAATTCTGGGTCACCAGGGGGGCAGACTGTGGTAGCCTATAGTGCTATTCACCATGTATTCTGGTTCTCTTCTGATGTGGCACACAGTACTATTGTACTTCTGTCCCCCACCCCTTGTGGTTGGAAGGCACTGAGAGACCAGTTCAGTTCTCTTCATCTCTTGTTTTCATTGGCACACATGCTACCAAGAAAGTGGTTTCACAGATCAACATTTTAGGAGCTACAGATATACATTTTCAATTAAACACTAAAAGAAGAAAGAAAGAAGGTAGCCGAAGCGTTATTAGCGATGTAATAAAGGCCTGAAGCAGGTGGGGAAGGACGGTAAGAGAAAGGGGGCCAGTGTTGACACCAAATAAGAAGAGGGCTGGCTGAGGACTGGGGGACTGAGATGCTTTGGTTCTCTTATCTGCTCAGTATTGCTCTCTCCAGCCCATCACTGACTCCCCAGTGACTTGCATGGAGGTTATAAACCAATCACAGGAACAGCTAAGTGTGTTCTTGGGCATGCTATTAAGGATAAGACTTTGTGTTTCCCATAGCATGTGTGTGGTGGCACTAACACACCAACTCCAACTTAGCACTGACTCACAGGCCTGGAAGCCTCTCTCCTGGAGAAGGGTCGTTTGAAGGATCTATTGGACGGCACTCAGATGTCCAAAACTATGTTGATACAGACCTGTAACAGAAACATTTTTATAGGGTTTTCTAGGGATTCATCATTTTATAGTCATTCTTGGGGGGTGAGGGTAGTGAGAAAGGTAGGGGGGAGGAGGGCTATTATGGTAACTGAAGACATGGGGATAGCTTCACAATTACCAAGGCTCCCGAAGGAATTAGGCAAGGCAGGTGAATCGATCAAGTCACCCCCTAGACCCAGAAAGGCCACAACACTTTCTTTCAAGGCCACCCTGGCTCCTCCCTTGGGCAGATGCCCTGGTTTCTGTCCCTGAGCTCCAAGAGAAAAGGCCTTTGGAATCCGGAAGCCAAAGCGCAGAGTACTGAACAGGCACACTGCTTCCATTCCAGGGAAAATTGTCAGCCAGACCTTAAGCTTGACGAGATTCTTGAAAAAGGAAAAGTGCTTGGTTTTTTTTTTTATCCCTGCATCTCTCTAGCCAAATCCACCTCCTTCTCCATCTCTGGATTTCTCTGTCCCTTCTACATCAGCTTCTCATTAGCCATTCCAGCTTATATATTCAGAATCGGGTCTTTATTTTAAAATGTGATGTCATCACTCAGTGGTACTCAACAGCCGTGTGGCAAGCAGATAACTTAAGGCACAGACATCTCGTGTTGGAGGCCATTGTCTTCAGTAACCATAACAGCCCTCCTCCCAGACTGTCATGGTGGGGACATCGGCTCCACGGGGTCTGCAGTGGGATGCAGATGTGGCAGGCACCTTGGCACCACACTGGGTGGCGCTGGCTCTCCGCTGGGTCTCTGTTGGTGAGCACCTGCATGGGGCAGGAGCCTCACCCCACAGTGCTGCTCTCTGTGCCTGTGCGTCGCAGCAAAAGCAGCCGGTGGGGCTACAGCTGCTGCTGCAACCATTTTCTGAGTCCAAAAGCAATTGATGCCCTTTTTAAATATATATATATATATATATATATATATATATATATATATATATATATATAAAATTATGTATATATATAAAATTATATATATAATTATATATATAAAATTATACATACACATATATATATATATATATATATATAATTGATATTTTACAGAGAGAAAGGGAGAGAGATAGAGAGCTAGAAACGTCGATGAGAAACATCGACCAGCTGCCTCTTGCACACCTCCTACTGGGGATGTGCCTGCAACCAGTGTACATGCCCTTGACCGGAATCGAACCCGGGACCTTTTAGTCCTCAGACCGACCCTCTACCACTGAGCCAAACCGGTTTCAGTGATTGATACCCTTTTGATTGTCCTCCTTAATCTGCTCTCGTGCCTAATAACCTGATAAGGTATCAGACCGTTTTTTTTCAAAATTCTAAAAGTCTTGTCCTCTTAAACTCATCTGTGCTAAAACTTCTAAGAAAGCAGGGGGATTTAGCTGATAGTAGGGAATAAGGCCCGCCCAGTACACAGTGGCTATACTCTATTAGTTTGCTAGGGCAGCCACTCTCCTCGTGGAGCTTACGTTCTGGTGGGGAGACAGACACTAAAAAAAAAACTAAATGAGCTCGTCAGAGAGTGAGAAGGATGAGAAGGCGATGACTCGGGGTGACCTGATGGGGAGTGCCATCTGGGAGGGCACAGTGAGTTTGGGCTGCTCAGGGAGCACCTCTTTAAGGATCTGGTGTTTGCATAAAGAGCTGAAGCAGGAGGAGGTAAGCCTTTGTCAGGCTGGAGCAGGCCTGAGAGTCGTGACACCCCCCCCCCCCCCCCCCCCCCCCGGCCAGCCTAGACCTTGGGGTTGGGCAGACCTCACCAAGTAAACGGACTGCCACTGCTATTCAGAGCCCTGATATACTTCACAACCACTACCTTCATAGCAATGTCATTTAATAGGACAAGCGTGGGTTACATATAAAGATTTATTTGTCAAGATCTTGCTCAGGTTATAAGGAAGTGGGTACAAATAGTTGGATGGAATGTTGTTCAACATTCAGTTATGGGGAAGCAATACACTATCACGACACCTTTAGGAACACCTTCTATGTTGATTTGCAGTTAAATAACAGGAGCTAGGAGGGAAATACTTTAAGCCAAAGGTCACCTCTCTCGTTGCTGTGTAACAGTTCCAGCGAGGCCGGACTATATGCGAGGTAAGGCTCCCTGGAGCCTGGGGAAAGTCTGATTTCCCGGCAGTGTCTGGGGTGAAGTTTCCAGAGCTGGGGTTACTGTGGGGTGTTTGTTATGGAGAGATCCCCAGATAAGACCACCAAGATGCCAGATCAAAATTTATGCCTTTATTAACACCAGGCAGGCAAAGGCTGGCTCTTCATGTGCCCCACAAACAACAGGAAAAATGCAGAAATCTGGAAAGAGAAACCTCAAGCTGCAAAGCATTTCTTACAACCCGAGGCCAGAGAAAGGTGTAACCTCCCTGTGGTGCAGAGAACTCTGGAAAGGTGTTTTCTAAAGGGACAAGGGGCAGACACATGCACTTCCAATGAGGCAGTGCACAGGCCTCTCCATGTCAGAGATGCCCCACCTCCCTGATGGGGACACACCCTCTGTGGACACTGGGGGGAGAGCACTGTCACCTCAGACTGGCATACTTCTGGGCTGTGGTGACCACCCTGGGGACAGAGTGAGGCAGCAGAGGCCCCCGCAGGCCTCCTGTGAAGGAGGAGGGAAGGCCACTGTCTGGGAGAACAGTGAGCAGGACCTGCCAAATTCCCAAAGGACACCCCTGCACATGGCAGTGCTTCCCCTAGGGGTTACCCACAGACATTCTTTTTAAAAAATATGTTTTGACTGACTTTTAGAAAGGAAGGGTGATGGATAGAGAAAAAGAAAAACCTTTGAAAGAGAAACATCAACTTCAATAGGTTGTCTCCTTCATGTCTCTGCTGATGATGGAGCCCAAAACCTCGGCATGTACCCTGACCAGTAAGTAGTACAATGGTGACCTCATTGGTGTATGTCCCATAGAAATTCTTGCAAGGATGTATTTTTGAGTCTACCCACGAAAGCACTGATGGAATTGCCGGAATTGGAATGAATGCTAATGTACATGGAAAGGATGGGATTCACCAATCCTGGTCCTCATGGACAAGGAAAGCAGAACAGCTGCTAAAGAGGGTGTAGGGGTCTGTATGTGCCCACAGATAAAAGCCTCAGGGTTCTCTCTTGTGAGACACATGGACAAACTGAATCCAGGATCCCATGTGTTTTTAATAGGCAGACATACGTATGTGAAAAAGATTTGATATTGTATGTAGAGTATACTAAAATTCTATTAAAAACCTGTAAGTATTGATAATTGAATTTAGTAAACTAGGAGGCTCCAAAATATCCAGAAATCAGTTGCATATTTTATACTCCAATAACAATCTATCAAGAAGAAAAACTACAAAGATTATACCATTCACTACTGCATAGAAAAAGTAATAAAGTACTTAGGAATAAATTTAACCAAGGATGTAAAAAAACCTGAATTCAGAAAATTAATTATAAGACACTGGAGAAAGAAACTGAAGAAGATACAAATCAGTGGAAGCATATACCATGTTCATGGATAAGAACAATTAACATCGTTAAATTATTTATACTACCCACAACAATCTATAAATTCAATGCTATTCCTAACAAGATACCAATGGCGTATTTTACAGAATGAGAATATAATTTCTAGAGGTAAAAAATTTAGAAAAAGTTTATCTGGTGGTTCTGACTCATAATATTTAAAGAAATTATACTCAAGATGTCAACCAAAGATATAATTAATGAAAGGCACAACTGGGGTTAACAACTTTTTATGGTTGTTGAAAGAACTCAGTTCATTGACTCATGGATCTCACTATGGGCTGTTTGAGTGTTCTATACAGAAACTAGCAGCTAGATTCTCCTCGAGTGAGTGATCCCAGATTGCGAGAGGGATGTCGACTGCTGGTTTAGACATGGGATCATGCCTAAACCAAGGAGTCCTGGATTGGAGAGGGTGCAGGCTGGGCTGAGGGCACAGTGGCCCTCCTCCCACCACACCACCCCCCCCATGCACAAATTTCATGCACCAGGCCTCTAGTTAATAAAATGATTCAGGTTTTGCCCTAGCAGATCAAGAATATTCCAAAAATTTATATGGAACCACAAAGAACCACAAATCTTGAGAAAGAAAACCAAGTTGAGGAAGCATGCTACCTGCTATCAAACTATACTACAATGCCATTGTAATCAAAGCTGCATGGTACTGGCATATAAACAAACATATAGTTCAATGGAACAGAATAGAATGCCCCAAAATAAACCCATGCCATTATGCTGAATTAATATTTTACAAAAGAGGCAAGAACATAGACTGGGATAAAGACAGTCTGTCCAATAAATGGTGTTGGGTAAATTAGATATGTGAAAAGAAGAAACAAAGAAACCAAACTCCCTTCTTATATCATACACAAAAATAAACTTAAAATGGATTAAAGATTTAAATGTAACACTCTAAACCATAAAACCCTAGAGGAAAACATAGCCAATAAAATCCTAAACATTTTAACATTTTTTTCTGATATACCTACCTCCTTGGGTAAGTGGAATACAGGAAAAATGAACAAACAGGGCTATATCAAGCTAAAATGTTTTGCGCAGCAAAGGAAACTATCAACAAAATGAAAAGACAACCCGCTGAATGGAAGAACATATTTACCAATGATACCTATGATAAGGGGTTAATTTCCAAATTTTATAAAGAACTTATATGACTCTCCCAGCCAGCATGGCTCTGTGGTTGAGCATTGACCTATGAATCAGGAAGTCAAGGTGTGATTCCCAGTCAGGACACATGCCTGAATTACAGGCTTCTTTCCCAGTGTGGGATGTGCAGGAGGCAGCTAATCAATTATTCTCTCTCATCATTGATGTTTCTATCTCTCTATCCCTCTCCCTTCCTCTCTAAAATCAATAAAAAGATATATATTTTTTAAAAAAGAACTTATACAACTCAACACCAAGAAAAAACTCAAACAATCCAATTAAAAATGGGCTCAATAAATACTTCTCCAAAGAGACATACAGACATATAAATGATGTTCATGTCACTAATCAGAATAATGAAAATCAAAATCACAAAAAGCTAGCACCTCATACATGTCCGAATGGCTATCATCAATAAATCAATAAACAACAAGTGTCGGTGAGGATGTGGAAAAGGGAACCCTCATACACTATTGATGGGAATGTAGGTTGGTGCAGCCACTGTGGAAAACAATATAGTTTCCTCAAAATTAAAAGTGGAACTGCCTTATCACCCAGTGATTTTTTCACTATGGGAATATAACTGAAGAAACCTGAAATACTAATTTGAAAGAATATATGCACCCCTATGTTCATTGCAACATTGTTTATAATAGCCAAGATTTGGAAGCAACGCCAGTGCCCATCAGTAGAAGAGTAGATAAGAAAGCTGTTTTACATTTATAGAATGGAATACTACTCAGCCATAAAAAAGAATGAAATCTTACCTTTTGCAACAGCATGGCTGAACCTGGAGAGTATTATGCTAAGTGAAATCAGGCAGTCAAAGACAAACACCATATGATTTTACTTAGATATAGAATTTAATGAACAAAATAAACAAAGAAAATAGAAACACTTACAGAGAAAACAAACTGATAGCTCTCAGAGGTGTAGTGTTTGGGAGCTTGGTGAAATAGATAAAGGATTAAAGAAAAAAAAACCCTCATAGATAAAAACAACAGTATGGTTATTATAAGAGGGAAAGGGAGCTGGGGGAGGTAGAAGAGAATAAAGGGGGTATAAATGATGGTAGAAAAAGAATTGCCTTTGGGTGGTGGACACACAATACATATACAGATGATATATTGTAGAACTGTACACTTAAAACATACATTATTATTTTTTGTTAATCCTCACCTAAGGATATTTTCCCATTGATTTCTTTTTTTAAAATATATTTTTTATTGATATTTTACAGAGAGAAAGGAATAGAGATAGAGAGCCAGAAACGTCAATGAGAGAGAAACATTGACCAGCTGCCTCTTGCACACCCCCTACTCGGGATGTGCCCGCAACCAATGTACATGCCCTTGACCGGAATCGAACCTGGGACCCTTCAGTCTGCAGACAGACGCTCTACCACTGAGCCAAACCGGTTTCGGCCCCATTGATTTCTTTAAAAGATAGTAGAAGGGAGGGGGAGAGACAGAAAGAGAGAACCATCAATGTGAGAGAGTTACATCAATTGGTTGCCTCCACACATACCCTGACTGGCACTGGGGATGGAGCCTGCAACCAAAGTACATGACCTTGACCAGGAATTGAACCCCCAACCTTTCAGTCTATGTGCCGATGCTCTAATCACTGAGCCAAACCTGCTAGGGCAAAACCTGAATCATTTTATTAACTAGAGGCCTGGTGCATGAAATTCATGCATGGGGGTGGTTTGGTGGGAGGGGGGCCACTGTGCCCTCAGCCCAGCCTGCACCCTCTCCAATCCAGGACTCCTTGGTTTAGGCATGATCCCAGGTCTAAACCAGCAGTCGACATCCCTCTCCCAATCTGGGACCACTGGCTCCTAACCGTTCACCTGCCTGCCTGCCTGATTGCCTCTAACCACTCTACCTGCTGGCCTGATGCCCCAAACTGCTCCCCTGCTGGCCTGATTACCACTAACTGCCCTCCCCTGACAGCCTGATCGCCCCTAACCACCTTTATCTAGACCCCCACCACAGTGGCTTTGTTCAGAAGGACATCTGGAAGATGTGTGGTCTAATTAGCATATTGTCCTTTTATTAGTATAGACGTCACCCCAATAAATTCAACAAAAATTTTAAAAATAAAATGCCTACAAAATAAATAAATAAATTTTCTATCATTTTTAACTCATTCTTTTGAAACTTCTATGTTCTGTGATTTTTATTGTATTATTTTTTTATTGATATCAGAGAGGAAGGGAGAAGATAGAGAGATAGAAACATCAATGATGAGAATTACTGATCAGTTGCCTCCTATATACCCTCCACTGTGGATTAAGCCTGCAAACCAGGCATGTGCCTTTGACCAGAATCAAACCCAGAACCTTTTAGTCCTCAAGCCAATGCCCTATCCACTGAACCAAACTGGCTAGGCTATGTTGTGTTGTTGTTGTTTTTAATTTTATTGATTTTAGAGAGAGAGAGAGGAAGAGGGAGACAGAGAGAGAAACATCAATGCAAGAGTGAAAACATTGATCCACTGCCTCCTGCACAAGCCCATTAGAGCAAACCTGCAACCTGGACATGTGCCCTGAACCAGTGACCTTTCAGTGCACAAGACTACACTCAACCAACTGAGCCACCCTGGCCAGGAATTGTGTATGTTTTATATTGCTATTAATACTGAATATATGAATTATGAATAAATATACATAAATCATGGTCTATCTATGTTTCCCCCTTTAAAATGCAAAGGGAATGTCATCAAGCAACTTGGAGGTGACTAAATGGTGAAATCAGAATTTTTTTTTTTGAATCTCAGTTATTTTTATTGAACTAAAAGAGAAGAGTAAAAATTTTATTTGGTTTGTGTTTTGTTCTGTCTCTTAGAAAATACTAGTAATAAAGTATTAACAAACCTTTTTGTTGAATTAAAAATAAACCTGCAACTGGAAGACAGAGTAGACATCTTCCAGAAACACTGGACAACTGGCTGAGTGGAAACTCTACAACTAGAAGGAAAGAGAAAAGGACACTGAGACTCAGAGGAACTGTGGAGGACAGAGGTGCAGAGACCCGTGTGTGCAGAAAGGGCGGGCGGCTGAATACGCAGCTGGCTTACTCCTGGTGCCCGGAGAGGGGGAGCAGCAAGTGCACTGCTAGCTCTATCATTCAGGAGGGAAACAAAACCTCCCGGCTGCACTGAAATCCAGTTACGGGTGAGGCTTTGGATACCCAGACTCATTTAGGGAGAAAATGGACTGTTTGGCAGCAGGTGAAACTCCAGAGCAGCATTCTCTCAGAGGTGCGTGCAGCCATTGCCACGGGACACTGAGACACAGGGGCCTCTTAGAGCGGGGCTGTTGGGAAACCAAGGTTGTCTGCTCCACCCTGAGACTCTGCCCCATCCAAGCTGAGCACAGAAGCTCTCCCAGCAGAAACACAGCTGATCCTCACAGCCAATTGGCCTGGAGGTCAATTCCCCCCAGTATACTAACAATAATCTAGGCTTAATTTCAATAAGACTGCACACACAGCCCACAAAGGAGCACACCAAGTGTGTCCACCTCAGGTAACTGGGAAGGCTGAGTCACTGGGCCTGAAATCAGAATTTTTTTAAAAAAAAAATGTAATTTATTGATTTTCCACAGAGCGGAAGGGAGAAGAATGGAGAGCTAGAAACTCGATGAAAGAGAGACAGCAACCAGCTGCCTCCTGGACACCCCCTACTGGTTCATGCCTTTGACCGAAATCGAACCTGGAACATTTCAGTCCACAAACTGGCGCTCTGTCCACTGAGCCAAACCGGATTCGGCAAAATCAGAATTTTTAACTTAGCTTGATAAAATTCCAGACTCAGAGTGATTTCTGTTGTTCATTTAAAAACTGCTCAATAATTTGTCATCAATACAATGGGTTCTCCACCCATTATGGGGCAGGTGATGGTGGAATATTAATGACCTTTGGAGCATTTGAGAATCCCTTAACACTGTTAGAAATTCTGTGATCATATTAATTTTCACTTTCTGCACAGACAGTCCATACATCTCATCAGATTTCCAAGGGATCTTTTCCCAACAGCCTAACAATTACTGATATGGAGGTATGAGAATATGAATGATGCAAGGTATTTTTCTGATAAGAAATTAATCTTTTATGTGACCTTTATAAAACAATCTGTACATTTTATATGTCCAAATATGTATACCATTAAAAAAAACCACCTATAGAACTCAATATATGTCTAGATCGGGGTGAACTTTTTGACTCGAGGGCCACAATGGGTTCTTAAACTGGACCAGACGGCTGGAACAAAGGCATGGATAGAGTGTTTGTGTGAACTAATGTAAATTCAAAGTAAACATCATTACATAAAAGGGTAAGGCCTGCTCTTTCAGCTCTGCGCGGGCCGGACAGAACAGCCAAATGGGCCGGATTTGGCCCGCGGGCTGTAGTTTGCCCACGCCTGGTCTAGGTAGTTAAAGTTCATTCTAACTGTCCAAAGGAAGGCTTCATTTGTCTCTGGAGATAGGCTTTCTGAGGATAATTTCCTTCTGAAGGATTTTCTCACTAGTACTCTATTATATGTATGTTGTCTAGACAAGAAAGAATTTTATAAATATTGTCATTAGCATGTCTTTGAGGCTTTGGCACGTCTTTGGGCAGTGGTACTTTAGGAATAAGAACTTGAATTCAGTGTCTAAACTTTTTTTTCATCAGAAATTGCTCAAATATTTTTTAACTTTTGTTTGGCAGACCATTCATTGTACTGTGTATCTCTGAATGATGATATGCTTCTGTACCCATGTGATCCCATATCATCTCCAAGCCGCACAGCCAAATGGCACAGTAGCAGAATACACTGTATCTATCTCTCACGCTGCTTGATCGGGTTTTATTGCAGCTTTTCACTGTTAGAGCACCTTCAGCTGTTTATTGGACTTACCTTTTCAGTTACTATTTCAGTCTTTTCTTTGTGGGAGACCCTTTCATAGTTTTACTTGCAAGTCAATACCCATCAGATTCTTACTTCAAGTTCCGCACACAAAAGCACAATCTGATATTGCGTTTTTCCAGTCATGTTTACGTGCTCATAGTTTTATGCAAATGCAAGAATAGACAAGAAGCCAGAAACATGTAAGACCAGAAATAATGCTACAATTACATTAGATTCCCCTTTAAAGAAACTGAGATAAATAATCTGCTTTGGGCGGAGGAAGAAGCGTCAGTGTCTCCACAGGTAGGGATAGAATACATTCCACAACAATATGGCTTTACTTTAGGTTTCATCACAGAGAGTGATGGATAGATACAACAAGAGTAAGAAGTTTGGGAAAGGGTTGCAAACGTCTGCATTCTGCATGGGGCAAGGTTTAATGCTGGGCAAGAAGCTTTTATCTCCCCTTCAGATAAACTCAGCTGAACAGTCACTGACTTCAGTGAGTGCTGAAATTGTGCATATTAAATTGTTTATCTTAACACAGGCATTGTGATCCTGTTGGAATTTTACTTTTTATGAAGACTATTTGGTGCCTTTTGGTAACAGACTTTCTTTAAATATGCAGGGGGTGTTTAGGGAATTGCTGACATGGTAAAAGAAGACCATAACATATAACATTTTGTGTTGGTGTGTTTGTTTAATACTTAGGACTTAAGAGTTGGAAGGCATGTCTGAATCTTAAAGAGCTTGACACTTCACACTACCTATACTTTGTTGAACTACTTTAAAAATATGCCCACCTATCAGGGGCATTTGTCTTTATATTACACCTCAGTTTAATGGTGTGATTTATTTACTGACTTTAATGACTGCAACCACCATTACTTGATATTTTGCAGGTCCTATAGCCTATATCAGTGGTCAGCAAACTCATTAGTCAACAGAGCAAATATCAACAGTACAAAGATAGAGAATTTTTTTGAGAGCCAAATTTTTTAAACTTAAACTTCTTCTAATGCCACTTCTTTAAAATAGACTCTCCCAGGCCGTGGTATTTTGTGGAAGAGCCACACTCAAGGGGCCAAAGAGTTGCATGTGACTCACAAGCTGCAGTTTGCCGACCATGGGCCTATATCAATGTTTATTGTTTCCCTAAGAATTTAAGGCCAGAATGGTGAGCTATTATTTCTAATGCTAACATAATGAATGACTATTTATCAAAGGAAGGATATAATTAAATAGTGAAAACAAGCCAGGCCACCATGGCTCAGTGGTTGAGCATCGACCTATAAACCAGGAGGTCACAGTTTAATTCCTGGTCAGGGCACATACCCGGGTTGTGGACTCAATCTCTAGTGTGAGTTGTGCATGAGGCAGCCGATCAATTATTTTTCCCTCACCATTGATGTCTCTCTCTCTCTCTCTCTCTCTCTCTCTCTCTCTCTCTCTCTCTTTTTCTCTCCCTTCCTCTCTGAAATCAATAAATATGTTTTTAAAAATAGAGAAAGCAAAATATAATAATCTAGATTAGTGACTATTCTTTTTAACTGCCTTCAAATGCTAATATTACTGGTTTGGGCTGTCACAGACTATATATCTTCCTTGGAATGGTCATACTATAACTTTTTATAAATCACTAGTTTAAAAATGCAAACCAATCTCATAACCTCTGTCTCCATGCACATAACTAAATGTAATTGGCTTGAACACATGGTTGAATGGGCTGCCTGTGGCCACCCATGAAGGTTAGAATCTCAGTCTCCTTACTCTCAGTCAGTACACCCTCTAGTCCACTACACTGTTTCCCTTAACATAAAATAAAAAAGTATCCGAGCTCATGTTCTTTAGCTCAGTAATAGCCATCAATGCCCAAGAAATAGGCCCAGCACCATTCATTACATGCTATCAAATCTATTTTCATAGACTTTGGCTTTCAAACTATTCTAACAACTACTCTCAGAATGAAATGTATTTTATATCGTGACCCAATATGCACACACTTAAGTACATAGTGAACTGTATCAGTCAGGGTCCAACCAGGAGAGCAGAAGCAAATTTAATCTAGGGAATTGGTTACACAGGTGACAAAAGAGCTGAGAATATGGAATTGAGAGTAACAACAGTAAGAAGTCACTATTAACCCTAAACCGGAGGAACCAAGGGATGAGGCAGGGATTAGCAGAGCCCAGAGGCCTGCTATCATCATGGCTCTCCTAGTGAATCTGAAGCCAGGATGGTTCTCAGCGTTAGAGTCAAGGTGGAGAAACAGCTGTTGCTAGGGATGAAGCTATAAGCAGAAAGAGAAAGGGGAAATACTCTGTCTTCTCCTTCCCTCCTGTCCTTCAGTTGTCCTGTCTCTGGCCAGTGCCTCGCAGGAGCTGACTGCAGCTAACACAGGAGCCTGGGGATTACAGCCCATGAAGGTCACTCCCACTTAGGGTTAAGCAGAAGAGGGAGGGGAAGATCTGAGGGATAACAAACACAGTAACTATAACAAAGTTTCCTAAAACAGTACTTACTCTTACTAAGAGCAATGCCTTCTATTCTAATTCTCTTTTTATATTGCACCCCTTGCCCCATGATTCATAATTCACCAAGAGTTGAAAAACACTCTTTGAGCCAAGAGGAGATGCATTTTTAGGAGTTTGTGGATTATATACATTTTAGTAAAATAAAAATTTCCATTGGGTTCCATACTTGGACTATCTTTTAAATAATGGATATAATAATATATTACTAACATATAAATATATATATATAAAATTGCATATGCAATAGTTTTAGACTTTTAGAAATCTAGTAAAATAGACATACTTCCCTAATTCCAATTAGTAATGAGAAAATTTTAGTTCATGATCATATTTTTGCATATCAGGTCACATATTATGCTAACAGTAAATCTATAAAATTTACCATCTTGGTGAGAGTTTAGACTATGAAATTTTGCTAGTAATACTTCTAGGGCCCAAGGTTTTAGTAGACTTATGATGGATTTGTTGGTTACTAGCCACCTACAACTATATAGTATCTGGCCCATGCTAGTTAGTGTACTCATGGTATTTTTGAAAACTGGGTAAAGTGTTTAGATATTGTCTCTCCTTCTAATATTCTATTAACATAAACATTGAAAGCAAAGATCAGTTAGGCCACTTATAACCTAAACACCTTTTTTTTGTAGGACTGAACAATCCTAATAAATAAAAAGCCAGGGACCATAATGATTGAAACAACCAGATGGACGACCAAACACAGGCTGTGTGGGGTGACAAGGCTGGCAGGGGATTAGTGAGGGACGACCAAAAGACTGAACAGCAGGCTGTGTGGAGTGACCAGGCCAGCAGGTGGGTTAGTGATGGGTGACCAAATGACTGAACAGCAGGCTGCTAGGGTGACCAGACTGCCAGGGGGGCAGTTGGGAGTGACTAGGCTGGTGCGGGGGGTGGGGGTGGGGGAAAGGGTGGCGCGGTGGTAGTAAGAGGAGACCAGGCCAGCAGGGAGGGGGACAGTTAGGGGTGGTCACGCAGGCAGGCAGGTGAGCAGTTAGGAACTAGTGGTCCTGGATTGTGAGAGGGGAGTTTGACTGCCAGTTTTGGACCTAAACCAGCAGTCAGATTAGAGATGGTGCAGGCTGGGCTGAGGGGAATTTTGTGCACCAGGTCTCTAGTGTATATATAACATTACACTTTTAATCAATGTTCTACTAAATGATCACGACTTTCACTCTCTCCTGAATAACATCCACCATACCCCAATCCAGGAAAAAATTTCCCCTGTAGTGATAGATGCATTAGCAAACTTAAAACAGCATTGCTATATATATGACATCTTATTCAAAATGCTGCTAATAATGAAATAGGAAAGCTCTGGGAGCAGTCAAGTAAAACTGAGTTGCATTGCCATCAAAATCTGTACATTTAGACAATTTATATAGTATTTGGAAACACAGAAAGTAAATATGAGGAAATAACACTGCAGGGCTCAGTAACAATAGGAAGTGTGTTGGCCATCATCAAGGGAAAATTTAGGTGTATAACCTCCCTCCAATGTGAACTCTTCTTCTTCAAATGGGTTCTGCCCTGGAAAAGTCATGTGACCTTACCTTGTGAATCCTTTAAACTGCATTGATAAAATGGAGAAATTTGTGCAAATAATTTCGGATTACTTCTATCTTAAATAGTCTGTCTCAGTTTCCTCATTTATAAAATGGGATAATATGATAATGGTACCCAACACAAGGTATTGCTATGAGAATTATGAAAGACAAAAGATATAATACATGTATCATGGTGCCAATACAGAGGAAATATTAAAAAAATAAAGCTACTATTATTTTTTTCAGCTCCATCGGTCCAATAAATTGCAAACATTGGCTTTTATCAGTCTTCATTTTTTGTTTTGTTTTGTTTTAACTCTCAGAAGTCAACTACTTTATAAAGTTCTAACTTGCATTGGTCTCCTTGTCTTAACAAGCCCTAACACTCCTCCTTCTTCTCAGGCAAATGATGCTCAATCCCTTCCCTGGACTTCATTTCCTCCTCCTCTTCTGCACCCTTTTGGGCAGATCCTCAAGGCTCACGTCTTCTTGCTCAGCCTTTGCTCAGTCACTTTCATGGCTTATAAAACAGGGTATTAAATCTTCACTACTTTCCCAAAGTTTAATTTCATAACTCTAGCTGCCCCAAAGCCATCCATATTTGAATAGTTTTTCTTTTGTCTTGATATATCTAAAGCATAATTTGCTACTGTGTATAAATTAGTGAAAAAAATTATATATTCCATTGAAATGGAATATTATTCAGCAATAACAAAGAATGAAATCTTGCCATTTGTGACAGCATGAATGGACCTAGAGGGTATTATGCTGAGTGAAATAAGTCATACAGATAAAGTCAAATGACATATAATTTCACTCATATGTGGAACCTAAAAACACACACACCAAAACAAATGAATGAACAAGACAGAATAGAAACCGAACCATAATTATAGAGCTGATGGTTTCCAAAGGGAATAGAGAGATGGGAATAAAACAAAACAAAATAAACAAAAAACACAACTATCCATAACTCTCTACTAACCTAGCCCAAAACTAATAATTTAGTTGTAGTTCTCAGTCTTTCCCATTGCATATGTTTTGTGCCATTGTAATAACAGTTCACAATTCTAACTGTATCTTCCTCACAATTCTAATTATTCCATAGTGATTTTCCATGTTGAAAAAGCTTTCATAATAGATGATTGTTTTACTATTATCTTTGTTTCTAGTAACTCTCACCTCCAGTTCATTCTACATACCTGGATAGCTTTAATCTTATCCACAGCACAGCTTTATGCATCTTTCATGTGCAGAAGAACCTTGGGTGATTCCTTATTGTTCAAAAAATGAAGCCCAGGCACCTTAGTTAAAGTCAAATGCCCCACTCAAGCAGTAGCCTATCCTTTCCAGCCCCATGCCTTTCCTTCAGCCAAGCTGTATGACTTATGATTCCATAATCAACAATGATAATAGCCCCAGCACTTTCCTTCAAGCCATTCTGTCTAGCTATAATGCTCACTTTCCCTTTGAATCTTTTTCAATTTCATTTTTCCACTGATAATTTATTTTTTAAAATTCAGTTTAATTTCCCCCACCATCATCTTTTATTACTCTGTGCCCTCTACCACCTCCACCCATCACCACAGTCACCTCACTGTTGTCCCTTTGACTCTGGCTCAGAAGCTATTTCCTTTCCCAGAGAAGCTTCTCTAGCTGCCCCACTCATCATGGTTATTCTCTTTCCTCTGTTGAACATTTTCTACTTGTTGCCTGAACCACTTGTTGGCCAAGTTCTAAGCTGATATCTTGTACCTCTCTGTGTCCTCGTGGCTCAGCACAAAGAACATGCTCAATAAACACTAATTAATGATGATTATGATGCCCACTGTCAGCAGAGCTGTTCTTCTTTCTACTATAATGAGGACAGCAATATGGGAACACTAGGGAGGAAATTCACTCTAGTCCTCCTTAAATATTGTCAAAAGTCCTAAGAGATTTACATATATTCTATTCCAATAGCAAAGACATAATCAAAGTTTGGAAAAAAGGAAAGAAAGGAAAGAAGGGAGGAAACGATCAGGGATTATTTTGGATTTTCACCTAATCTGTTTTATTTATGATATAGCAGAGATAAATGTGAATCATCCTGTAAATCAACTGAACAGTGGAATGACAAATTGGCATGGGGGCAGGGCCAGTGAGCAGGTGGTGCCAGGTCAGCCAAGGTGCATGCCAGCTGGCCGGGGGGGGGGAGGGGAACATTGATGGGGGAATGGGGGGGTGGTGACCAGCAGCAACAGAGGGGCGATGGGCAGGGGGTGGTGGTGGCACTGTCCCCTGATTAGCCAATCCAGTCACTTCCCTCAGTAGGACATCCCCTGAGGACTCCTGGACTGTGAGAGGGCGTAGGCCGGGCTGAGGGACCTCCACCCTTAGTGCACAAATCTTCATGCACCGGGCCTCTAGTCTCTATTATAAAATGCCTTGAGACTCATAGCTCTAACAGTGGGTAATAGAACAATCTAAATAAGAACCTTAGGCTTTGTAAGTCAAGTCAGTATACTTTAGTCATATCATAAAAAGTAGGTGTGATGGTTAAAAGCTTGGGCTCTCAAGTGGTACTGCCTAGTATACAGTTTTAACCCTACCAACTATTGGCTGTGCGATCATGAAAGTTTTACCTAACTTTCCTGTGTCCAGTTTCCACAACCTGTGAAAGAAGGACAACAGCAGTGACATTCTAGAAAATATTTAACAACTGGCTCTCCTTTCCTTTTCAAATCCCTGATTTGTATCATATGTGGGTATCCCATAGTGGCTCATTTCAAGCTACCAACAAGCTCATAAAATGCTTGCCAATTTGATAAGGGATTCTGACAGGGTACCTTCCTTGTAGGATTGTTGTGAAGATTCAGTAAGTTAACACATGCTAAACTAAACACTTAGAACTGGTCCTGGAACATCATATACTTAGTTTGATGAATATTAGATATTTTTTATACCATTTTAGTTTGTCTTCTAAAATGGGGGATAGAAATAGCAAGTATTATTGAAAAAAGGAGTTGCCTTGATTTTAATTCATTGCAACCTCTTCCTAATGACATGTTTTATGTTCATTACTACCAAACAACCTCATCAACTTTTTAAAAAATTTCCTTTCCTTTTCCTTAATTCATCTTTTTTTTTTTGAGCATTCTAAGAATCAGAGGACTAGTTAAAAGCCATATACCAGGAAATAAAAGAGGTTATAAAAAGTAAGGATAAACCCATCTAAAAAATTTTCCCTGAATACTCATTTTAAGAAAGGCTTAAGTACCTAAACAAGTAGATATGAAAGTTTATTTGGATGCAATAACTTACTGCCTGTTAATGGAGAGGAATATGAATTGTAGTCCATCAAAATAATTTTATTCTCTGATGTTCTTCCTCACACAAAATAAATAAGAATTTATATTTTAAAATACACCAAAATATATGACTCTGAACAGTATGACTTTCTGCTTTTTGACTTCTGTGGATGTTTCCATGACTTCCACTTATAAAATCTTCTGGGTATTTCATCAGAACTAACACTCAGGCAATAAATATTTGCTATATATAGAAAACAGATCAGCTTCAAACTATAAACCAAAAAGACGCCCAGCCAATGGCTCTGTTTGTCAGCTGGGACTCCCAGACCCCAGCATTTTTCTCTAGGATGTCTTAATTTTGCTCAGCTGTTTTGTTACTCTCTCCTTTACAACTTCTGAATCCCTCATTTACTTCTCCTATGCAAAGAATGATTTTTAATTTTACTTCTGCAAATTTTATTATCTTCTTAGTAGTTTTCTCCATTGTTCCTTTCCTTCTGTTGCTATTCATTTACTATGTCTCTCGAATGCTCTGCCTACCGTCACTTCCAACTGAGGAAATCTCTATGATGAAGAGCCTCCTTTCGCTGTTGGAGGAACTCAGCAGAGAGCAAAACACTGCGGCTACAATCGACGTGAGTGCCCACTTGAACAGATCCTATTTTGAGAAAATGCAAGTTTCTGCCAATCTTTTGCCTACCATTTTTCTGCCTCCCCCTTCTACTTTTCCTCTCTCTAGATATGATTATCCTAGGTACCTCACATAGGAGGAATTATAGAGCATTTTCCATTTTGGGAATAGCTTATTTCACTTAGCATAATGACCTTAAACTTCATTCATGCATTTAACAGAATTTCCTTTCTTTTCAAAGCTGAATAATATTCCATTGCATGTACCTACTACATTCTGAATATTTGTTTATCTATTGATGGACAATTGGGTGGCTTCCACTTTTTGGCTATAATAATTCCACTATGAACATGCATGTGCAAATATCTGCTCCAGCCCCTATTTTCAATTCTTCTGGTGATGCACTCATTAATGGAATTGCTAGAACATATGGTGATTCTATTTTTTAATTTTTTTGAGGAACCATCATGCTATTTTCATTAACTATATGTTTTCTTTTGTGTACCATTTTATGTTGCTACCAACAGTATACAGGCATTACAATTTCTCTATATCCTAGCCTGCTCTTGTTATTTTCTGGGGTTTTCATTATTTATAATTACTGGTTTTCATTAAAAGCATGTATGTTATTAAACAAAAGCTATGAATATTGAATTTCTGTCATACACTATCTTGATCCCATGTTCTTAGTTTTCAAAATTCGTTGAATTATGGTTTTGCCATTGCTCTCATTTTTGTGCCAAGATAAAGGGCTGTGTTTCCAAGATGAGACCAGAGACTGAAGAGCCTACTTAAATTCTGTGACATGCTTGTTAAAAGGTCTCTCTTCCTGATCAACCAAAGGACTTGTATGCATGCATATAAGTATAACCAATGGACACAAGACACTGGGGGGTGAGGACACTGGGGGGTGAGGGCATGTATGGGAGTAGGGGGCAATGGGAAGATATGTACACAGGTAATACCTTAATAAAAAATGGAAGAAAAAAAAAGGTCTCTCTCCCCACTTTTTTTTTTTTACCAACATCCAGATTATGGGGATGCCAGAAGAAGAAGAAGAAGAAGAAGAAGAAGAGAGAGAGAGAGAGAGAGAGAGCAAGATACTGTAAGCCTATTTGAAGAAATGATAGAAAACTTCTCCTACCTGGTAAAAAAAATAGAATTATAAGTCCAAGTACCACAGAGAACCCCAAACAAGAGGAATCCAAAGAGGACCACACCAAGACACATCATAATAAAAATGTCAAGGGCAAAAGACAAAGAGAGAATATTAAAAGAATCAAGAGAAAAAACAGTTAACGTATTTGCCGGCATATAAGACGACTGGGCGTATAAGACGACCCCCTAACATTTCCACTCAAAATACAGAGTTTGTTATATACTCGCCGTATAAGACTACCCCCTCTTCCGCACACCTTCCACACACCAAATAAAAGGTAAAACAATATCAGATTTGATTTCAACATTTTAATTTATATTCAAATGCTTATGACATGCAGGAAAACTGTCACAAGGCTGTATGTAATCAAACATATACATAAAACTGTGCAAGTTTATTACCGGTAAACATACCGGTAATTCACTAAAGAAAACACACTCTATAGACTGGTGCTGTAGATGCTTCTCAGGAACATAGGCAAGCAGCCCACAACCTAGAGGGACTGTAAATGATAGAAGTAAGATAACAAATAGAGGGAGAGAGCAAGTGCCGGGCAAGTCCCTAGCAAGTTTGCTGGCGTGGCAGTTTTCCCTTAAAAGCCTTCAAACTCCTCTTCATTATCTGATATTAAAAGTTCATCAACGACATCTTGGGATACAGTTGCAAGGCAGTCATCGTATGGTTCTACCAATTCTGCGTCAGATGATGTGGCCTCAGCTTTAGCTTCCTCTTCATCTTGCCACAAGTACTCGTCCCCCATACCATCTAATGAATTTGATATGCCACACTTCTTGAAAGACTTGATTATTGTTTGCGCATCAATATCATTCCAGGCTTTTATGACAAATTGGCACAAAACATCCAACTGTGGAGCACGCATGTTTCCTCCTTTTGTGTATGACTTTTCGCCGCTAACCATCCATTCATTCCACTGTTCTCGAATGCGATCTTTAAACGGCTTGTTTAGGCACACATCCAGGGGCTGTACCAATGATGTCAATCCTGCAGGAATAACTGCTGCATCTGTTTTTATTCTCGCAAGCCTTTCCTTGGTGCTGGGAGTTAAATGAGCCCGGAACATATCCCACACAATTAGACTACGTTTTTGAAGTACACCACCTGGTCGTCTGCTCCATACATTATCCAGCCATAGCTTCACACCCTCCTCATCCATCCAACCTTTTTCATGCACATGCACAAAACAACCAGCAGGGAACTTGAGTTTTGGCATTGTTTTCCTTTTAAAAATAATCATAGGTTTCAGTTTGTTGCCATCAGCTGTACATGTGAGTACCACTGTAAAACTTGACTTCTCATGTCCTGTTGTTTTTATCAAATTAGTTTTTTTCACCTTTTTGATGGATAGTTTTATTTCCAATCATATCAAAATTCATTGGAGTTTCATCCATATTTCCAATAAGACTTAACGCATAGCCATGTTTAGTGCGCTGTTGTATTACGTATCGATGAAAACTACCCACTTTGTTATCCAGATCTGAGGGTAATTTTGGGGCACTTTTTGTCTTTTGCCTTAGTACCAGATCATGCCTTGCCATGAATCTACTGCACCAGGATATAGTGGCCTTAAAATTGTTGCTGTGATCTGGGTTAGATTTGGCCCACTGAAGTGCAAACAAGCGTATTGTATTTCGTGTCACCACATAACCGTTTTGGCGATGTTGAGCCACCATGTCTGCTACATGTTTTTCGAGTTCTGGCCAGTGTGGGGTACCTCTTCTTAATGCACACTTACCCCTTGGCATACTCTTTAATGCTTTCTCATTTGATTTCCAGTCCCAAACCATCTTTTCTGTTACTCCATATTGTCTTGCAGCAGCACAATTATCATTTTCCTTAGCAAAGTTTATAACATTCAGTTTAAAATTTGCATCATACTTCTTTCTTTTGGCTGGTGCCATGATAGGGATGATAGGGGTTTGACTGGTCGACATTTTCTACGCTGTACTGTACAATGGTGCAGTATTGTGGTTGGCTGTTGGCTGTATACAAAGCCTGATTTGATTGGTCCCTACTCCCTGTTTGCCCGCCCTGTCACTATAGCAGTCCGGTCCACCCTTGCATCAGCATCTCCCTGGGACCTCACTAGTGCACAAGTGCGAGCTCTTCAACATTCTAACAGGCACCATGATAGCGCAAAATCGCGAATCTTCAATGCATATGTAAAGAAATATACGGTAACCGGAATTTACCACACTTGCAAAATCGCATAACAGCTAAATCGCATAACAGCCGAGCATATACCCAGCAGTGCTGCTGATGCCTGAACGGTATGTGGAATGAAGTGGGCGGGCATCGGGAGGCCACTATGGCACGGGGCAAGCACTATGGGCAGTCTATCTGAAGTGTACCTGGCATATAAGACGACCCCCCACTTGGAGGCATATTTTTCAGGGCCAAAAAATCGTCTTATACGCCGGCAAATACGGTAAGTCACCTACAAGGGAGTGCCCATAGGACTGTCAGCTGATTTCTCAATATAAACTATTTAGGCCAGAAGGAAGTGGTATGAAATATTCAAGTGATGGATAACAAGAACATACAACCAAGATTACTCTACTCAGAAAAGCTATAATTTAGAATTGAAGGTTAGATAAAGAGCTTCACAGATGAGAAAAAGCTAAAGTAGTTCACCACCAAACCAATATTATGTGAAATGCTGAAGGGTATTCTCTAAGAAGAGGAAGAAGAAAAAATAAAGATAAAAAATATGAACAACCAATTGACAACAAATACATATCTATCAACAATTGAATCTAAAAATCAAATGAATAAAAATCTGATGAACAGAATAAACTGGTGTTTATTATAAAATCAGGGGCATGGAAATGGAACCGACAATTTTTAGGGGGAAGAGATGCGGGGAAGTACCAGAAGAGATTAGAGCAGACAATGATCTTATATGCACATATGCATTACCTATGGACACAGACAATAGGGTGGTGAGGGCCTGGGATTGGGTGAGAACTGGATGAAGGAAGCTAAGGGGGGGTGAGGAAAGATGGACATCTATGATAATGTCAACAATAAAGACAAATAAATAAATAAGTAGTCAAAGAAACGAATAGACATTTCATCAGAGAAGATAAAGAAACTGCAATAAGCAAAGGAAAAGATGTTCAATATCATTAGATATTAGAGAAATGCAAATCAATGCGATTTCACTTCATACTCACTAGAATGGCAATAATAATAATAATAATAATAATAATTTTATAAAAACACAGAAAATAACAAGTGTTGGTGAAGATGTGGAGAAATAATCAGACATTGCTGGTAAGATTGTAAATGGTGTAACTTCTTTGGAAAACAATTTGGTAGTTCCTCAATCAACTAAACACAGTTATTATATGACTTGGCAATTCCATTCCAAAGTATATATCCAAACAAATTAAAAGCAGGTATTCAAACAAAAACTTGTACATGAAAGTTCATAACAACACTATTCATGATAATCAAAAATAAAAGCAACCCAAATGTCTATGAGCAGAAGATTGGATAAACAAAATGTGATGTACTAGTATCGATAAAATGGAATGTTATTCACCCATAAAAATGAAGTACATATCTATATATCACATGGATAAACCTTGAAAACATTTAGCTAAGTAACAGAAGCCAAGCACAAAGAGCTACATATTGTATTATTCTATTTATATGAAATGTCCCCTATAGGAAAATCTATAGAGAATGAAAGCAGATTAATGGTTGCCAGGGGCGGGAGAGAGGAAGAGTGGGTATGACAGTTAATAGATATGGGGTTTCCTTTTGGGGTAATGAAAATATTCCGAAATTTGATAATGCTGATTATTGCACAACACTGAGAATATAATAAATATCACTGAGTTATATGCTTTAAGATAGTATATTCTTATATCAATTTTACCTCAATTAAAAAACAACAACTTACCAGTGAATGGCATAGTAATAGTGGATGTAGGGCTGAGTCTTTCTGGACTCCTAGGTCTTCAAGGGACTAACAAGTAAAATAATACTAGAATGAAGGTGCTCTAACATATACAAAGCTGCTTGGGGGCCAACACCACCTGGGATGCTAATGGTAGAGCTTTCCAATAGTCTTAGTAGAGGATTGATTAATTCATTATCATTTTTTGAGTGCCCCTTTAACATCTGCCATTATGCTGGGTTAGGAATTCAATAAAAGACAAAAACAGATGCTATCCAACTCTCATGATACTTGCTTTTATGGCAGAGACAGACATTAATTACAACTACCTGCAGACTGAGATAGGTGCTATGAATAAAGGAACACTTTTCTGTGAGAGTGCAGAATACAAAGAGTTAACCCACATTAGAGGTCAGGGAAGACTTCCTTCTGAGAATATTTCTTGAACTGAGCTCTGTGGACTGGATAGGGGAGGTGAGAAAGCTGTCTAAGAAGAGGGACCAGAATGTTTAAAACCTATAGCAGGAGGAAACATGACATTCAAGGTCATGAAAAAGGTCACTGTGGTTGATACCTGCTGCATAAGGGTGAGATGAGGCTGGAGAGTCAAACGGGGTCTGTTAAGGTCTCCTATATATAGGTCCTGGTAAAGACCATATTCCTTATCCTATGGGTATGGTAACTGGGTAGAGAGAAGGTAGGAGATGGTTACCTTGTTCCTGACAGTCAAGAAAAGATTGGAGAGGAGGATGAGTGAATGTGGAGACTACAAAGGAACCTATTGCAGTTATGCAGATATAACTTCCAAGGTAGAGATAGAGAAAGAGATAGAGATAGATAGAGATAGAGATAGAGATAGAGATAGAGATAGAGATAGAGATAGAGATAGAGATAGAGATAGAGATAGAGTGAAACAGAGTTAGACCTATAGATTAAGATGGGGATAGGCAGGAAAAGAAGATGGCCAAGGCAAACTGACCCTTTCACAAAGGCATAAAGGTATTAAAACATGAAGAAAAAGCTGGGGAGTCATACCAGAGTAGATCACTATGTATAACTGATAGAAAGGTGTAGAGGCAGGAGCCAGGGGAAATGGAGAAATCTATAGAAATCAGATCACCATGGCATTCATTGGCAAGTATAGGTCTTATCTTGTTGGATATGGAAAACTGAAGCATTTAAGTTGAGAAATGTGACTGCCAGATCCGTTTTTCAGAGATCATTACCGGGCACGAGCGAATGAATTTAAGGGAAATAAAAGTAAGGTACTCCTGAAGTTAAACAAGGAAACTGATGAGGAGGCTGTTACTACTGCTTCACATGAGAACTACATGAGTGCCTGTAACACACGGTGTCATAATATTGGAGAAATGGGTGGGATTTAAGGCTATTTCTCAGATAGGATCAATTGATAATCATAATGGTCATGATTTGCTAAGCCGATGGCATATCTTCTCTCAAACATTCTCGTGGATTCTTGCCAGTTTAGGGCAGTGGCACAAAAGATGCCATTGGAACGGTTTCTGACAGTATGTTGCTTTCATATTTCTTCCAATTTTGTTGTGATATGGTCAACCATCTAAACTACAAGTTTGAGAAGGGGAGGGATCACATTTTACACTATATTTCATGTCCCACCCCTATTTCTATATTTGCTTCAAAAAATAGTTTAATAAATACTTGAATAAAGAGTACATAAATTTAAAAGGCCAATTTCCAAGTTCATCTGTCACACTACTAACATCAGGGAAAAATATAAACATATTAAACACTTATGGAATCTAAAGTCTTTCCTGGTAAACCTACTGATATTTCAACTACCTTTTAAGACAAAATCCTGTCCTTATACTGCTTGTGTTGCGTAAGAATCTGTCCTATTTATCATCAAGGTATATTGGTTTTGATTGGTATTCTACTGTAAAACCTGTTGTATGTGCATAGTGGCTGTAGGTTAGTATGTGATTTACATGAGTCTGAATGAAACTATCTCAGGTTCAAAATACCTATGAAGAGAATATCTCACTAACAGCCAAGTAATATGAATGCAAAATTTTCCCTGAACTTGTACATATTGCATTAACTCTATCTCCAGAGTTCTTCAACACAACGAAGGATTTCCTTGTTTTCTCCCAAAGGACCTGGCTTGTCTGAAATAAATTATATTAATCAGATTTCCTATATTGAAGGACATAAGGAGATCCCATTAGAAAAATTGGTTCTGAGAACTCTTGCTCAGAAAACTTTCCTCTGAGAAAACTTTAGTTAAGACATAATACCCAATAATTGAATCTCTGAACATATTTGGGATGTGAAGAAAGCAATTAAACTGGTAATTCAGAGCTTAGGACTTACATTACTAGTATTTAAGGCTTAATAAAGGCTTTAGCAAAGAACAATTAGATAAAGTCTTAGAAAAAATCAGAGAAAAGAAAAAAGTTTGATATGTGAATACTAAATTTTGTGTGTGTGTGTGTGTGTGTGTGTGTGTGTGTGTGTGATATTATTAGTATAATTAGACTTCTAATTATGACACAAAAATATTGGTCAATCACACAAAATATTTTAGAATTAATTTGTGTAATCTAAGAGCAAAATTATAATTTTTTGCTTATTGAATTTATTGAGTTATACTGGTCAATAAAATTATACTATGTTTCAAATATACAATTCTATAATACATCATCTGCACATTGCATTATGTGCTCACCATTCAAAGTCTAGTCTTCTGTCACCATTTACCCTCTTCACCTTGTCTCCACTTCCCTTTCCTTCTGATAATTGCCATAATGTTGTTTGTGTCCACGATTGTTTTTTTTTTTTACTTAATTTCTTCACCCATTTCACCCAGCTCCCACAGGTCCCCTTCCCTTCTGACAGCTGTCAGTCTGTTCTCTGTATCTATGGGTCTCTTTCTATTTTGTTTCTTTATTTTGTTCATTAGATCCCACATATAAGTGAAATCTAGTAGATCATTTCATTTCATGACCTAAGGCTACTTTGAAGTTACCGCCTTTCCTGTTGGTGATTTAGTAGAAGTAGAGAGAAATGGGAGAAGATGGTGGGAGAAACTGACAAGAAAGGAGTAAGAAGGAAAAATAAGGCTCAGAGAATATATGGAGATGTATGGAATGTTTTGGGGCTAGAATTCTCCATCTGTCTCTCCAATTTACTTTTTATTCTCCTGTGCCTGGCTTTGTGTCCCAAAGGAGGTGGAAAGTTATTCCTGAACTGCATTAGTAAGGTCCTTTGTTTTTTGTCTTCCGGTTTTCTTCTGTCTAGCAGCTGAAACTCTGATGCACCAGCAGAGCCCTTTGTGTGTATGTTTGTGGGAGGGGGTGCAGAGGGAGGGCGGCGGGAGAAAGGAGGCGGGGGAGAGGGGAAATGAGGTCAGGGTGCCCATTCCCCATGTTGAACTTCCAATTGGCTGAATATCTCCACCTCAGGCCACAGTTCTTCTCTGGGAGGGGGGTCATTTTCTATGGCTAGTTTCCTAGGTTCTGATACCTGCTCCTTTCTCTCCCTCTCTCAGATCCACAGGTATTAGTGGCTCTCCACTATTGCCAGTCTTGGGATCTTTCACCATACTCTGGGGATTTCCCTGAATCTTACTATATCTTTGTAAATGTTCCCCCGTTAATATGCCTCAATTTCCATTTGCAATTACATTTGACATACAATATTATATTAGTTTCAAGTGCACACTCCAATAATTATATATTACATAACTTACTAAGTGGTTATTCAATTATCACACCCCTCTGACATCATATATATTATTAGAATATTATTACTATATTCCCTATGGTATACTTTACATCTCCATGACTATTGTCTAACTATCAATCTTCTTCTCAATCCCTTCACCTTGTTCACTCACCCTCCCAAACTCCCTCCTATCTGGCAACCATCAAATGTTCTCCTTTGATTATAAATGGTAGCTTTGCAGGGTAGAGCAAATTTGATTGTAGGGCCTTGCTTTTCATCACTTTGAATATTTCTTGCCATTCCCTTCTGGCCTGCAAAGTTTCTGTTAAGAAATCAGCTGACAGTGTTATGGCAGCTCCCTTTAAGTAAGTAACTACTTTTCTCATGTTGCTTTCAAGAGTCTCTTTTTGTCTTTAACTCTTAGCATTTTCATTATGATGTGTCTTAGTGGAGGCCTCTCAAGTTCCACTTGTTTGGGACTCTCTTCTTAGACTTGTATTTCTATTTCCTTCACCAAGTAGGAAGTTTTCTGTACTTATTTTATCAAATAGGCTTTCAATTCCTGGAACTCTCATCTCCTTCTGGCACATCCCCATGATGTGAATGTTGGTATGCTTGAAGTTGTCCCAGAGGCTCCCTAGACTATCTTTATTTGGGGGGAATTCTTTTTCTTTTTTTCTATTATGTTTTTTGCTTCCTTATATTCCAAATCACTGATTTGATTATCAGCTTCATCTACTCTGTGGTTGATGTCCTGTCAATTATTTTTCATTTTAGTTAGTGTAGCCTCCATTTTTGACTGGTTCTTTTTTATGGTTTCTCTTTTTCATGCTGAAGTTAAAGTTCTCACTAAGTTCCTTGAGTATTATTATAACCATTGTTTTAACCTTGATATCTGATAATTTGCTTGCCCCCATTTCATTTAGTTCTTTTTCTGGAAAATTTTCCTGTTCTTTCATTTGGGACCTGTTTCTTTATCTTCGTGTTTGGGTTGCTTCCCTATGTTTGTTTCTATGTATTAAATAGAACTGCTACATCTTTTGGACTTAGTAGAGTGGTCTTGTGTAGTAGGTGTCCTATAGGGCCTAGTGTTGCAGCCTCCTCAGTCACCCAGGCTGCGTATTCCAGGTATACTCCTGTGTGGGCTGTGGGTACTATCCTTTTGTAGTTGTGTCTTTAGTGGTATTGACATCACTGGGAGGAATTGACCCCCCAGGATAATTGGCTGTGAGGACCAGTTGTGTCTATAGTAGAGGAGCTTCTGTGCAGGAGCCAATACTTTGGAGCAGGACTTGCTTTAGTAGGACTTTGGTACTCTTTCAGTCCGCCCCTATAGTGTATCACTTGTGGAGGTGATAGAGGTGTAATCCAGTGTGGTCTGAAGCTTCCCACCGGGTGCACTAGCTCTGGGGCCTCCTGAGAGATGCAAGGTCAGCCACTGCCTGTGCCCTGACTGGGACCACTGGGCACAAGCTACAGAGCAGTTGGCAGATGGCTGCTACTTGTGCTGCTCTTGGTGGTGCCCAGCAGAAGCCAAACAGTGAACCAAGGCCAGCTGAAGCTAGTGCCTGGCCTGGGGCCACTTAGCAGGAGCTATGGGGTATGCAGTGACCATATGCTGCTTATTTGAGAGATTTTAGGGAAGTCTAACGTTGAGGGCAAGAGAGGCTACTTTTATAGAAAAGCCACTGGAAATGGCTTGGGAGGGCCTGCAAGTTGGGTGGGGCAAGATCTCAGGCAAACACTAGGATGGGACAAAGAGTGTGAACCAGGTTAATGGAGACTTCGATATGTTGGCTGCCTGCTGGTTCTGTGGTGCGGGTGTCTCAGAAAAGAAATAATATTCTCTGCCGGCACTTTAGTCTGTTAGAAAGCTGACAACTGACACCCACCCCCAGCTCTCATTCTAATGCCAGACAATTCAGTTGCTCCCTGTATGCTCCTGGTTCCCTTTAAGCTGCTGCCCAGTGCACTGGAGCTCAGAGAGAGTCTGAGTAAGTCCATGCCTGCGCCCTTTAAGAGGAGCTGCCTGGGACTCCCACAGACTCTGTGTCACTTAGCCAAAATCCACACTGGTTTTTATAGCCAGAAGTTATAAAGGATTTCTCTTCCTGGCTCTGGAATCCTGGGCTGGGTGACCTGCTGTGAGGCTGGAACCCCCCTTACTCCTCAGGAGGGACCTTTGCAGCTGAGATATTCCTCACAATTTTTATTCACCATACACGAGTGTGGGACCAGCCCGTTCCATGTTTCCCTATCCCTTCTACCAGTCTCGACAAGGCTTCTTTAAATCCTTAGTTGTAGGACTTCCATTCAGCTAGATTTTAGGTGGTTCTGAATGATCATTATTCTGTAGTTAGTTGCAATTTTTATGTAGTTGTAAACAGAGTCAAGTAATACATTTACCTAAGTTACCATCTTGACCAGAAGTTCAAGTTCCATTTGAATGTACCATCAGCTTCTTGCTGGGATCCTTGACTGCTAATATAATTGTCCTTTAATACAAGTGTTCCACTAAACTCTGACAAGATGATCTTGAGAAATCCCAAGGAGATAGGGTAACAATTTTTACTGGCCTTTTTCCTTGGCCTTAGTAATGAAAAAGTGAATGGATGTTTAAAATATAATCTGTAGTTCATTATTGATGGGATAATGTTTCTTTTCTTAGTACTCACTCTCCTCTGGCAAGCCCAGATCTCCAATTAACTATAAACAAAATTATGAAACTACTTTATGAATTAAGTTTTGAGCATCTTAAGTTTGAGATGCCTGAGGGAGATCTAGTAATAATAGTTTCTAAGTGTTCAAAGATGAAATTGTTTGCCACTGGAGACAGTGAGTTCCACATTGTAGGAGTGTTTAAGCAGATGCTGGAAAAGCAATGGATTGGTTGTTGAACTTGCTGACTTACGGATCTTTTCCAATGTGTACTTTTAAGATTCTTTGCTTTATGTTATATGGTCTATCATAATAATATTGATTATGAAAATATTGACGATTAAGTTAGATATTTTAATATGACAAATAGTGCACAAACAATATACATACAGACTTTTAAGCACAAAAATCTTAGAGAAAATTTACCTTCAGTATAACATGATGAAAACTTTGGTCTTTGGAGACAATTAAACCTCTGCTTCAATCCTAGGTCTCAGTGAAAATCTATGTGTCTTATGGAATGTTTTCTTACATCTTTCTCATAGAGACAGGGTAAATATTCAGGGAAGGAACACATGAGACAAATCTAGGTTTCCCAACATGTTACTCCTCTTTGAGTTATCATCATCATTAAAATTTCCTTTCTGCTATATTAATTTACAGTGCAAAGGTAAGTAAGAATGCACTGAAGAATTCCTTTTAAAACTCATAGCTAACATCAGACTCAACAGATAAAATATGAAAGCATTTTCTCTAAGATCAGGGACAAGATAAGGATGCTTACACTCACCACTGTTATTCAACATAGCATTGGAAGGTATAACCAGAGCAGTATGGCAAGAAAAAAAAAAGGAAGCATCCAAATTGAAAAAAAAGAAGTAAAACTGTCCCTATATTCATATAAAATGATGTTATATAGAGAAAACTCTAAAGACTCCACTGGGTACTGTTAGAAATAAATCAGTAAATTGCAGAAGACAGAATCAATATATAAAAATCTGGTGCATTTTTGCACACCAACAATGAACTATAATAAAAAGAAATTAAGGAAACAATCCCATTTACAGTTGCATCAAAGAGAATAAAATAACTAAAAATATATTTTACCAAAAAGATGAAAGCTCTATATATTGAAAACCATAAGACATCGATGAAAAAAATTGATGACATAAATAGATGGAAAGATATTTTATGCTCATGGACTGAAAGAAATAATGTTAAAATGCTTACGCTACCCAAAGTAATATACAGATTCAATGCAATCTTTACAATATTCAAAGCCATTTTTCACAAAAATAGAACAATCCTAAAATTTGTATGGAATCACAAATGACCCCAAATTGACAAAGCAATCTTGAAAAAAAAAGTTGAAGGCTTTTTTCTCCCTGACCTAAAACTATACTACAAGGCTATAGAGATCAAAACAGTACGATATTGGCATAAAGAAGACACATAGATATATGTAATGGAATAGAGAGCCCAGAAATAAACCCATACTTTATATGATCAATCTATGACAAAGAAGGTAAACATATACAATGAGGTAAAGACAGAATGTTCAACAAATAGTTCTGGGAAAACTGGCTAGTCACCTGTGAAACTATGAAACTAGGCTACTATCTTACACAGAACACAAAATTAACTGAAAATGGTTTAAGACTTGAATGTTAGACCTGAAACCATACACTTTCTAGAACAGAAAGGAGGCAGTAAGCTCCTTGACATAAGTCTTGGCAATGAATTTTTGCTCTGACTCCAATAAATAAATAAACAAACAAACAAACTAAAAAATAAACAAGTAGAAATACATCGAATGAAAAAGCTTCTATACAGCAAAGGAAATAATAAACAAAATTCAAAGGCAAACTATTAAACAGGAGAAAATATTTGCAAATTATATATCTGATAAGGGGCTAATATCCAAAGTATATAGAGAACTCATTCAACTCAAGATCAAAAAGTTAAAATAAAAATTGATTAAAAAATGAGCAGAGAACCTGAATAGATATTTTTCAAAAGAAGACATACAGATAGCCAACAAACACATAAAAGATGCTCAGCATCACTGATCAGATAAATACAAACCACAATGAGGTATCACCTCACACTTGTTAGAATGGCTGTCATAAAAAAGACAAGAAATAACAAGTATTGCAAAGAGAAAAGGGAACCATCATTCATCGCTGGTGGGAATATAAATTGGTGCAGTCACTGTGGAAAACAATATTGAGGTTCCTCAAATTGTTAAAAATAAAGCTACTATATGAACCAGCAATTCCACTTTTGGGTACTTATACAAAGACGACCAAAGACAATAATTCAAAAGATACATGTACTTTCATGTTCATTACATGATTATTTATAATAAAAAGATACAAAAACAACTTAAGTGCCAATCAATGGATGAATAAAGAAGATGCAGTATACACCAGTGTGTGTGTGTGTGTAATAGAATATTATTAAGCCATAAAAAAACAAGGCCCAGCCGGTTTGGCTTAGTGGATAGAGCATTGGGGTGAGAATTATATAAAAAGAGGAATCTTGCCATTTGGTACAACATGGAGGGGTCTCCTTGAGGACATTATGATAAGTGAAGTAAGTCAGATAAAAACAAATACCCTATGATTTAACTTAAATGCGGAATCTAAAACAAACAAGCCATGCTCATAGATACAGAGAACAAACTGGTGGTTTCCAGAGTTAAGGGAGTGTGGGGCAGGGTAAAATGTGTAAAAGGAATCAAAAGACACAAATGTCAGTTAGAAAATAAATGTCATGGGGATGTGATGTACAGCATGTGACTATTCTATCTAATAAAAGAGTAACACGCAAATTAGCCATCACTCCACTATGCCCACCAGCCATGCCCACCAGCAAATCAGAGCAAGTATGCAAGTTCACCCCAACCAAGATGGCTGAAGCCATAGAGAGCTGGAGGGAAGCTTGGGTTTCCCTGGCAATGGAGGAAGCTAAGCTTTCCACACACCCTGGTGGGACCAGGCCTCCACTCAAGGATACAAAGTTTCAATTATAGAAGATAAATAAATTCAAACAGAAATGGCAATAGCCACTGAACTGGAAGAACAGGAGGCGAGGGTTGCCCCTGGCAATGGAGGAAGACCAGCTTCTGCAGCCCTGGCCAGCTTAGGCCTTAATTTCAGGCTACAAAATTTCAATTATAGAAGATACATAAATTCCAACAGAAATGGCTGTGGCCATGAAGCAAGCAGGAGGCTTGGCTCCACTCCAGGCTACAAAGTTTCAATTGTAGAAGATAAATAAATTCCAGATACCAGGACCTCCACTTGGGTCGCTGGGGGGCGTGGCTGGCCTGAAACCCACCACAGGCCCCTCACCCAGGCCGCCCCACACCTCAAGGGAACCCCCAACCCCCGATATGGGACACCCTTCAGGGCAAACCAGCCAGCCCCCATCCATGTACCAGACCTCTATCCTATCTAATAAAAGAGCAGTATGCAGATTGACCATCACTCCAACACACAAGATAGCTGCCCCCATGTGGTCAAAGATCCTGCCCCCCATATGGACACAAGATGGCCACCACAAGACAGCCAGCAGGGGAGGGCAGTTGGGAGGGACCAGGCCTGCAAGGGAGGGCAGTTGGGGGCAATAAACCCTGTAGAGGGGGGACAGTTAGGGGTGACCAGGCTGGCGAAGGAGAAAAGTTGGGGGCAAACAGACTGGCAAGGGAGCAATTAAGACATCAATCAGGCTTGCAGGCATAAGCGGGTAGGGGCAATCAGGAAGTCAGGCAGCCGAGCAGTTGGGAGTCAGCAGTCCTGAATTGTGAGAGGGATGTCCGACTGCCCATTTAGGCCCGATCCCAGTGGGGTCCCAGAGTGTATCGAGGGGTCCCAGATTGAAGAGGGTGCAGACTGGGCTGAGGGACCCCCCCTCCCCATACACGAATTTTGTGCACCAAGCCTCTAATAGTTAATAATAATGAATTGAAGGTTTGAAAGTTGCTAAGTGAGGTCTTGGCTCATGTCAGAGGAGATGCTTGGGATAGGGGACCCACGGGCGACCTCACTTCCTGACCATGGAGCCCAGCGGAACCTTGCAACCAGGCAGCTACATTCTATAACTGCCCCTTCCCGTCTCAATTGGTTAGAGGCACTGGAGAGGACACCATGTTTTCTTGTTGTCTCCCCGTGTCACGACGTCCAGGCCTCAAGAGAGGCAGCGATGAGAGAAGATTCCGAATTGGCCGCTTCTGGTTGAGGACTCCACGCAGACCCGTGTCACCGTCCACACAGGTGGAGTCCGAGGTAACACAGGGAGGCCCAGGGTGGTTGTGTGAGGGCCAGGCCACCACTCTGGCCCCACCTGAGCAGCCCGATGTCCGTGTGTGTGTGTGTGTGTGTGTGTGTGTGTGTGTGTGTGTGGTGGGGTGTTCAGGTGGAGAGAACCTGCCTGGAACAGGAATAGGTTGGGTTGTTAGGACCAGTCATGTTCGCACCCAGGTCAAGGCTGGCTGGGTGGACGTGGAGTGTGGGTGGCGCCCTCTGCCCGAGGTCTGTCCTGAGCCCTGGAGGTGACCCTCATTTCCCCTGGGAGGAGGTCTGTGCAGACACAGGGCTGGGTCTGATCCGGGAGCAGAAGGTCCAGTGGGCAGAAGCAGCAGCAATGAGGGCCAGGTAGGACTTAAGGCCTCTGAATAGGCTGCCGGTCACTGTCATTGCAGAGTTCAACCCAGGTCAAAGAGGAACATCAGCGGGTTGTTGAAGACCCCAGCTCCGCCTTCACCACTGAGGCGCAGCTGGGTAATAGTACTGAGGGCCAGAGCGGGCCCCAAGTTCATACGGCCAGCAGGGGGGCTGGGAAACCATGGCCCTTTAGTGCCCGGAGATGGAGTCCTCCCCAGAAGGCCATCAAGTTCCGCAAACCTCCATCTTGGAAGGCGCTCAATCAGCAAAGGATCGCACTTCGTAACTCCTTTCTGGAGTCGCCCAGTTTTCAGAAGAGGTTCCCAATGTGCGATGCCTACCTGAAGCCCCAGGACCACGTCCCGCACACCGGGCCAGAGGACCTGCAGCCCCAGAGGGCAGAGCCCGAGGGTGAGGAGGAGGAGGAGGTGTGGGTGGGCTAGGAGGTGGGCATGGGCTAGGTGCATTCAAGCTTATGGGGAGGGCTCAGCACCAGATATACAGGGAGCACCCCAGACACTGGCCAGGGGCAGAGCCCAGCCTCAGACCACCCACCTGCTGGACTGTCAGCGAGGAGGGCGTCCTGTGGTGGGTCCTGGGCTGTGGCTTCTCTAGAAGGCTCTGGCCTGTGTTCTATCCTGGGAGGTGGAGGGGGTGAAGTGGGCACAAGGGAATGCAGGCATGTGGGCGATCTTTTCTCCTCTCCCAACCCAGCACCGGCCCAGGAGGCGGAGGAGGCTCCTGCAGAAACACCTGAGGTCCACACAGAGGCATCTGATGAGGCGTTTGATGAAGAGCCGGATGCGTGGGCACCTCCAGAGGTGCAGACACCGCCATCAGCCTCTCCTGTGGTAGCTGTGGAGCCGGGGCCTGCCTGTGAGACACCTGCAGACAAGACCGAGGCCCCACCCAGTATGGATGAGGAGCCCTCCCTGGAACCAGCCCTGGGTCTCCCCAAGTCCCAAAGCCAAGGCCTCAAGAAAGGCAGGATTAAGAGTAGGTTCCTTAGTGCCCGAAAATGGTTCAGGACGCAGCACAGACCCGTGTCGCCCTCAACACAGTTGGAGCCAGAGGTAAGACAGGGAGGCCCAGGGTGGTTGTGTGAGGGCCGGGTCACCCCTCTGACCCCACCTGAGCAGCACGATGGCCCCTCCCTGTGTGTGTGGTTCATAGAGAAAGAGCCTCAGCAGGAACAGGCTGAGGAGGGTCAGAGGCCAGATACTTTCACACCCCAGGTCAAGGCTGGCTGGGTGGACCTGAAGTGTGGGTAGCCCTCTGTCCGAGGTCTATCCTGAGCCCTGGAGGTGACCCTCATTTCCCCTGGGAGGAGGTCTGTGCAGACACTGGACTGGGCCTGATCTGGGAGCAGAAGGTCCAGTGGGCAGAAGCAGCAGCGACTAGGGCCTGGCAGGGTTTGTGGTCTCTGGACCGGTTGCTGGTTACTGTCATTGCAGAGCTCAACTCGGGTCTTAGAGGAACATCAGGGAGTCGATGAAGACTCGGGCCCCGCCTCCACCACCGAGGGCCAGCTGGGTCATAGTACCCAGGGCAAGTGCAGGCGTAAAGTGCATTTCGCCAGCTGTGGTTCTGGAGAACCAGGGCCCTCGAGTGGCCAGATATCGCCTTCTGCTCAGAAGCAGACCAGGTTCGGGAGGTCTCCAACCTGGAAACAAAAGAAGGATAGAGTTTTAAGCTCTATGCTGAATCCAATTTTCAAGCCCTTTCTGGAGTCGCCCAAGGTCTCCAGGAGGTTCCCAGCATTTAACTACTTGACGCCAAAAACCCATGGTAAATACAAAGGACCAGATTACCTGGTGCCTGAGGACGACGAGCTAAAGGGTAAGAAGGTGGGAGGAGAATGGTGAGGGAGGAGGTGCATGTGAGCTTATGGGGAGGGCTCAGTGCCAGGCACACAGGGAGCACCCCAGAGCCTAGCCAGGGCAGAGCCCAGCCTCAGACCACCCACTGGCTGGAATGTCAGCGAGGAGGGCATCCTGTGGTGGGTCCTGGGCTGTGGCTTCTCAGGAAGACTCTGGCCTGGGTTCTATCCTGGGGGTGGGGCTCCGGGGAACTGGACAAAAGGAAATGCAGTGATGTGAGTGATATTTTCTCCTCTCACAACCCAGTGCCAACCCAGAAGGTGGAGGAGCCTCCTGCAAAAACACCTGAAGGCCAGACAGAGGCGTCTGATGAGGAGTCTGATGAAGAGCTTGAGGCATGGACACCTCCAGAGGTGCAGCCACCTCCATCAGCCTCTCCAGTGGCAGATGTGGAGCTGGGGCAGGCCTTGGAGGCACCTTCAGACATGACTGAGGCCCCACCTTCCCTGGATGGGTTACTGGTAACTGTCATTGTATTTTTTTTTCCGAGAAGCTGCTCTAATTGGGTATTTTTTTCCATCTTGTTTTCTAGCTCACTGGTGCAGTCCTCTGCTTCTTCTAGTCTACCCTTAATGCTTTCTATTGAGTTCTTCATAGTAGTAAAGTCATTTTTCATTACTTCTTGGTTCATCTTCATTTCCTCTTGGTTCATCTTCATCACCTCTTGGTTCTTATTCATCTCGTCAAATTTGTCTTCCATGCTTTTTAGCCATCTTATGATCATTATTCTCAATTCTTCCTCCGGTAGGTTGCTTGTCTCTAACTTGTTTACTTCCTTTTCTGGTGATGCCTGCTTTTCTTTCATGTGCCAGCTATTTCTTTGTCTCTCCGTGGTCTCTCTTTTCAGGATGTCTGCTTATGTATTTGTCATTCTCCTGTGTTAATTTAAGGCACACACACAAAAAACACTACTAGTACAAAACAAAAGGCACTGAACTGAAATGTATTTGCGATATTAATAACCTCTAGTAATTCTAACCTCTAGAGAAAGACAAATTAGGGGATAGAAGAGAAAGAAGGAAAGTAACAAAAAAGATGAGTGATGAATAAAGAGATAGAAAGAAGGAAAAAAAAGTAGTGTTGAAATTCAATTTGGAAATAGGGGGAAAAAAGGAGGGATAGAGAGAGACAAAAAGCAGAATAAGAGAGAAAAGGGGAACAAACTATGTATCTGTGGAAAAAATTACAATACAACAACTACTGATCGCAGCAAATGTGTGCAACAGTACTTGAAGATTAATACAAACTACAATACCCACTAATATCAAGCAAGACATGGATAAACAGAAGAAAATAATAAACATACAAAGCAATTAAAAATACTAAGAAACAATAACAACAAAAGAATAAGCATATCAATCTCATTAAAAAGCATAAATATTCAATATAATCAACATTCATGCAGACAACCACCAAAGGACAGAGAGGAAAACAGTTTTTTTTTAATAGTTAAGATTGCAAACATAGTGGTTTCTATGAACTTGGACCAGGGAATTGAAAATTAGTTATTTAAGTCGGGTGAAAATTTTATCAGGGGTGTACAGAAAAAATAGGGAAAAACTAAAGCAGGAAAATGTTAAGATAAACAGGAGACAAAAAGGGGAAAAGTTAGGAAAAGAGTGAAGGCATAAGGTCCAGTTGAGATAGGGTCGAACCATGCCATAGTAGAGATGAAAATGGAAAGAAGACGACTAATCCCAATGTAAAATAAAGAGAAAATAAAATGGTACTTAAAAAAAAGAAAAAGGAAAGAAAAAATGCAAAATAGCAGTATTAATCATGATTGAAACTAAAATTGTAATAATTGAACAGGTAAAATAAAGTGAGGAAAAATTCATTTCTTCAGTAAAAGATATAAAAAATGAAAATGAAATTAAAAAAAGAAAGATTAGCATAAAATGTGCAGTAGTGTTCATTCACTTCCTCTGTTATTCTATTTGGCACGCATTTTTCTCAGTCCAGACAGTATGGCAGTTCCTGCATTCCACGGCACCTCAGTTTTGTAAGCTAGTCCTTAATTTTAAGTAGGCTATTTCTTAGGTATTTGTGTCTGTTGATTTTTGATTAATTAAAAGAAATATAAAAAAAGTCAGTTTCTAATTCTACCCCTAGGTGGCAAGTGTTTCTGGATTGACTTCCCTGTCTTTTTGGCTGCTCAAGCCTTTTTCTTTTCTATGGCACGCTCTATGGTTTGTCCAGATATGCTGCTTTAGTGCTTTCTCCCAGATGGTCCCTTCCAGTTCTGATCCCCTGATTTAAGGAAGGCAATTTCCCCGTGCAGTCTCCCAGGATATGCCAAACTGGCCAGTCCTTCCCTAGTACTCAGAAACAAGGGGATGAAGGGGACCAGACACAGGAAGGGTCTTCGCCAAGGTGTCCTGATGTTCTGATTTTGACAGGACAGTCATGATTCTTAACTAATTGTCCCCTATCCATTGGATTATTGAGAAAGCCTGGATTTTTGGGAAGATCACTCAAAACCCACCCAAGGGTCTTGCAGCACAGGAATCACTCTGTTAAGATCCACCCTGGCTGTGTATCCATGGCAGCCGCTGCTGCCACCACCACTGCTGCTGCAGCAGGGACCCAGGTCCCTCACATTATTCCCTGCAAACTCTGACCTTTCCGAGGGTGATTGAAGAATTCCCTTGAAACCAAGTTTTTGCAACGATTGGGCCTCACAGCTGTTCGGTGGTCTCCACTGTTGTGGGTGTTTCAGGCCTCAGATAAGATCCTCTTTTCTTTGTAAAATGCAGTAGTTTTCCCTCTGAGCCCTTAGCTCCGGGGGAGGTCTCTGCAGCAGTGCGGGCTGCTTGGTCAGAAAATCCTGTCCTGCAGACCCTTACCTTCTCTTAGAGTTCTACTACTAATTAGCTTGCCCACTCAAAATCCCCAAGTGACTCTGAGACGCTCCTTCTATCCGATTTTGGACTAGCCTCAGAACAGGTGCCTCCGTTCAGGGGACATTTTGTCTCTCCCGGTCACTGTCATTATAGAGCTCAACTGGGATCATAGAGGGACATGAGGGAGTCGAAGAAGATCTGGGCCCCGCCTTCCCCACTGAGGCATCTGATGTGGAGTTAAATGAAGAGCTGGAGGCCGGGACACCTCCAGAGGTGCAGCCACCTCCATCAGCCTCTCTGGTGGCAGCTGTGGAGCCGGGGCCGGCCTTGGAGGCACCTGCAGACATGACTGAGGCCCCACCCCCCCTGGATGAGGAGCCCTCTCTGGAACCTGCCCTGGGTCTCCCCGAGTCCCAAAGCCAAGGCCTCAAGGTAGGCAGCGATGAGAGAAGATTCTGCATTGGCCGCTTCTGATTCAGGGCTCCTTGCAGACCCGTGTCGCCCAAAACACATTTGGAGCCAGAGGTAACATAGGGAGGCCCTGGTTGGTTTTATGGAGGCCAGACTATCCCGCTGACTCAACCTGAGCAGCTCGATGTCCCCTTTTGTGTGTGTGTGTGTGTGTGTGTGTGTGTGTGTGTGTGTGTGCAACTGGGTTCACATTGAAAGGGCCAAAGCAGGAACATGCTGAGGAGGGTCCGAAGCCTGGTAGACCAGCCATGTTTACACCCTGGGTCAAGGTTGGCTGGGTGGATGTGAAGTGTGGGTAGCCCTCTGCCCAAGGTCGTTCCAGAGTCTTGTAGGCGACCCTCATTTCTCCTGGGAGGAGGTCTGTGAGACTCTGGGCTGGGCCTGATTCAGGAACAGAATGTCCAGTGTGCAGCAGCAGTAGTGACTAGGGCCTGGCAGTGTTTGATGTCTTTGGACCGGTTGCCTGTTACTGTCATTGCAGAACTCAACTCGAGACATGGAGGGACATCAACGAGTCCATGAAGTGCCAGGCCCCGCCTTCACCACTGAGGCATCTGGTGAAGAGTCACATGAAGAGCTGGAGGCCTTGGCACCTCCAGGGGTACAGCCCCCTCCATCAGCCTCTCTGGTGGCAGCTGTGGAGCCGGGGCCTGCCTTGGAGACACCTTCACACATGACTGAGGCCACACCTGACTTGGACGGGTTGCTGGTAACTGTCATTGCATTTTTTTCCCAGAAGCTGTTCTAATTGGGTATTTTTTCCATCTTGTCTTCTATCTCACTGATGCGTCCTCTGCTCCTTCTAGTCTACTCTTGATGCTTTCTATGGAGTTCTTCATAGAAGTGAAGTCATTTTTCATTTCTTCTTGGTTCATCTTCATTTGCTCTTGGTTCTCATTCATATGGTCAAATTTGTATTCCATGCTTTTTAGCCATCTTATAATAATTATTCTCAATTCTTGCTCTGGTAGGTTGCTTGCCTCTAACTTGATTACCTCCTTTTCTGGTGATGTTTGCTTTTTTTTCATGTGGGGGCTATTTCTATGTCTCTCCACGTTCTCTCTTTTCAGGATGTCTGCTTATGTAGTTCTCTTTCTCCTGTGTTAATTTAAGGCACAAAATAAAACACTACCAGTACAACACAAAAGGCACTGAACTGAAAAGTATATGTGATATTAATAACCTCTAATAAAGCTGACCACTAGAGAAAGTCCAATTAGGGGATAGGAGAGAAAGAAGAAAAGTAACAAAAAAGATGAATGATAAATAAAGAGATAGATAAAAGGGAAAAAAGTATTGTCGAAATTAAATTGGGAAATTAGAAAAAGAAAAAGGAGAGAGAGCGAGAGAGATAGAGAGAGGGAGAGAGAGAAAGAGCAGAATAAGACAGAAAAGGGGCACAAAGTATATATCTGTGAGAAAATTCCAATACAACAACCACTGATCCCAGCAAATGCCAGCAACAGTACATGAATATGAATACAAACTATAATACCCGCTAAAATCAAGCAAGACATGGATAAACAGAGAAAATATCAAAATAGAAAGCAATTAAAAAATACTAAGCAACAATAACAAAAAAAGAATAAGCATACCAATCTAGTTAAAAATTATATAAATTCAATATAATCAACATTCACACAAACAACCACCAAAGGACAGAGAGGAAAACAGTGTGTGTGTGTTTTTTTTAATAGTTAAGATAGCAAATAGAGTGGTATGTATACACTTGGAACAGGAGATTGGAAATTAGTTATATAAGTGGGGTAAAATTTTTAGCAGGGGGTATACAGACAGAATAGGGGAAAACTAAAGCAATAAAGCATTAAGATAAATAGGAGACAAAAAGGGGAAAGGTTAGAAAGAGAGTGATGGCTGAAAGTGGAGTTGATATAGGGTTCAAACATGCTATACTAGAGATGAAAATAAAAAGAAGACGACTAATCCCAATGTAAAATAAAGAGAAAATAAAGTGATACTTAAAAAAAGAAAAAAAAAGAAAGGGAAACAAAAAAAATGCAAAATAGTAGTATTACTAATATTGATTGAAACTAAAGACTGTAATAATTGAAAAGCTAAAATCAAGTGAGGAAAAAAGGAAACATTTCTTCAGTAAATCATATAAAAACTGAAAATATAATGAAAAATAGAAAGATTAGCATAAAAAATGTGCAGTAGTGGTCATTCACTTCTTCTGTTATTCTATTTGGCATTTTTTTTTTCAGTCCAGACAGTATTGCAGTTCCCTGCGTTCCACTGCACCTCAGTTTTGTAAGCTAGTCCTTAATTTTAAGTAGGCTATTTCTTAGTTATTTTTGTCTGTTGATTTTTGATTAATTAAAAGTCATATAAAAAAAGTCAGTTTCTAATTCAGCCTCTAGGTGGCAAGTGTTTCTGGATTGACTTCCCCGTCTTTTTGGCTACTCTAGCCTTCTTTCTTTGTCTATGGCAAGCTCTATGGTTTGTCCAGGTAGACTGCTTTGGTGCTGTCTCCCAGATGGTCTCTTCCAGCTCTGATCCCCCGATTCAAGGAAGGCAATCTCCCCCTGCCGTCTCCCAGAATATGCTAAACTGGCCAGTCCTTCCCTAGTACTCAGACATAAGGGGATGAAAGAGACCAGGCACAGGATGGGTCTTCGCCAAGGTGTTCTGATGTTCTCCCTTTGGTGGGACAGTCACGATTTTTAACTATTTGTCCCGCATCCTTTGGCTTTTTAAGGAAGCCCTGATTTTTGGGAAATCACGCCAAACCCAGCCCTGGATCTTGCAGGCATGCGATTCTCTCTGTTGGGATCCACCCTGGCTGTGTATCTATGGCAGCCGCTGCTGCCGCCACCACTGCTGCTGCAGCAGGGACTCAGGTCCCTCACGTTATTCCCTGCAAGCTCTGACCTCTCCGTGGGTGATTGAAGAATTCCCTTGAAGTCACGGTTTTTTGCCCATTGGCCTTCACAGCTGTTCGGTGGTCTCCACTGTTGTAGGTTTTTCAGGCCTCAGATAAGATCCTCTTTTCTTAGTAAAATGCAGTAGTTTTCCCTCTGAGCCCTTAGCTCCGGGAGAGGTCTCTGCTGCAGTGCGGGCTGCTTGGTCAGAAAATCCTGTCCTGCAGACCCTTACCTTCTTTTAGTGTTCTGCTACTCCTTAGCTTTCCCACTCAAAATCCACACATGACTCTGAGACGCTCCTTCTATCTTTGCTGGGACTAGGCTCAGAACATGTGCATCTGTTCAGGGGACATTTTGTTTCTCCCCGTCACTGTCATTATAGAGCTCAACTAAGATCATAGAGGGACATCAGGGAGTCGAAGAAAACCTGGGTCCCGCCTTCCCCACTGAGGCATCTGATGTGGAGTTAAATGAAGAGCTGGAGGCCGAGACACCTCCAGAGGTGCAGCCACCTCCATCAGCCTCTCTGGTGGCAGCTGTGGAGCCGGGGCCGGCCTTAGAGGCACCTGCAGACATGACTGAGGTCCCACCCCCTGTGGATGAGGAGCCCTCTCTGGAACCTGCCCTGGGTCTCCCCGAGTCCCAAAGCCAAGGCCTCAAGGTAGGCAGCGATGAGAGAAGATTCCGCATTGGCCGCTTCTGGTTCAGGGCTCCGTGCAGACCCGTGTCGCCCAAAACACATTTGGAGCAAGAGGTAACATAGGGAGGCCATGGTTAGTTTTATGGAGGCCAGCCTATCCCAGCTCCATGTCCCCTTTTGTGTGCGTGTGTGTGTGTGTGTGTGTGTGTGTGTGTGTGTATGCGCAAGTGGGTTCACATTGAAAGGGCCTGAGCAGGAACATGCTGAGGAGGGTCCGAAGCCTGGTGGACCAGTCATATTCACACCCTGAGTCAAGGTGGCTGGGTGGATGTGAAGTGAGGGTTGCACTCTGCCCAAGGTCGATCCTGAGCCTTATAGGTGACCCTCATTTCCCCTGGGAGGAGGTCTGTGCAGACTCTGGGCTGAGCCTGATCCGGGAGCAGAATGTCCAGTGTGCAGCAGCAGTAGTGACTAGGGCCGGCAGGGTTTGTTGTCTTTGGACCGGTAGCCTGTTACTGTCATTGCAGAGCTCAACTCGAGACATGGAGGGACATCAGCGAGTCGATGAAGTGCCAGGCCCCGCCTTCACCACTGAGGCCTCTGGTGAAGAGTCACATGAAGAGCTGGAGGCCTTGGTACCTCGAGGGCTGCAGCCCACTCCATCAGCCTCTCTGCTGGCAGCTGTGGAGCCGGGGCCAGCCTTGGAGGCACCTGCACACATGACTGAGGCAGCACCTGATCTTGATGGGTTGCTGGTAACTTTCATTGCATTTTTATTCCAGAAGCTGCTCTAATTGGATATTTTTTTCCATCTCATCTTCTATCTCACTAATGTGACCTTTTCTCCTTCTAGTATACACTTGATGCTTTCTATTGAGTTCTTTATAGAGGTGAAGTCATTTTCATTTCTTCTTGGTTCATCTTCATTTGCTCCTGGTTCTCATTCATATTGTCAAATTTGTCTTCCATGCTTTTTAGCCATCTTATGATCATTATTCTCAATTTTTGCTCTTGTAGGTTGCTTGTTTCTAACTTGTTTACTTCCTTTTCTGGTGATGCCTGCTTTTCTTTCATGTGTGGGCTATTTGTTTGTGTCTCCATAGTCTCTCTTTTCAGGATGTCTGCTTATGTAGTTGTCTTTCTCCTGTTTCAATTTAAGGGACAAAATAAAATACTAACAGTACAACACAAAAGGAACTGAACTGAAATTTATATGCCATATTAATAATCTCTAATAAAGCTGTCCACTAGAGAAAGACAAATTACGGGTTAGGAGAGAAAGAAGAAAAGTAACAAAAAAGATGCATGATGAATATAGAGATAGAAAAAAGGAAAAAAAAAGTATTGTCGAAATTAAATTTGGAAATGCAAAAAAGAAAAAGGAGAGAGGGAGAGAGAGAGAGAGAGAGAGAGAGAGAGAGAGAGAGAGAGAGGAAGCAGAATAAGAGAGAAAAGGGGAACATACTATATATTTGTGGAGAAACTTCCAATAGAGCCACCATTGATCACAAGAAATGCCAGCAATAGTACTTGAAGATTAATACAAACTACTATACCCACTAAAATCAAGCAAGAAATGGATAAACAGAATAAAATAACATAGAAAGCAATTAAAAAATACTAAGCAACAATAACAAGGAAAGAATAAGCATATCAATCTCATTAAAAATTATATAAATTCTTTATAATGAACATTCACGCAAACAATCACCAAAGGACAGAGAGGAAAACGTTTTTTTTTAAAATAGTTAAGATAGCAAATAGAGTTGTATGTATCCACTTCGAAAAGAGGATTGGAAATTAGTTATATGAGTAGGGTGAAAATTTTAGCAGCTGGTGTACAGAAAGAATAGGGAAAAACTAAAGCAGGAAAGCATTAAGATAAACAGGAGACAAAAAGGGGAAAGGTTAGGAAGAGAGTGATGGCAGAAAGGTCGAGTTGATATAGGGTTGAAACATGCTATACTAGAGATGACAATAGAAAGAAGACGACTAATCTTAATGTAAAATAAAGAGAAAATAAAGTGATACTTTAAAAAAAAAAGGACACAAAAAATGAAAGTAACAGTGTTAATAATAACAATTGAAACCGAAGATTGTGATAATTCAAAAGGTAAAATAAAGTGAGGAAAAAAGAAAAAATTATTTTTTCAGTAAAATATATAAAAAATGAAAATAAAATAAAAAATAGTAAGATTAGCATGAAAAATGTGCAGTAGTGGTCATTTACTTCCTCTGTTAATCTATTTGGCACGCATGTTTCTCAGTCCACACAGTATGGTAGTTACCTGCGTTCCACTGCACCTCAGTTTTTTTGAGGTAGTCCATAATTATAAGTAGTCTATTTCTTAGTTATTTGTGTCTGTTGATTTTTGATGAATTAAACGTGATATAAAAAAAAAGTCAGTTTCTAATTCAGCCCCTACGTGGAAAGTGTTTCTGGATTGTCTTCCCTGTCTTTTTGGCTGCTCTAGCCTTCTTTCTTTTTCTATGGCACGCTCTATGGTTTGTCCAGGAAGGCTACTTTGGTGCTGTCTCCCAGATGGTCTCTTCCAGCTCTGACCCCCCATTCTAGGAAGGCAATTTCTCCCTGCAGACTCCCAGAATATGCCAAACTGGGCAGTCCTTCCCTACTAGTCAGAAACAAGGAGATGAAGGGGATCAGGTAAGGATGGGTCTGCTCTGAGGTGTCCTGATGTTCTGCTTTTGGCGGGACAGTCACGATTCTTAACTATTTGTACCGCATCCTTTGGCTTTTTATGAAAGCCCTGATTTTTGGGAAGATCACGCCAAACCCAGCCCTGGGTCTTGCAGGCATGCGATTCTCTCTGTTGGGATCCACCCTGGCTGTGTATCCATGGCAGCCGCTGCTGCCACCACCACTGCTGCTGCAGCATGGACCCAGGTCCCTCACATTATTCCCTGCAAGCTCTGACCTTTCCGTGGGTGATTGAAGAATTCCCTTGAAGCCACGTTTTTGCGCCCATTGAGCCTCACAGCTATTTGGTGGTCCCCACTGTTGTGGGTATTTCAGACCTCAGATAAGATGCTCTTTTCTTTGTAAAATGCAGTAGTTTTCCCTCTGAGCCCATAGCTCTAGGAGAAGTCTCTGCTGCAGTGCAGGCTACTTGGTCAGAATATTTCATCCAGTAGACCATTACCTTCTCTTAGAGTTCTGCTACTCCTTTGCTTGCCCACTCAAAATCCCCAAGCGACTCTCAGGCACTCCTTCTATCTGCTCTGGGACCATGCTCAGAACAGGTCCATCTGTTAAGGGAACAATTTGTCTCTGCCTGTCACTGTCATTATAGAGCTCAACACGGATCACAGAGGGACATTGGCCAGACCAAGAAGACCTGGGCCCCGACTTTCCCACTGAGGCATCTGATGTGGAGTTAAATGAAGAGCTGGAGGCCTCGACACCTCCAGAGATGCCGCCATATCCACCAGCCTCTTCGGTGGCAGCTGTGGAGCCGGAGTCGGCCTCGGAGGCACCTGCAGACATGACTGAGGCCCTGCCCACCCTGGATGAGTTGCCCTGTCTGGAACCTGTCCTGGATCTCCCCGAGTCCCAAAACCAAGGCCTCAAGAGAGGCAGCGAGGAGAGTAGGTTCTGCATTGGCCTCCAATCTTTCAGGACTCAGCACAGACCCGTGTCGCCCTTAACACAGATGGAGCCAGAGGTAAGACAGGAAGACACAGGGTGGTGGTGTGGAGGCCACTCCAACCCTCTAATGTCCTCTCCGAGTGTCTTTGTGTGTTTGTGTGTGTGTGTGTGTGTGTGTGTGTGTGTGTGTGTAGGTGTGTGTGTGTGCATGTGTGTGAGAGAGGGGTTCATAGAGAAAAGGCCTGAGCAGGAACAGACTGAGGAGGGTCAGAAGCCTGGTGGACCAGTCAGGTTCACAACCCAGGTTAAGGTTGGCTCTGTGGATGGAGAGTTTGGGTAGCCCTCTGCCCAAGGTCTATCCTGAGCCCTGGAGGTGACCCTCATTTCCCCTGGGAGGAGGTCTGTGCAGACACTGGGCTGGGCCTGATCTGGGAGCAGAAGGTCCAGTGGGCAGAAGCAGCAGTGACTATGGCCTGGCAGGGTTTGTGTTCTCTGGACTGGTTGCTGGTTACTGTCATTGCAGAGCTCAACACTTCTCTTAGAGGGACATCAGGGAGTGAATGAAGACTCGGGCCCCGCCTCCACCACTGTGGGAAAGCTGGGTCATAGTACCCAGGGCCAGCCCAGGCCTAAAGTGCATTTCACCAGCTGTGGTTCTGGAGAACCAGGGCCCTCCAGCGACCGGATATCGTTTCCTCCTCCGGACCATCCCATGTTCTGGAGGTCTCCAGCCTGGAAACAAAGGCAGGATGAAGCTTTAAGCACCATCGTGCAACCAATTTTCAAGCCCCACCTGGAGTCGCCCATTGTCTCCAGGAGGTTCCCAACAGTTAACTACACGAGGCCAAATACCCAATGTAAATACAAAGGACCAGATTACCTGGTTCCCGAGGATGTGGAGCAAAAGGGTAAGAACATGGGAGTAGAAGGGTAAGGGAGGAGGTGCATGTGAGCTTATGGGGATGGCTCCATGCCAGGTACACAAGGAGCACCCCAGAGCCTAGCCAGGGCAGACCCCAGCCTCAGACCACCCACCTGTTGGACTGTCAGTGAGGAGGGCATCCTGTGGTGGGTCCTGGGCGGTGGCTTCTCAAGAACACTCTGGCCTGTGTTCTATCCTGGAGTGTGGCTTCGATGAAGGGGACAAAAGGAAATGCAGTGATGTGAGTGACCTTTTCTCCCCTCACCACCCAGTGCCGACCCAGGAAGTAGAGGAGGCTCCTGCAGAAACACCTGAAGTACAGACAGAGGCGTCTGATAAGGAGTCTGATGAAGAGCTTGAGGCATGGACACCTTCAGAGGTGCAGCCACCTCCATCAGCCTCCCCTGTGGCAGCTATGGAGCCGAAGTCGGCCTTGGAGGCACCTGCAGACTTGACTGTGTCCCCACCCGCCCTAGATGAGGAGCCCTGTCTGGAACCTGTCCTGGATCTCCCCGAGTCCCAAAACCAAGGCCTCAAGAGAGACAGCGATGAGAGTAGGTTCTGCATTGACTACCAATCTTTCAGGACTCAGCACAGTCCCGTGTTGCCCTTAACACAGATGGAGCCAGAGGTAAGACAGGAAGACACAGGGTGTTTGTGTGGAGGCCAGGCCACCTCTCTCATGACTCCTCCGAGTATTTTTTTGTTTGAGTGTGTGTGTGAGTGTATGAGTGTGTGAGAGGGGTTCATAGAGAAAAGTCTGAGCAGGAACAGGCTTAGCAGGAGTCAGAAGCCTGGTGGACCAGTCATGTTCACACCCCGGGTCAAGGTTGGCTGTGCGGATGGAGAGTCTGGGTAGCCCTCTGCCCAAGGTTTATCCTGAGACCTGGAGGTGATTCTCATTTCTCCTGGGAGGAGGTCAGTGCAGACACTGGGCTGGGCCTGATCTGGGATCAGAAGGTGCAGTGTGCAGAAGCAGCAGTTACTAGACCCTGGCAGGGTTTGATGTCTCTGGACCTGTTGCTTGTTACTGTCATTGCAGAGCTCAACTGGTGTCATAGAGGGACATCAGCAAGTCAATGAAGACCCAGGCCCCGCCTTCACCACTGAGGCACCTGGTGAAGAGTCACATGAAGAGCTGGGGGTCTTCACACCTCCAGAGGTGCAGCCCCCTCCATCAGCCTCTCGATTGGCGGCTGTAGAGCTGGGGCCGGCCTTGGAGGCACCTGCAGACATGACTGAGGCCCCACCTTCCCTGGATGGGTTGCTGGTAATTCTCATTGTATTTTTATTTTAGAAGCGGCTCCAATTGTGTATTTTTTTCCATCTTGTCTTCTAGCTCACTGATGTGGTCCTCTGCTTCTTCTATTCTACTCTTAATGCTTTCTATTGAGTTCTTCACAGTAGTGAAGTCATTTTTCATTTCTTCTTGGTTCATCTGCATTTCCTCTTGGTTCATCTACATCACTTCTTGCTTCTTATTCATATCGCCAAGTTTATCTTCCATGCTTTGTAGCCATCTTATGATCATTATTCTCAATTCTTGCTCTGGTAGGTTGCTTGCCTCTAACTTGTTTTCTTCCTTTTCTGGTGAGGCCTGATTTTCTTTCATGTGTGGGCTATTTTTCTTTCCACGGTCTCTCTTTTCAGGATGTCTACTTATGTAGTTCTCTTTATCCTGTGTTAATTTAAGGCACAAAAAAAATCACTATTAATATAATACAAAGGGCACTGAACTGAAATGTGTTTGCAATATTAATAACCTCTGATAATGCTGAACACTAGAGAAATACAAATTGGGCGATAGGAGAGGAAGAAGAAAAGTAACAAAAAAGATGAGTGATGAATAAAGAGATAGAAAGAAGGAAAAAAATGTAGTGTTGAAATGAAATTTGGAAATAGACAAAAATATGAGATATAGAGTGAGACAAAAAGCAGAATAGGAGAGAACAGGGGAACAAACTATATATTTGTGGAGAAAATTCCAATACAACAACCACTGGTCACAGCAAATGCCAGCAACAGTACTTGAAGATTAATACAAACAACAATACTCACTAATATCAAGCAAGACATGGATAAACAGAAGAAAATAATAAACATACAAAGCAATTAAAAAATACTAAGAAACAATAACAAAAAAAGAATATGCATTTCAATCTCATTAAAAAGCATAAAAATTTAATATAATCAACATTCATGTAAATAACCACCAAAGGAAAGAGAGGGAAACATTTTTTTTAAATAATTTTAAGATAGCAAAGAAAGTGGTTTGTATGAACTTGGACCAGGGAATTGAAAATTAGTTATATAAGTAGTGTGAAAATTTTAGCAGGAGGTGTACAGAAAAAATAGGGAAAAACTAAAGCAGGAAAGGGTTAAGATAAACAGGAGACGAAAAGGGTAAAGGTTAGGAAGAGATTAAGGCATAAAGGTCCAATTGCGATAGGGTTGAACCATGCCATAGTAGAGATGAAAATAGAGAGAAGACAACAAATCCCAATGTAACATAATGAGGAAAATAAAATGGTACTTAAAAAAAAAGAAAAAAAAAGGAAAAGGAAAGAAAAAATGCAAAATAGCAGTATTAATAATGATGCTTGAAACTAAATGTGTAATAACTGAAAAGGTAAAATAAAGGGAGGAAAAATTCATTTCTCCAGTAAAAGATATAAAAAATGAAAATAAAATAAAAAATAGAAAGATTAGCATAAAAATGTGCAGTAGTGGTCATTCACTTCCTCTGTTATTCTATTTGGCACGCATTTTTTTCAGTCCAGACAATATGGCAGTACCTGCATTCCACTGCACCTCAGTTTTGTGAGCTAGTCCTTATGTTTAAGTAGGCTATTTCTTGGTTATTTGTGTCTGTTGATTTTTGATTGATTAAAAGTCATATAAAAAAAGTCAGTTTCTAATTCTGCCCCTAGGTGGCAAGTGTTTCTGGATTGACTTCCCTGACTTTTTGGCAGCTCTAGCTTTCTTTCTTTTTCTATTGCACCCTCTATGGTTTGTCCAGGTAGGCTGCTTAAATGCTGTCCCCCAGATGGTCTCTTCCAGCTCTGATCCCCCAATTCTAGGAAGGCAATTTCCCGCTGCAGTCTCCCAGAATATGCCAAAATGGGCAGTCCTTCCCTAGCACTCAGAAACAAGGAGATGAAGGGGACCAGGCGCAGGATGGGTCTGCTCTGAGGTGTCCTGATGTTCTGCTTTTGGCGGGACAGTCACGATTCTTAACTATTTGTCCCGCATCCTTTGGCTTTTCAAGAAAGCCCTGATTTTTGGGAAGATCACGCTAAACCCAGCCCTGTGTCTTCCAGGCATGCTATTCTCTCTGTTGGGATCCACCCTGGCTGTGTATTCATGGCAGTCGCTTCTGCCACCACCACTGCTGTTGCAGCAGGGACCCAGGTCCCTCATGTTATTCCCTGCAAGCTCTGACCTTTCAGTGGGTGATTGAAGAATTCCCTTGAAGGCACGTTTTTGTGCTGATTGGGCCTCACAGCTGTTTGGTGGTCCCCACTGTTGTGTGTATTTCAGGCCTCAGATAAGATCCTCTTTTCTTTGTAAAATGCAGTTTTCCCTCTGAGGCCATAGCTCTAGGAGAAGTCTCTGCTACAGTGCAGGCTAATTGGTCAGAAAATTTCATCCAGTAGATCATTACCTTCTCTTAGATTTCTGCTACTCCTTAGTTTGCCCATTCAAAATCCCCAAGCGACTCTCAGGCAATCCTTCTATCTGCTCTGGGACCATGGTCAGAACAGGTCCAACTGTTAAGGCGACAATTTGTCTCTGCCTGTCACTGTCATTATAGAGCTCAACACAGATCACAGAGGGACATCAGCCAGTCCAAGAAGACCAGGGCCCCGCCATTCCCACTGAGGCATCTGATGTGGAGTTAAATGAAGAACTGGAGGCCTGGACACCTCCAGAGGTGCAGCCACCTCCATCAGCCTCTCCGGTGGCAGCTGTGGACCCGGGGCCCGCCTTGGAGGCACCTGCAGACATGACTGAGGCCCCATCTGCCCTGGATGAGGAGCCCTCTCTGGAACCTGGCCTGGATCTCCCCGAGTCTCAAAACCAAGGCCTCAAGAGAGGCAGCGAGGAGAGTAGATTCTGCATTGGCCCCCAATCTTTAAGGACTCAGCACAGACCCGTGTTGCCCTTAACACAGATGGAGCAAGAGGTAAGACAGGAAGACACAGGGTGTTTGTGTGGAGGCCACTCCAACCCTCTAATGTCCTCTCCCAGTGTCTTTGTGTGTTTGTGTGTTTGTGTGTGTGTGTGTGTGTGTGTGTGTGTGTGTGTGTAGGTGTGTGTGTGCATGTGTGTGTGAGAGGGGTTCATAGAGAAAAGGCCTGAGCAGGAACAGACTGAGGAGGGTCAGAAGCCAGGTGGACCAGTCACGGTCACATCCCAGGTTAAGGTTGGCTCTGTTGATGGAGAGTCTGGGTCGCCATCTGCCCAAGGTCTATCCGGAGCCCTGGAGGTGACCCATATTTCAACTGGGAGGAGGTCTGTGCAGACACTGGGCTGGGCCTGATCTGGGAGCAGAAGGTCCAGTGGGCAGAAGCAGCAGCGACTAGGGCCTGACAGGGTTTGTGGTCTCTGGACCGGTTGCTGGTTACTGTCATTGCAGAGCTCAACTCGGATCTTAGAGGGACATCAGGGAGTCGATGAAGACTCGGGCCCCGCATCTACCACGGAGGGGAAGCTGGGTCATAGTACCCAGGGCAAGCGCAGGCCTAAAGTGCATTTCGCCAGCGGTGCTTCTGGAGAACCAGGGCCCTCGAGCGGCCAGAGATCGTTTCCTCCTCTGAACCATCCCATGTTCTGGAGGCCTCCAGAATGGAAACAAAAGCAGTATGAAGCTTTAAGCGCCATTGTGGAACCAATTTTCAATCCCCTCCTGGAGTGGCCCATTCACTTCAGGAGGGTCCCAACATTTAACTATCCGAAGCCAAATAACAAATGTAAATACAAAGGACCTGATTACCTGGTTCCCGAGGATGAGGAGCCAAAGGGTAAGAACTCGGGAATAGAATGGTGAGGGAGGAGTTGCATGTGAGCTTATGGGGATGGCTCCGTGCCAGGCACACAGGGAGCACCCC